>VXBR01005089.1:4555411-4728399 GCA_013400215.1 Cisticola juncidis
TTTGCATGCCTGAATAGCAAGTCTTTTTAAGAGTGGGAGGCATGAAATACAGCTACAAACACTTAGGAGCACACTTTACTTCAGACACAGCTAACTGACCCCTTGTGGCTTCCTGATGTTCACAAAGGGAGAGGCAGAGAAATGTTGAAAGTTTGGAGTAGAATATGTGTGCTTTGGGCTGCCAGAGGGAAAAGGGTGTGTATTTGATTTTATGTGTTTACATGGGCATATGTAGCTTAGGAGCCACTCTAAGAGGATAAATCTGAAAGGAACCCTTATTCTAATTGGAGAGTGGTTTTAGCTATCTTGCAGATGATCCAGTGCTTGAGCTGCCTTCTAGGGGCAGTCCTGGATGCCAGCTGTGCACATCATGGATACTGCAGTTAAGGGCTGCCAGCAGACTCACACCTGCATGGAATGTGCATTTAAATGGAAATGGGTTAGGCAGAGTCCACTGCATGGGCTGACTTTCCCAGCATGGGTTTCATTCTTCAGTGGAATGACACCACCCTTGCATGAGATGAATTGTATCCATTAGAGTTAAGTGCTGTTGCTGGGCTGGACTTGTGACCTTCAGCTGCTTGGTAAAATGGCTGCAGCGTTCATCTGTAGCTAGTATTGCTTAGGGTTTTGTTTGTTTGTTTAGTGGGTTTTCTTCTTTTTTCTTTTCTTTTTCTTTATAATGTAATAGGAATTTCCTTTTTGGCCGATGGATACTCCATTTATTCAGGATATGGCTTCATTCTGCAGTGTCTGGGGTTTATCTATATATTTTTTTTTAATTCCCAAGGAAGGAATGTCGTAGTTGGGGGGAGGTGAATTTTCCAGGGGGGTGTGGGCAGGCCAATCAGTGGGCGGATTTTGTGCTGGCACCTGGATTGGCCACTGGGAAGTTTGGACACGCCTCTGAGGAAACAAGGGGTGAAAAGCAGGGACTCCCGGGGGGTCGGTCTCTTTTAGATCTCAGTTTCAGCGGAGAAACATTTCGGCCTCTCTCCCATGCTCAGCCACGAGGCTGGGTGGGGGAAGAGAACCATGTAGCCGACCTGAGGTAAACCAGAGCCCCGTGGGGGGCAGAGAGTGAACAAGACTGGAGCTGAGCTGGCCCCATCCGGATAGAGGGGTTAAAAACTGTGGAGCTGCCTTCTGTCCCGTTCCCTCCCCGCAAGGAGAGAGACTGCTGCTTCAGAGTTTCGAACATTGGCAACAGCCAGCAGCAAAGAAAGAGCAGGGGGAAGGGAGAAGTTCCCAGCTGTGTAAAAAGATGCCGAGTCCAGGACCCTGCCAGGAGCCAAAAACTGTTCACCCTTTCTTGGCAGAAAGAAACTTTTTTTTCCCCCAGACATTGATTCTCGTGGCTAGTAGTTTCAGAAGAGAAAGAGAAACAGCCTAGGACCGACATGATAACAGACGATAGAAAAGAACTTTAGATGGGCAGAGATTGAAGGGGAGTGGCCTTTAGGCTGGACGTTTCTTGCATAATGTTAGCCATAGACTGAATTCGAGTCTCTTTGAACACAAACTGCATTTTTTGAGTGGATGCCACCAGCTCGACTTTGCTACAGTGACTGGCACTTTAAGAGTGGAGCGAACAGAGAAGAGAGGGGGAGGGTGTGGTGGCGCCCTGTGCCGGCAGAGAAGAAACCCTCGGCCCCAGGGGAAAGATGGGGAGAGCTCGGCATGGAAGCATCCTTAAAAGAGCCCTATGTGCAGTTTTGGCCCATGGACAGTGGTGAGAGCACTGGACATGGAGAAGAGAGTGTCACCCTGGCAGACTTCTCCGGGCGGTGCCACGGGTGACATGGAAACACATAAAGGGTGGACCTGTGTTTTCTGAGGAGCAGTCTGTGCTGCAAGAGAGACTCCTCTCTACCTTGCTGAATTGAAGATTGGTTTTTTGAGTAGTGATTGTTTGATTTAAAACCCAAAGTTTTAGTCCACAGAAGGTAATGTGTAAAAGGTGGAAACTAAGGGAAGAGAAGAAATGTTCTAGGAAGTTTTAATTTCTGTTTTTGTGTGTGTCTAGAGTTTTCTATCTCTGTTCTTATGTAATGTAATAAAGTTTTGTTTTCTGTTTTCAAAGTTTAGGCCTGCTCTGCTCTGTTCCTGATCACATCCCACAGTAGTTTTTAAAGAAAAAACATATATTCATGAGTGCATTAACATCTAGCCAGTGCTAACCCATGACAGGTTTGTCTATATTTTTTTTTAATTCCCAAACAAGGAATTTCTTTTCCTTTGAAAAAAAAGAGAGAGAGAGAGAGAGAGAAAAAGTTATGAGGGAGCTTTGTAAAACTCTGTATTATAATATTTATACGGGAGGAACAAAAAATGATATGATGCCATACTAATAAATAATGCAATGTGTATTAGACTCTTCATTTCTCAAGAGCCCATGAAAAGAATCTGGCTTTGTGTTTGTTACTGGCTAGTGTATATTACAGAAATATTTTTACTGAATTTAAATCCAAGGATATAAGATACCATTCTGAATTTTCCATACACAAAGCATTCATACATAAAGTGTCTGCCTCCTGGGCAGAGAAAGCAAGCAGTAATTATACATCTCCAAGTCACAGAAATAAAATGGACTTTGAAGGGCCTTTAATGCACATTTCATCTCCTCTTTTTTCTGTTTCAGATTACAGCCTTCTGGTTTTGTAATAACAGAAGCTGAAATTATTGTTGGGTGGGCACAGGATGAATATTACAATCATCTTTTCCTGGGATACTTCTTCACAAAAAACATGAGTTGCAATAAGTACTCTTACTAGTTTAAAATAATTGTACTGACTCTGGACTATTACACCAGTAAAATCTGTGAGACCAAACCATACTTGCCAGGTCTCTTGGCACTTAAAGCATGCTCATGGTACTTTTAAAATCTCTTTGAAAGCTTGTTTATGTGTCCACAAATTAATTTCTATCTTTGCTAACTAGACACAAGTATTTTGCATAAGCTGTTAATTTGAACCTATATGTTAAACTCTGGGGAGTGGTTTGGGTGTATTTTTTGAAGCAGATTTTGTATCCCCTTAAAATGGGATCATTAAACTATGAAACCACAGGCTGTTCTGATATCCAGAAGACTTGGGATTTATTTTGTTCCCTTCCAGCAGTCTTGGGAGTTTTGTTACTTTTTATTTGTTTGTTTCTTAACATGTGCATCCTAAGATCTAGGCTTATGAGCAAAATTTTTAAAAGCATTAGAACTGCAGCTGAGATACCATAGAGATAAGGGTTGTAAGACTGTGCAGGGACATATTCACCCAACTTCACTGCAACTTGTTAATTTTCCATTAGACCTCAGTCAGTTTGCAGAGGAGGCTTGGGAAAAACTTGGCAAGACTGGAAAACCACTGTACCAAGTTTTCCCTGGGACACAAAGGTTGCAGAGAGGAGGAGGAGGAGGATGTGCTGATAGCTGCCCCAGCTCCAGTACTCTGCTAGGTCATCAGCTGTGCACTACTGCCCATGGCAAGCAGGAGCGTACCCAGTGCCTATAGCTGGCTAACCCAGACTGGTGAGTGCCACTGCAGGTTTGGTCACTCCTGAGGCTGCTCAGAGCTCAACTCTCAGCAGCTTTGTGATGACAAGTTTTCACCTTCTGCATGAACTGCAGAAGCCTCAGCAGGTGGTGGACCTGGAGAACAATGTCTCCTACTCCAATCCTCCTTTAGCTTTCCTCATTTGCTTATAGGAGTGACTTACCTTGGGAGTTAGGTCGCATGTTGTAGGTGTTGGGAAGATTTTGGCTGGGGGCAGTTGAGTGAAAGAGTCTCTGAGTGAGCAGCTGGACTTCTGAAGGCTTGATTTTGCAGCATAGGCAAATCTTTTTGACTTTTGAGTTTAAGATTCTGTTTTATCATCTGCTATGTCACTGCAGACTGTCTTATTGAAAAATATGTGAGACCAGCAGCAAAACCTGCTAAGCCAAAGTTAATACTGGTGTTGAAGTATAGGCCAGGCTGTAACGTAAAACCAGGATTTTCCAGACTATGTAACATAATTTGCCATTCATGTGTTCTATATTAATCTCTCCTGGATATTTGCCTGGCCATTTGCCTGAAAATCCATGTTTTGCAGCATTTGGACTCTGTGGGGAAGGGAGAAAGAAGGATCTTTCAACCCAAAGATCTTTTTTTTCTGAACTGTTTAATTTGAACCTTTATTTGAAAACCAGAAAAAAGCTTACCAGGTTTTCTATTAATGATTAAGGATTAATAAAAGGGTTATTCATGTGATCTGGCTGAGACGTTCAGAGAAAGATATCTTAGATTTTGGAAGCCTTGGCAAAAAAAATTCTCAAAGCCTCCTTTCAAAATTTTCACCTTCACACCGACTTTTGCAGAGCTATTCAAGTAGTGGAACAACTTTTGGATCTCTAAAAAACCAACTGAAAGATTTATATTTATATTGCAGTAGCACAAAATTAGGCTTCCATTCTTTCTACTTTGTACTGTTCTTAAGAAGAAATAAGATGGATAAAGAGATGTGCTTTGAAACTGTAAGTCAGATGTCTATTTACAGAGTCCCAGCCTCCTGAGGGAACAAATTTGAACTAGGAATCACAGGGAGGATGGCTGTCAAGAGCTTTCCCATTGATTTTCCCAGGGTGCCTCACTGCATTTTGATGGCTATAGCAGAAGATTCCCCAAAGAGGTAGAAACATTTTGCAAAGACTTTTGAATCTCCAAGGCCTGGTTTGGGTTGTCAAGGATCATTACTGAAACAACAGTGGTTGTTGTTTCAAGGAACAGCGTTCCTGTTCTGACAACTGTTCCCTGCTTTGCCAGATTTCAACAGGGGCACAGGAGTGCTCATCCTTCAGGTGAAGTTTATAGCGATGTTACCAGGCTTTTACTCCAAGCAGCAAGAATAGCACAGCAAGGTAAAAACAAAATTCAGGTACCTGCAGTTGCTTCCCAGGTTTGCTGGATTCCCAGGAAGACATGCTGTCATCCATTCAAGCAGAACATAAACAGGCTTAATTAGCACAGGATTGGCAAGAGACGATATTTCTTTTCAGCATGAGTTCTGCTTATGAGCAGCAAGTTGAGGACTTTTGAAAAGCTGTTTACCTATAAGAAATCTTGGAGAGAATACAAGGGAGCATTTCTGAAGCATTCATTTTTCTATTAGGTTTTTAATAACAGTTGCTTCCCAGGTCACTATTTCTCTTCCATGGTGAGTAGGTGCCTTCATCCTCCCTCTGCTCACTGCAGCTACAAGAAGTACTGGGTCAAGATCATACTGTTTCCTAGCTTTAACTTTCCTACCTCTCTCTGGAAAGACAGCAGAGTTCAGATCTTGCCTTGCCTCCCACCACAGCCTTTGCTGCTCTGGCTGTGAGGCGAGGGAATAAACATTGGGTGGCAAATCTCCACCTTATTAGAAACTTATTAAACAGTTTAATGGGCTGTAAGTCATATCTCTCAGCCCAGAAGGAGCCTAGACATCTATACAGGGAACTCAAAGTGCCAGGACAATGAATAAAATGCTAGGAATCCCATTGTATGAGGCAGTCAGCAATAATAATATGTTCCCATGCTCTCAAAGGAAGTTGTGGTGGGATCAGATCTAAATGAGATCTGGGTTGTTCTCGAATTGCACCGGCGATTCTTACCTCCATAGGATGTTTAAGAAGTGGAGTGTGTTCAGGAAAAGATAGCGAATTTGGAATAAACAGGTTGAATTTAAAGGTTCTTTTGATTTTTGTTCAGTTGGATTATCCTTTTGAGTTCCAGAATCTCTGCATCTGGTTGTGAATTAAAAATTGATTCCTTTCAAAAAAAAAAAAAAAAAAAAAAAAAGGGGACCATGATAGCAGACAGGAAAGAAGACAATTGTTCTCCATTGTCAGGAGACCAAAGGGACAACTATTCAGAGAGAGGAGTTGAAAAAATAATTTAAAAGCAATTTTCTGGTATTTTATTCTATTCAAATTACAATAAAGCATCAAGGGAGAGGAGTGGGTACCAGACCAAGCACAAGCAGTAAAATACAAGCACAAGCAACAGAGATTATTTTTTCTCTTTAATAATTAAGCAATCATCTGTCCCTATCAATACAGTGTAACAGATTGCTCTGTTCAGAAAGATTCATCCTGCACAGCCAGTTGCTTTCATTGCAGTCATAGATAATCTGAAGACAGCTTTGCCTAGGCTACCAATCTTGAACAACTGCAATAATTTGTAACACAAGTCTCTATGTTTTCTAGAAATGTCCTAGAAATGGTTCTACCCTGCTCTCAAAAGTGGATTCACTCAGTGACCAGTAGCAGACCATTTGTGGCTGGTCATCAACACTTGGTGTGTCCTATGGTTCTGTTCTCTTCTGCTCCCAGGGGTCTCTGTTGCCCTTCTCTGGACTTTTTCAGCATCCTTTAACATGTCACCTCTCAGTAACACAACTGTTGCTTTTTTACTGCAGCCTGGTCCCTCTACAAAAATAATGGTCCATTAGGAGATACAGATATACAGCAATATCATCGCAGTGCTAAAACATCTGGTTTACAACAGGCATATTAGTCTGTCACAGGATACGGTTATTGCCAAGAGTAAGCAAAGTTAAGACATCAGACCTCTGTATAAAGATTGAGACTATCTGGAGTTTTCAGTAATAACATCCATAACTTTGAAAAGACTGTCAAGCAGTAAGGAAGGATAATTAACTTCAGTTGTTAAGCGAAAATCCCCTAGAGGCTGGGAAATGACCTAATGTTAGAATGGGCAGACTACTCCATGCTCTTTGAAGCACATGACAGTAACCCTGAATGATGCCCAGTAGCATTTTCTGGCTGTAACTCGGGTCTGGCTCCTTGGGGCAGCTGCTGCTGTGCTCTGATGGAACAGCTCAGCTGGGGCTTCCTGCCCAGTGTCCTGTGGATTTGAGGTGGGGGAGGAGCCTGTGGAGGACACTCTAATAGGGAGAGCTAAAGAGCTCTATGAAAGCAGCTGTCGTGAAATGGAGCTGTAATACTCCCCAGTCTAGCAAGGGTGTCTAAAAAGCGTCCCTCAGTCAGGAGGTGTTACTTGACACAGATTGGACAAAACACTCTGAAAATGGCTGCAGCCAGTTGCTGGAGCAGGTAGTGAAATGGTGGATTCCATCTTGCAGAGACATTGGGAAGTTTTCCCCTTGAAAAGATAGTTTGATTCACTCAGTCATTAACAAAGGACTTTGTGTTACCTAGTTTAGGCCAGCCAATCCTGGTGGCCCTTTCCACGTCTGGGATCCCATCAGCAGCTTTGACTCTCTGACTTCACCACAAAACTGAGAATATAAAATCTGTCTTTGCTGAGTTTGATTTCGTTTCTCCTCTCCAGGAAGCATGTTTTACTGTGGCACTGGACAGAAGACTTACAGGAATAGAGTCTTTGAACTTTATGCCCTTGCAGGGTCAGGTACTCTGCACTTGCTTTGCACTTGCCAAGCTGCACAGTCAGAACAGATCCCTGAAGCTTTAAGCTTGTGGCTAATTCTTCCCTCCTCCAGCACAAAGAAATAAGTGTAGCTCCATGTGTTTGTTGTAGAAACTGCTTCGTACATGAAGTCCAGTGGAAATCATGCTGGCATGGCAAGGAATAAGGCCTGGAAGGATTTTCCCTGCCTCTGCAGTCCATCCCCTCATAAGGGAATTTGCACTTGCTGTGTGATGTTGCAATGAAAGTTTTATTATGGATGTGTATTTGCTGCTAACTTCTGCTGCTCCATGTGTCAGTCCTCATGGTGGGCTGTAGGAGGGATAAGTCAGAGTGCAGAACCTGGGAAAAAACAGGCGTAAAGAGGGAAATGGGGTCATCAGGGAACCATTTCTTTTGCTGGCAGGAGTCTGTGAAGAAAACAAAACTGGATGTAAAATAGAAACAGCATGTAGGGTCTGGAATGTGCAGTGCCCAGCCTAGAAACATTTTGTCTCCCTGTTTGCAGGGCTGTCAGACCACGGGGTGGCAATATTTAGACTCGGTGTGCAGAAGTTAGCCATTTGAGGGAGTCATGTTGTGCTCAGTATGCGGCAGAGCTAGAAAACAAAATGACTTCAGTTACTGTTCCAGTTAATACTTTTGTGCTCTTTGTTGTATCTCACACAAGGCTATCACCCCCTCTGATGAAAACGGCAGTATGTCTAAGGATGCAAGCTATATCTTTTCTGGTCAGCTTTGTCCTAAGTTGAAGTCTGTACCAGTGTTTGTATATCATATGCTGTGTCTTTCCTAGGAGGAAAACCAGCCACCTCTGGAAGAAAATAGCTTTAGGTGCTAGTTCCTATGAAATAATGATGTTCAGTAGCAGAGTCAAAACTTCATGGCAGAGTAAAAAATCTTTGTGGAATGAAATGTACTTTTTTTTCCTTACTTGATGTCAGAACTGTAAGGAGAAGCCTGTAGAGCTGTGTTAAAAAAATGTATAGTTTTTTTGCTAATGATGCCAAATGAATAACCTTTTGCTAATAAATAGGAGTGGGACAAGAAATAGAGTGCTGTGTTTCCTAAAATTATGGGTAAGAGCACAGATCAAAATTTAAACTCCTACTTTTGTGCTTTCTTTTGATTTTGGAAAGTGATTATCCATTACTTAATTTTGTCAATGTAGAAAAAACAAGAGTGGAAATAGATTTAAACCCTATCTAATTTTGCTATCTGTCCAACATACTGATTGCTACAAACTGAGTGAAGAGAGGGTGCTGATAGCTATAAGTAACTTAGCAGATTTATTTTCATCCTGAAACACAGGAATGTTTTTTGCCTATGCTTACATACCTGAGTGAAGAACTTAGTGTTGCTTAATAAAGGCTCAAAGTTTTATTAGCTATTCAGGCTTGAAACAGTCTTTCATGCAGTGGAGAATAAAATAAATATTCCACTAAGCTAAACAGTGGCAAAGTTATTGTGGACGGTGACAGAGTTGAACTGTGCTGTAAAAAAAAAGCAGTATATAAACAGAGGCTCATATATTTTTTTTATGTGCTCAGTCCTTGTTCCCTTAGAACAAACCCTGCCACAGATCAAGGGTTTCACCTAAGGATGAAAGGTCATCTCAGCTGGCTGGCTACCTCAGGCATCCCTGAATATTCAGCATCCTGTGAGAACTTAGCACAGGGAAAACAGACCCATTTCTTAAAGCTGTAGATTTGTATCTGAGAGATGGTGAGTTGAGTTTCACTGGAAATCTGATGCCTAAATTGTGACTGGTATTGCGGGGTACTTAATTGATTTTTTGTCTCTTGTGAGTTTGTTTCTGTAAAGCAGCAGGTTTTTTATGTATTCTATATAATGGAAGAATTAAACATTTTGACATTTATATAGAATAGGCTACTACATTGAATAACGCTGTTTGAAAAATTGAATAGTTGGAACAGTGGGACATAAATGAAGCTTGACATAATGGAGCAGAAGTGCAGGCTGGTGAGGAATTTGGATTCCTCTTCTATTTAAAAGGACCAGCACAGAATTTCTTGAGCAGCCATTATCCTGACAAGGACTAATATGCTGTGTTTCCACTAGAATTTATTATGTGGATGTACAGAAGAACAGTTCTTACCCTCTCTTTGCAATTTGACTTAAGAAATTACACTACCTTGTTTTTGCTGCTTGCATTTGAACTATCAGAGCTGGAATTTAATAGAAGCTTTCAGGCTGAACTCTAAAAGTAGAGTGAAAACTGAATTAAGCCTTGCAATGAGAACACTCATTAGCTCAGGTGTAAGGGCACTATTTAGCAGGCACTATTAACTTAACTGGCTATAATATCAAACTCTCTCTAAGTCCCTGTTATCTAGACATCCATGGAAGACCTTGGACCAGTATCTCTAGCATGGCATGCATGATGCTCTGGAGATATATTTTAGTTGCCCAGCTAGAGGCACCAGTGCTGGAAGGGTGACTTCCTGATCAAGGGGGACCCTCCAGTGGCTGAGGGGAAATATAAATTCTACTGTCAGAGCTCTTGCTCTTGGCACAGGCAAAATCTTCATTTTATCACTCAACAGAATGAGTTGTGGTTCAAACACAAAATGGATGCTTTCACCAATGTCAACAGTGGTAAGGGAGCTCCTGCTCAAGTCATCTCTGGGGAGATCAAGTGACTTCATCCACAAAGAGATGCAAAATCAATCACATTAACATGACAGGCCCAGCTGTGTTTGCCACCTGCAAGCTCTTTGGTCTGGGAGCCACTGGCAGCAGCTGATTAAAGAAGCTCAGAAATTATTTATTCAGAAGTGAGCAATCATTAATCACTGGGAGGTATCTGGTATGCAGAGATGTAGATTTTAAAGAGGGGCTGAAGTATTGGTGTCTCTTTGTAAGCTGGGCCTGAAGGAGCCTCTCCACAGATCCATTGGCTTTAATGCCAGGTTTTCACTGTATGCCTTGGAAATATCCTCTAAACAAAGTTATTGTCATCTCTGTCTTCCTGAGGTAGCTGTTTGCTGCTTTTTCACCCTTACTGCATCTTGGCCAGCTTCTTCCAGCTGAAGACCATTCACTTTCCAACTTCCTGTTTTATTTTGATTCTCTTGTGCTGTTTCTGACTGCCACGGCTGTGACAATCTGATCTCTTGCAGTGCACTGTTGTGTGGTTCCCAGTACAGAGACGTTCCCCATCACACAGCCCAGCCTTTTTAACATGTGTTTCCAAAACTGTTTACTTCAGATATCTTATTTCTATTTTTGTTTTGTTTCCTGTTTACAAGGAAATAAAACTTCAGCAACCAGTCTTCATAAAAGTAATCTGAACAGCCAGTTCCTTTTGCTCTCTGTGCTGCTACAGTCTTCCCAAACATCAATTTCCAACTGCTGTTTTGGTCCTATGAGGCAGTGCCTGAACAGGACAGCCAGCTGTAACTTATGTAGACAGGCTTGCTGTCTCCAGCATTGGAAGAATACAAAGGTGAGTTTCAAGAAAGTATTGCACTTTCTTTGTAACTGGCCCCAAGTCCTGCTGGGTCTGGCTGTCAGTGGATTAGAAAGTTCCCTTTGCAGTGTTGAAATAAAGAGTAAGCCTTTGTTTCCTCATTGCTGGATCGTCTCTTGGATCCCACTTAGAAGGGTTATTCAGTCTCTATTTCCAACTTTCATATTGGTTTGGCACCTCTGCTTTAAGGAATCCAAAGTAATTTGTGCTTAAATAACACTCTGGTTTTATTTATACGTAAAACTGCTAAAGTTCAAAATGCATTAGATAGATCTGAACAAACTTGGACCCCTGGGGGATTTATCTTCCTCTGCAATTTTAGTCTCCTTTTCCATCATCTGCAGAGAACAGTTTTATAGTCACAGCACAAATCTCAGCAGCAGCACTCAGATTCAGACCAGTAGCCCACAAGGCATGCAGCAGAACTGCCAATTTTTTGTTTTATCTAGATGCGCTGGGCTTCCTCAAAGGCTAGGTTTTGGTGCTGAATGAGGTGGACTCTGGACAAGTCAGTACATCTGTATTTTAATTTTATGAAGAGAGAGCATGGAGTGAAATACAGATTCAACAGATGATTCCCAGAGAACTTTTTTTTCTCCTTATATCTTGTTTAGAATCTCCGCTATGAGGATATAAACACATTTTTACAGGATAATTCCAAGAAGTTTTCATACATCAAAGCAAAGATGCCAAAATCTGTTGGGACTGTGAGCTCTTTAAATAATGGATTGTATCAAGGGTTCTCTCTGACCAGGATCCTAAGTAAGTGATCAGACAACCACAAATAACAAAAATCTCTGAGCAAGGAAACATCTTGTTGCTTATGTGGAAGACAACATTAAAGAAGTGACTGGTAGTTTAAGCAGTTCTGTATTTAGCTCGGTCTCTACTGCCAAGGAGGAAGACTTCTGAGCAAGTTTCCATGCTCTGCTGAGCACTATCAAGTAACCACAGTGCAGAGCAGAGCTCCTGTTGCTTTTCAAATCTGTGTGCACTTTATGTAGCCTGAGTATTCCTTGGTGAAGATATTGGTCTCCTGAACAAGAAATGCTTAATTTCATCTGATATCCATCAGCTGGACAGCTCAGATCTCTCAGTACCAAGTCCTTCCCCCATCAGTGATGATTTTAAATTCTCATTTATCCCTTTCACAGAAGGCAGCAACCAAGACTGGTTTGTCTGGTATTCCCTTTCCCACTGACATGAATGTTGCGCTCTGCCTACCACAGCTAAGTACGTTTACTTACTGAACCCATATTTATGTTTTTTGGTCACAAGAAGGTAAGAAGTAGAGTTTTAAATGCAAAATTTATCTTTGCATCAATATTCTCTGTGTCTGTCTTTGCCGCAAGTTTTGAACAATTCTTAATCCTTATTGTTAGGAAGCTTCCTCCCTGTTGAGAGGGAATATTGCTCTTATGATGGAGTTCTGCTGTCTCTTTTTGTAACTTCCTTTTTCTCCTAGCCAAAGAAGAAGTAGTAGTGATAAAATATCTAATACAATCTTTGATGAGTCGTTTGTCCTTACCATGAATAAATAAAGCCTGTTTGTTTCCTGTGAAGGCAAGAGACATCACTCAGAATTTGACTTGCGTGTTCTAGGTGCTGATAAGTGGGATGGGAGAATGCCATTGATAGTGAAAAATGTGTTGAAATTAACATGCATTCTGGAATAGTGCAGTGTTTTTTGCACAGTTTACAGCAAATGCCAAGGTATCTCTTTGATGCCTGTGAGTTTTCCCTCCTGTTACCCAGAAATTTATACTTGGATTCTGTCATGACTCACCAAAGTATCTTGAAACAACAGTTTTTGGAGCACTAAGCTAACTTTGTATATGAAACAGCAGATCATCTCCCAGTTCTGAAGTGGTTGGACTTCTAACAGCCAGGGACTTCAAAGAGCTTGGATCTTCTTTCATGGAGTACCCCAGGGAATCCTGAGAGATTATTGAAAGGGAAATGGGTTTACAGAAACTTATGCTGAAAAAAAAGCATCGTATAAGGTGAAATAAAGAAACGGTCCTTGAAATGCTATATAAATTGGATATGAAATAGAGTCTTCAGATGCTCAGAGCTTCTTATGTTCTCACGTGTAAAATAAGAGGTGTAATTTTTATTCATGGTTGCTCATTTCTTGTTGTCTTCTGTAGCTCTGAGCATTGTTAAATATGGTGTACAATATGCTGTATTTTGATATTATGCTCAAAGTTGCAAATCTGCTGAGAATCACATAGACCTGGTAATAATATTCACACCTACTGAAGTAAATAGTAGAAGAGAATAGGGCATGTTCACAAATCAGTTTAGACTATGGTTTCTGTACCTCCAGAAATATGTTGCTCTCTTCCCTAATGGAAAGGTCCGATAATTGTATGTCACTCGGATTCCATAAAGAATTGCTTTCATAACCTCTAATTTCACTTTAGCTGAAAGGAAGAGCTGACCTGCATCGTTGTGGGGGTTTTATTTGTTTGTGTGTAGGTTTTTGGTTTTTGTTTTGTTTGTTTGTTTTTACTGCTTTTCCCTTCTGAATTATCAGAAGATTGGTTGAGTTTTTATGTATTTCTGGTTTTGTTTGCTTGGTTTTGGGTGGTTGTTTTGGTGGTTTTTGGTTGTTTTTTTTTTTTTTGGAAGAAGTGCAGTAATGGCCAAATCAACTGTTGTAGTAAATATTCAGTAGTGTATTTCAATTGCTTTGTCTGTTGGCTGAAGCCAGGAATGTTGCTGTCTATAAAAGAGAATAAATTAGTTTTCTGTATAATAGCCAAACTAGACAGGAATTCTCAGTCTTCCTTTCATTGTGATGCTGATGCCAGAAATACTGTGTTACAAAACAACACTTAAACAATTTTCTGATTATGTAATGCCTCTGATTATGCATTACCTCTTAATAACTTACTATCATTTTTTTCCTAAAATTACCACAGGAATACATTAATTCTAGAAATACTAACAAAAGACCTGCCCCTACTAATTACTTCTTAAGTCAAATTAGGAAATTAATTAATTACATTTCCTAAAAACGATGGAGAAAATTCTCTTGCTGGAAAGAAGGGTGATGCTTGTAATTGTAGGATGTCTGTAGTTCTACTCTTTTCATAGGAGAAGTAAATTTGGGACCTGGTGCTGTGTTTGCTTCATAACATACCCTACAAAGAGCTGCTCTTCTGGAACCAAGGCTCCATGATCATTTGTACCAGCTCTGGCAGCTGGGATGCAGCAGGATTGATTGTGGGCACAAGTCTACATTCCTTTTCACTTAGGCAGGATACAGGATAGTCAGTGTTGACTTTGAGAATTTTCTATCTGCCTCCTTCTGGCTCCAGGAGGCACTCTTAGCCATAAAGCATCCTATAAAAAACTGAAATCTGTGACAGTCTTTGAATGTTTTTGCACTTGGAGGATATGTCCTTAGATGGATTCATGCTTTGCCTCATGTGGTGGGTGCACTTCTCATCTTGCACAGGCAGCTTTGAAATTCAATTTACTGTTTGCTGAATCATGGCACATCCTTGCAATCAGATTTGTAGAAGTGGACATTGTTCCTTCTCAGGTAGTTTTTTGGCCTCTCTCAGTCACTGACATTGGCCTTTGAAGTTTATCTGGCCCTCAGATACCTGAAATAAAATTTATGCCGTGATAATATTTATATTAGCAGTTTTCATTTTATTAGGGAAGCCCTAAGAATTCTTTTATTCTTTGCATCAAGTGACTATCCTTGTTACCTATTACAGAATTTCAGTATTTTTTAAATGAAGCATGGGCTGTGAGGGGTTGTTGAAAACCATCATTCCCTTATAGGAAAAAATGCATGAAAGTGTGAGATATTTTGGGTCAAGTAGGATTTTTTTTTTTGTCAAATATTGGAAAATATGCAGCACTAATAATCATACCTCACACATTCCTGGGATGGATAGAGTCCAAATGTCAAAAGGCAGATCAAAATATAATATATTATCATGAACTTATAAATACAGAATCTGGGGTGGGGTGGGACTGGGTAGCCATAACCTAAAACTTCTCTCAAATTATATAAAATCCAAATACAGGATAAGAGACAAGAGATATCCACAGTAAATGTGGTCTGGACTCTAAGAGGTATCTTGTGACTGTTTAACACACATTGATCATAGCCATATGAAAACATTCTGGAAAATCCAGGCAGGAGGACAATCTTTAAATTGTTTGCATAGATGAATGTGCAAGAGGACTGTGCAAAATTCTTCATTCTGACTTTAAACACAGGATTAGGGGGAAAAGAAATAGATATTTGAATTCTTTTTGTTGAAGTTGTTTTTATCGAATTCTAATAACCATTCACTGTAAGTATTTAATATTCAATATTTGAAATTAAAACTGTGTAAAGTATAGGGTACAAACTTTTGTACTATTGTATCTGAACAATGACTGAACATTTACATAAATAGTATTTTTATCTCCCACTTAAGTGAGAATACATCTTTTTTTATTTTATTTTAAGAAAGCAAAGACAGAAACTTCACAATTTTCTATGTGTTACCAGGGTAGCAGATTCAACTAAATCTGATTACTAATTCAGTTGAGGAAAAAAAATTGAATAATATGTGAAAATAAGCTTTAACAGATTTCTCTATTTAGATCTATATAGATAGGCTTACAATCTATTTATCTTAATATGTGGGAGTTAATAAAATAGCATGATTTAAAAAAAAAAGTGAGTGATCTATTCCCATGAGCAGTTGACTTTATTTGGATTAGTTTCCAGGGTACTTGTTATTTAACGAGTTTAATAACACGAATGTATTAACCTGCCCTTAATTTTGTTCAAATATATTGACTATTATAGCTAATTCCATAAACCTTGGTCAATATCTTTAGTTTTAACTATTCCTCTACAGAACAAAACTTGTTTATAACTGTGCTTTAATAGATCTGCAACATACTTGTTCTTGAGATGGTTTGATTTGATGTCTCCCAGGGGTGTGCTCTTGATTCCCTGTGATTTGATGTCTCCCATGGGTGTGCTGTGTGCAGTAATTCAGCTCTGCTGCAGTTGCTCTCTGAGTGCAGAAAGTACAGAATCAGAGACCATCCAGAATTATAGCCCACAAAACAAACAGTTTTTTCTCATGCAGTGTCCTAAAATAACTGAAAAGGTTTATGGTATTATCTGCAAAGCCCATGTTGCTGCTTTCTTGTGCCAAAATGTTCATGTCTTATTAATACAACAACCTATGAGCAAAGTTCTAATTTACTTTGGCATTCACTTGTAAGATATTTGACACATTTCTGCTACAGGCTTTCCTCTTCATCAGCTAATATCATATTTACAGCAATTTCTATTATATTTGAGTTACTAGTAGATTGTAAAAAAATTAACAGGAACCATAAAAATAACCATTAGGTCAACCAGAAAGATTCCTTCAGCGGCTCCTACTCTCTTGTGGACTCCCCAGTAAGATTTCTACAGCAAAATATATTTCTGTTTGTGGATGTTTTATGGTAAATTGCTTCTTTGTCAACTAACATACATTCAAGTCATACTTTTGTGATATTTTATATGTAATTCCGCAGTTTATTTGGAACTGGTCAGATGTACCATTTAGTGTCCTAGAAAAAAAGGAAGGCCTCTTTAATGGCCTCTTTAATACCACATCTTTCACTATGAATCTAGATTTATAAAATTCAGTGTGTTTTCCAACATTTTATTCGAAGAAAAGCACCAGAAAACTGAATGGGAAATAGTATGTTTAGAAATATACAGAAGACTGGGAAAACAGGCAATTTTTAGTTGTCTGCTTAACATAAAAATTACCTGCTAAAACTGCTAAATTTCATGGTCATCAGTAAGGGAATATAAATCTCTGGGTTCCTAAAACAACCTGTGTTTTATTACAAAAAATGAGCTGAAAAGTTATTTCTGTCATTAAGTTTTAACTAAATCTCTCCATTACTTGAATGCCAAAAGTTTAAAAATGCACAGAAGTGTTTTATAATACAAGTATATTCTATATATATTCTACATATGTTTTATAGTACAAGTAAAAGATTTGATTTTTTCTGTGACTACCTTGAAAAAGTATGATCTAGTTTTTCATACTCATATTGGAAAAAAACTCCCCCCAACACAAACACATCAAATAAAAGTAAAAAAGTTGTCCTTAGCATCAGCCTGTCCCTCTGAGTCCATATATCATATAACACATTAATTTCCACTGGAATTCAGCTGTCTCAGGTAACTGCTCAGTGACTGAGTACACCATCAAGTGTGTGAGTGAGCTGTACTGAGATCCAGAACCCAAAAAAGGGTTCTGACTGGAAATCAAAACCAGAAAAGACTGGACAGAGACCACAATAAATTCTTGCTCTGGGATCACTGACTGCTTCACTTACTGTCCTCAGCAACTGGAGAGAACAAAAGGTAAAGGCAATGGTTCTCCTGCTCCCTGTTTTGACCCAGGGTGGCTGTGTGGGCATCACTCTCAGGGTTGCACCCAGGCTTTTCCAGCCCTGACAACTCACTCCCTCTCACTGGAAATGGGAAAACTTTTCTGTCTTTCATTGTTTCTTCTGCCTGCTATTTCAGGAACCTTTCTAAATTTTACTTCTCCTGTTCAGTTTTATTCAAGTGATGGCTATCTCCCCTCAGATCCAGAGGAACATCACTGCATCCCTAAATGCTGTCTATTGCCAGGTAATTTCCTGCTGCTTGAGCTAACTCTTACAACTTCACTGGATCCCCGCTCTGCACATGCCCAGCAAGCTCACCCCTCCATGGGTCTTCTACAGTTGATGATTCTGTGTGAATTTCTCACATTGGGATAGTCCAAAATGACATTGCACAGGTGATATCTTTATATAATTTCCACATTATTTGGCCTTTTATGTACATATGGAAATACTTCTATAAATATTTACATAGCTTGCATATATGCATAATTCTGACACAACTAAAGAAAGCATTTTAAAGCCAGAAATATGGCATTAAGAGATGCAAAAGCATCTCTGCCAGTCATGGTATAATCTGCTTCAGTTACTACTGAATTGCACTGCTGTCTCCTATAGAGCTGTTGAGCTGGAGAAAAGACAGCATGTCCAGTTGGTCCTAGGTATTTGGAGTGCCTTTCTCTATTAGGAGTATCTAATAGCAGAGATCTGGCAGAAGCAGCAAACTCATTTTCTGTCTCTGGGTCTCTCCTCTCAGCATGGGCATGTCTTAAGCAGTGCAATGCTCTGATAGTGCTAATGGGAATGGTTTGATGTTGCTCCTCAGCGGCTTCTGAAGTGAAAAATATTGACAGGACACCCCAGAATAAACAAAAGTGTTTTTAAATTGATGTGGCAAGTGTGGTCAGTGCCTGGCATGAGTGTGTGAAACCTGGAAAGGTTAGGCAGAAAGAGATAGAAATCTCCTGAAACCCATAGTGCTGCCTCTGCCTGGTGAATCTCACCCACTTTCCTTCAGTTCAGTGCTGCCCCAGGACAGAAATGGGCTTTTATAACTTCAAGGGGAATTGCACACCATCAAAGTGAACAGGAACTCTGCCAGTGACCCATATGGCCTCAGGCAAGTGGAGTTTCTTCTCAGTGCTTCCCACTCCATGTGTCTGTTCTCTCTCCATCTCATTTATTTATTGCAAAGCCTTTTGCGGTGGAGTATGACCTCTGATGTTTGGCACAGCAGGCCTTAGATTGTGATCAGGTTTTCTGGGACAGTGTTTTTTTAATCTATGGTCTACTGACTCCTGAAGTTCAAAATTTGCTTCTATGGAAGTGATGGAAAGTACAGATGGAAATCAAACCAATTTCAAAAGGGCTTAACCCAATTTTCTGAGGCAGCAGCTCCACTGCAAATTTTGCAGGGGTCCACATAAGCAAGGTTGATGCTCCATTTTATTGGGTTGGGCGAATATAAATTTTCAAAAGAAACAAAGAATTTGGCTCACTTTGCAATATGTTCTTATGTATTATTTACAGACTATGCATCTATGTATGGTGTGCTTTGTTTACAAACACAAGCAGAAACACACAAGTGTTTCTTTTCTGCTATCCATCTTCCTAAAATGGAAGAGTGCCTGCCAGTGTCATGAGCCCAGTTTGTACCATACATGTATTCTGAGGCCACACTGCATCTTTTTTTTTTTNGTGTTTTTGCATAAGCATGGGTTTTTTTTTTTTTTTTTTTCCCTTTACCTTCTTTGACAAACTTTGAAGAGCAGCACCACAGAATGTGCCTTTACCACACAGTTACTCCAGAGCTGCCATCCTTCAGCACTTACCGTGGCTGCGGCACTGGGGACTGACTTTGCTGTTTTATTGCACTCATTGCTGCTTCCTTTCTGTGCTCCCTGCTGGGAGTCCTTTCAGGAGAGCTGCCTCTGATTGTTTGCTGTAGACACAGTTTGAAAGATGGATTTTTTTTTTTTGGTTTTTGGGATTTTTATTTTCCCTCTTTCTCTGAACTCCCTCTCCTGGGTGACAGTGGAAGATATGTGTATGCTAAGTAAATATTTTCTGTGTCCTTGGGGATCAGGTGGCTGATGTGGAGGAGCTTTACAGCTGGCTCACAGTAGCTCTTGCACAGCTAGTGGTGACGCTTGCAGGGGGAGTGCAGCTGGCTTCAAACAAGGTTCCAAGCCCTTTTTTCCCAGCCAATGCACCAGTGAAAATAGAAATTATTCTTTATATTTTTGGGCTGAACTCCCTCCCACCCTAGCTTTACAGCTGTCTCTGTCATTCCAGAGGTGAAGTCAAACACAGAACAGTAATTTCTGGACTGGCCTTGCCAACCCAGATCTGACAGGTATTCTGCTGGGCTTCTGGACCTCACTTGTAAAGCATTTGAGCCTGTCTCCTTGACACTGTAATTTACTCATTTTTATTTGCTAGTTTTAAAATAGTTGTGAAAGATTACATCCAAAATAAAGACTGTACCAGTGTAACTCAGCTGATGGGTATGGACAGACAGTTACAAACTGTTTGACTTTGTCAGCTGAGCTTCACATTATTTCACAATGTTAAGTAATAACTCTCGTGACCCTAAGAATGGTTCAAGTCTCAGGCTTTTGGCTCTGCTCAAAGGAAGGAGTGAGCATTTGGATGGTTTTGCAGCTCTGTAGACAAATGGCAACCCATGGAGCAGTACAGCTCAGCTGCAGCTGTCTGTAGCTGAAATCTCTAAAACAGAGAGAGCTGTGAGATATGAAGAGAGATGAAATGAGATTTGGGAAAGAAATCTTTGAGCTCTGAGAGTTTAGTGGTCTCCAGGGCAGCAACATGGTGTGAAAGCTCAAGGGCTAGTGGTACTTAAGAGAATTGGGTGCACTTTGTTCTGAGCATTTCTCAAAGCCCCCTGACTAGAGATAAGGGATACCAACAAGTGCTTTGAGAGAAACTTCTTCAGCCTGCAAGCCACCAAAAGGCATAACAAGTTCAGTTCATCTGTACTCTATGGATCCTGTGGGTCTTTCTCTGCTTACTCAGGCACGTCCCCAAGCTGTCAAAAGGCAGCCAAGGACTCAAGCTAGCCTGGAGCTTGTCCTGGAATACCCTCTGCAAGCTCCAAGCATTGCTGATGCCTTCTTCTGTGCCCTGTAGTGTTCTTCTGTCCTATGGACCTCCTAACCTCATCTGTGTCTTCCAGTACTTTGTCAAGGAAAGATTCCTCATCTGGCAAGTGAGGTTTCCCAGGCAGAAGGGTCATATGTGTCTCCTGATGCTGTGCAAGACTCCTGGTGGGGCAGAATTAACAAGTGGGTTACAGGTAAATCTCAGATGAGAAACTGGCCCAAAGGTTGGGATTGTAGTCAATGGGGTGACATCAGACTGATGACCTATCACTAGCAGGGTTCCACAGGGCTCCGTCCTCAGCCCTGTCTTCTTCTACATCTTCATAAATGACTTGGATGCAGGACTGCAAGGGATACTAAGGAAATTTGACAACTGGGAGGAACTGTTGACTTCCTCAAAGCCAGAGAGACCTCGACAAATTAGAGGGCTGGACAGTCATGGACAGTATGAAGTTCAACAAGGACAAGTGGCAAATTCTGCACCTGGACAGGGCAACCCTGGATGTATAGACAGACTGGGGAATGGGAGGCTGGAGAGTAAAGCTGCAGAAAGGGACATGGGGGTCCAGAAAGTTGAACATGAGTCAGCAGTGCTCTGGCAGCCAGGAGGGCCAAGCATGTACTGTGGGGGATCAGGGACAGCATTGCCAGCCAGGCAAGGGAGGGGACTGTCCTGCTCTGCTCTGAGCTGGGGCAGCCTCACCTCGAGTGCTGGGGGAAGTTTGAAGGGGTATAACATAAAAAACATATTAAGCTATTAGAGTCCGTCCAAAAGAGACCTATGAAGATGGTGAAGCCTTGTGAGGAACAGCTGAGGTCACTTGATATGTTCAGCCTGGAGAAGGGTGAGACTGAAGGCAGACCTCACAGTTTATAACTTCCTCATGAGGGGAAGAACAGGAGCAGACATTGATCTCTCTCATACCAGTGACAGAACCCAAGGGAATGGCATGGCACTGTGTCAGGGAAGTTTAAGCTGGATGTTAGAAAAAGCTTTTTCACCAAGAGGGTGTTTGGACACTGGAACAGGTTCCCCAAGGAAATGGTCACAGCACCAATCCTGACAGCACTCAAAGAAGTGTTTGGACAATGTTCTCAGGCATGTGGTGTGGCTCTTGGGGCTCTCCTGCGCAGGGCCCGGAGCTAGACTTCAATAATCCTGGTGGGTCCCTTCCAACTCAGGATATTCTATGACTGATTCTATGATGCAGCATCAAAAACACCATATGCAGGTCAACCTACTATTTTTATGCCTCTTTCAGTGTACATGAGAATAATCAACCCCCTCTTAACAGCAGATGACAGGTACTCAGTGGCAAGTTGGAGTAATTTGAGGTGTGGCGTTGTCCCATTTGCAATCGGTGGCACAGAGCAGCAAAAGGCTGCTGATGGCTACCTTCCCCACCTAATCAGGTAGCAGAGTACTGCGCTGCAGGGTGGCAATCAGCTGTGCTGAGGCTCCTTCCTCTAGCTATCACCACAGTTAGATACTCCATTTTCTTCACAAGCCTCTTCCTTCTGCATAAACTAACTTTTCCACATAACTTAAGTAATCACAAGTCTAAACTGTGCTTGAGTATTAACATATCCATTCTCAAAAATACCTTCAAGGGATATTTTATCTAAATCTCCTGTGCAGTGGTCAATGCATTTGTGGCTCTCTAAATCATATTAAATGAATTTATTCTTATATTCCATAGAGCTGGCTACTCAATTTTAGTCCTTTTCAGGAGGTAGGAGTTGAGGAAGATGGATAAGGATTCTGATCCTCGTTAGGATTAAGTGGTCTGAACTGGTGTCTGGTCACACATAGACATCTAAATTCTGGTCTCAATCTAGCTCACTTGTCACTGGGATTCCATGGGATTTTCTCCCTGTAGGGTTTATCACGTTTGCTGTACCTAGAAATAGTCAGACAGCCATATCCAGGTTACTTTCCTTATTTTGAAAATCACAGAACTTGATATCCAGCCCAGTGTAACACAAAGCCAATTTGCAGGAAGGGCTTTGCCTGGAGATGTCTCTCAGAGGACATGACCTGGTAGAATACTGCTTCAGGAAAGTGTTTCTTCCCACAAGGCCCTCGGCTGCTCATGAATTTAATTTCACATTGGGGGACAGAAAAAAAATTACTGCTATGATCGAACTCAGTTCATTTATACAGATTTTCAGAATTCTTTCTATACTCCATTAAAAGCTGGCCTGGGTTCTTCATGGATGATTTTTACCATTTGTCCCCACCCACTCCATTTCAGAAAATACCTGTTTTAGTGTTCATTGCTGCCAGGCAAGCATCACTAATTGCTACTAGTCACAAAGTTTACAAAAAATCAATTAAAAAAAAAAAATCACCCCAGCAACTGAAATAGGAATGGCAGTGTTGACAAGGAAGTCCTATCTTAGCTTAAATAAATTGAAAAGATAATTGCTTCTTCCACAGGAATGTCTTTTGTTTAGTATTTTTTTAAAAATATTCTTTATACATAGTAGTAGAAAAAGTATAATATTACTGAGGCAGGATGAGGAGTTTGCACTTCTGTTCTGCCTGTCACCAGAGTCCTCTCAGCATGGCTGGGATGGAAGTAATCAGGAGCATCATGGTCCATGAAGTAGAGTTCCCACCCCAAGAGTAGTCAGAGAGTCAGTCTCACTACTTGTGATGGGGAATAGTGTCTGTTTGATTTAGAAAAATAGGAGGAAGAAGAGAAGGAAAGAAAGATGTTATATTTTGCCGATATATAACTACTCTTCCATCATCATCAGCTGGCTGGTGAATGACTACATTCATCTCCCACTCAATCTGCATTTATTTCTGTGGGTCTGTTCCTTACATGAGGCACAATAAGGAAATAAATCAAGTTTCTTGATGTAAAAAGCCATATCTTGAAGTTTATCTAACATAAGCTCAGAAAATAAAAGAATTTTAGAAATGGAACTTTTTTTGGGACAAGAACTACTCTTTACACCAGATGTGATTTCGAAAGCAGAACTGAACCAGAACATATAGTCACACATACAATCAACTATCTACATCTCACATAGAGAATTAGAGAAAAATGGCCTTGTCTACTAAAAAGAGGATAAAAGCTTAAATCCCTCTAAACCATCTTATTCTTTGCATTTTAATTAGCAGCAACAACATAAAAAAAAAAAATCTAGAGAAAAAGCATTTCCATATAATGTGATTTATGGTTCATTGTCTAAACATTTGCATCTGAAATATTTGGATGAGGGTGTTCCTAGCACCCACACAGCAGATGTAACCAAACATTAGATGTGGTCCAGCGCAGCCTTGCAACAGTGTCGCAGAGCAGCCCTTCCCAGCAGTCCTATCTCCTGCCTTCCCAGTGAAAGAGGTGGATGCAATAAAGCACTTTGTTTCTCCTCCCAGGTAATGAGAGATGACTGCTCTGGCAATTCCCAAAAGGTCTTTTTTGGCAGCAACAGCCCCAGGAGAAGCCTATTGGAAGGACCAGGGCAACACAGATCACAAACCTGAAGTGCATGAGTTTGATGCACACCTCTGCAAGGCACGGTGAGGCTCCTCTCCACTAGCAGCAGTGATTGTTTGTCCACAAGAAATCTTTACTTATTGTTTCCCACTGGGTTCTTAGTTTCAAGGGAGATAAAAACCTCTCAAAATAGCAAGTGCCAGAAACATCACTGCTGTGTTTGTGCCATTATCGTGTTGGTAAAGAAACTGCTGACGGTCCTTCATTATCCCATGATTTATTTTGCACTTAGATCAACCTTGTGAGGCCTGTTTATATCCAGTAAGAACCCTACAGAGAAGAAAATGCAATATTTTCTTTAAGACAGAACTGAGCTGAGCAAATAAATATCTGGTGACCCAATATCTTTCTGTTTACAAATATTCTGCAAACATATTACAAACCTGACACCTCTCTGCCCAAAATTAATTTCCAAGTAATTTATATGAATAATATTAGGTTTATATTGTGTGTGTGTGTCCAATATATATGCCCAGATTGTTATGAATACACCGTACTCACGATTTCAGATGGTTCTGTACATTAGACAGCATACTTCAGCTTCCTAGTTGGATGTGGATCAGGCTTCTGGGGAGGATTTACGTGAATAATAAATAATAGACCCTTCAGAAGAAGCCAGTGAACATTCCTGTCAGATTCTTAGCTTGCTTGAGTATTTATGGAACACTTGATTACATAAGTATTATGGGCTTATTTTAAGTGAACATTAAATAAACCAAGTCACCACTTGGTATGAATATTTTCCCAGTTTCTATAATAGAGACCTTGTATACTTTCCACTGGCATGGAGAACAAAGTGAATATCACTTTGAAGTTTTGCATTACTGCAAGTCTTGAGGCACCATGGGTTGTGTCCTCCATAGTCAAAGAAATGGCTTAAATTAATACTTCATTAAACAAAGAATTTTGGAATAGATTTTTGACCTGCCTTGACACCTGGATGGTATTTTTGAGTTTCTCTGTGAATTCAGGAGGGCCAGAGTTCTACGATGAATACTGAGACTCCCAGAAACACTGATTAAAACCATTGCATAATCTCAGACTGGAAATACAATCACCAGAACTGACACCACCAACCTGGTACAGGTGTTCAGCTCCTTGATCAATGAGCTCATTATAAATATGCAGGTAGGGCCTGATGGTTCAGGCCGCTGAACACCCATTGCTCCTGCTAATTTGTATACTGTGGGTGTTTGCTAAAAATCAGTTCCTAGTGTTTCTCTAATCTAAGGGAGGTGAGGAGAATGGAGATGTAGGGAAAGTGAAAACATGAGCAGCTGCACATATTTCAGCATAAAGTATTGTTTAACTGTGAAGGAGGAAAAAGAGCAAGAAGCAACATCGGCTGAAATGATAATGATCAAGGGGAATAGACCTTAGAAGTAATACAAATCATACTATGCTGCTAAAAAACTTGGAGAACTGTGAGTTTGCAAACACAAAAAGAAAGGCTGGAATATTGCACAACATCCTGGACATGTTCAGAGGATCATGGCCACTCTGTGACTGTCTTCTGATGCCAAATGGAGCTCAGGAAAACCTAGATTTCATCTGGCATCCACTGTGGTGACCAAAGCATATGAAATGGCCAAACAAAACAAAAACCCCAACAACCTACACCCCCTTCCTCAAACTACCCAATAAAATCAAGCACAGAGGAGTAATGAAGGAACATGAATTTTAAGGTTCCCAAAATAGCAAGGTGAGATAAAATACCTTTCTCTGTTTGTGCAAAGTCTACACAACATGGATATCTAAAAATGCAGTCAAATATTCCTTTGACAAATTGGTCATGGGTGATTTGTGCATCCCAGCTGTAAAGCTTTGTAAATAATGAAGTTTTCTATGTGCTTTTAAAAGTCTCCAAGGATGCTGCAGAACCATCAGCTGTCAAAATAGCATTCCCCAGCTTGTGAACAGCATAAACAAGTGTCCTTGCACCTGCCAAATTCAATTGCACAGGAGGAAGCACCAGTTGACCAGTGCAAAAAGAGAGGAGAAAGAGGATCTGCAAAAAGGTGTGAGTACATCTGCTGGATACAGATACACATTATTGGGAGATGAGAAATATAGCTTAAAAAAAAGCCAAAATCATAATATCCCCCAACCCTGACTTCTGTTATAGGTAAAATCCTTTTGACTTCAGTGTATTTGTATTCGCCGTTGCTATTTCTTGGCGTGGTAAGAATGCTAGTTAAGTTCAATTTACTGTGGAAGTAAGCTGTGTCAGGGGAGGTTTAGGTTGGATATTAGGAAATGATTCTTCACCCAGAGGGTGGTTGTGCACTGGAACAGGTTCCCTCCCTGGAGAGTCATCACAGAACCAAGTCTGACAAAGTTCAAGAAGCATTTGGACAGTGGTCTCAGGCACAAGGTGTGATTGTTAGGGATGTCTTGTGCAGGGACAGGAGTTGGATTTTGGTGACTTTTGTGGGTCCCTTCCAACTCAAGATATTCTATCTACTCTACTCTACTCTAATTCTACACTCTGCGTAATGGGGGAGGGAGTGATCAGGTAGATGTTAATGTATAGAGTAGACAAATTAAAATAAATCTCTTTTTTCGCTTTCATCTTGAGAATTATCAAGCACCTGGGCTCCTTTAAAACTGAAGAGTGCTCTGCATATCTGGTATCTCAAACAGTCCATATATTGACAGACAAATACTGAGGCAGTGTTATTATCCAAACCTGCCACCATCTGCAGTTGGGGTATTTCCCTTTGTCAGCAATCTGTGTGTTTCCAGCGAGACAAGGTAAAAGGATAGCACAGATTAGCTGGTCTAACAAGGACTCTGCCTAAGGATCAACATGAGAATGACCAATGTCAAGGACAAACTTCCTAGAGGTGCCACAGGCTTCAGTGTAAATACACAGCTGTTATGCTTTGGAATTAGGCAACTGCAGTTCAAAGCTCATAGTCTTCACAAAATGAGTTTTTCTGTCTTGTCAATCTTCTCTTTTGCAAGAACCAGCTTGGGTGATTGATTTCAAAATGAGAGTGCTATAAACCATCCTAGGCAAACCAGGTATAAATGCTCTACTGGTACAGGTGCAAGGCAAGAACTCTCATGAGGACTGTGCAAACTGTTACACCATGGAAAATAAAATTTGATATAGTTAGTAAGGGTATGTTAAAAGAGAGTGAGTTTAAAAGAGATTAAATAAGAACAGGATATATGCCATATAATACACTTACACCTTGATAGAGCACAAGGGTTCGTACTTTATAGAGTAGTGACCTAAAAAGCCCTTTTTAATTCTTAAAAACCTAATCTTGAACTGGCTGCTTTCTGGGAACATAATCTTGCACTCAGGTGCTAGTAATTCAGGGGAAAGAACAAGTTTTTACTACATAGATTGGTATTACTGCAGAACCTAGTGAGAGGAAGGCACACAAAATGTGACAGCTTCTCTCCCAATATTTTGACCTTCTGACCATGGAAACAAGGAAAATGGGTACAGAGAGAGATAATGAAAGTACACATGGTCGGTGGCAAAGCAGGTGGTAAACCCATGGTCTCCTGAGATCCAGCCTGGAGTACTTTCCCTTGGACAACACTGTGTGTCTAAAAGAGAACTCAGAGCAGTACATAAATACTGTTAATCCAAACAAATCTGCTGTAAGAGAGGCTGATTACTAGCCATGCAGTGAAAATATTGCAATAAGAAAATAAGGAAAAAAGGTCTCACTGAGAAAATGTAATACTGAATCTGTAATTGTCTTTAAAAAAATCTGTTGGTAATGCTGAGTGATGGCATAACAAAAAAATGAATTTTATTTGATAAAGATACTTAAAATTTTATTGAAGGAGATGGTTTTCAGGATCATCTTGTTTGGTATCAAGGTACAAGTTTAGGTATTTCTCTTAAGCTACATATTCATTAGGCATAAATATTTGCCATGTGATCTTTCAAGTTGGATTTAGCAGTACTTCATTCACATGGCAGGTGATCATTCCAAAGTACAGAACTGCTGAAATGTAGCTTTATTTATGTATCTGCCATCCTACAGAGCCTGCATCAACTTCTTTCCATCCTGGTTTTACTGATGCTAGGCAGCAGCACCAGCCTTGAATTAAAACCTTTAAATAATTTAAGGTACAAGTGTAAATGATAAAATAAAGCAGGGGAAAAGTTTTGTGTTACTTTCAGATGAACATTATTTGAACATTATTTGAATACAGAGGAATTATACTGGAATGAGTTTCTTGGATTTGACCAGTTTGTATTTCATCCCAGCTCTAAATATGAATAAATACAAATATTACTGAGGATCTGCAGGTGCCTGGTAGACTATTGGATTTGGGGCTGTTTAAATAATTGAGCTTCTTAAGTAGCATGAAATCCATGTATAGCTTGTAATATTTAATCAGTTTGAGTGAGCTGCTTTATGCAACAGAAGAAAATATTCATCCATTCTCTTTGAGGTGCCAGTGTTGATTACAGTGTGTTCATACAGCGTAGGATGAAATACATGGTCATGAAGAATAACCTTCATTTTTTCTTGTCTAAAAAACCCCTGTAATTCTATAATTCTTAAAAGTCAGTTTTAAGGTCTTTTGTTCAATACTGCTTCTAGAAGTTTTTGGGGCATAAAATTATGGAGTATATTATTGTCTAATAACAGGACATATGAAGGGTGGGCAAGTTTCTGAACCTTCTCAAAGAATGGAGATCTTTAAGCAAATGCTTGCAGATCCTAATCACTTTTTAACGTCTGTGTTGTCCATTGAATTCCATTGGCAGCTTAACATGTGAAAAACATGGAAAACATATCGAAAATGGACTTTATGAACACTAAAATGTATCTCAATATACATAGAAAATTACACATAATAAAAGATTTTGGAAGTGGCACAGGTGGTATGGACTCTTTGAAAGCACTCACTGTAAAGCAGAGACAAACTTCTGAAAGATGAGGCTCTAAAAGAAACTCTGTATGTCCTATCTTATCTGCTGATCCTAATATCAAGGCATCCTTGAGCAGCTTTTTCAGTAGCTTAGAACTGGCATCCCTACAATGATATGTGTAGGCCAAAAATAGCTGTTCCTAAGGTGCTTCTGAAGTGAAATTTCTGAAAGGAAAATGAAAAGCTAAATATACTTTGCAAGACTCCAGAGAACAAGGTTTAAATAAGCTCGATTTGCCTCTGTCCATTTATCACATCAAAATTCTTAAATGTATTAATGTATCTGAAATTTATAGTCTTTCTCTGAGTCAGAGAACTGAATAGTACTTTCTTTTTCTTATTTTTTAGTCGTACAAGTTCTTAATCAAATGGTTAATACACCAGCATGATTTTTCATGCCCTAAATGCCATCAACAAAAAAGTGAGCTACTAATCATTTAGATAAAGTGGATTAATAAACCTGCATTATACACTGTATATCTTCATTCAGAAACCAAGTCTGCAACTAATCTTAATTAGTTCTTCTGCAGTTTTATGTCACAGATGGCTCTTATTAAATTTATTTTCCTTTAGAGCTTACATGGTAAAGATGCTGATACCAAATGAGATCGAACATGAAAAAATATTGTCCTTCTGTGATATGCCCAGAGATACTTGCTCTCTGACACCATCTTGATGATGAGTGGTGAAATGGAAAAGTGCCATGGTCAGCTGGTGGAAGCTTTCAAAGAGAGCCTGTGTTAGAAAGTAAATCTTGCTAGTAGTTTCCAGCTCCTTCTAAAGTATGCCTAACGAGAGATTAAACAGCACAGGATGTAGCACAATACATACATGTGAATTTTTCAGCTGGGACTGTACTTAATTTGCATTTTTTGAAACTCTAAAAGCTCAAAATCATTATCTCCTGTAGCTGCAGTAACCTGCAATGCTGAGGGCTGCCAGCAGAAGAGCTGGTGTTAAGGGTCCTCATCCTGCCTTGGTATCATGGCACATCCACAGCATGCCAAGTCAGAGGAGAGATTCCATTGAAGTTGATGCTGATTTTTCCATTAACTTTACTAAGATGAAATTTGACCTCAGGAGAGGAAAATATGGCTGCTGCTACACTGATATCTTTTGTTTATTAGTCTTTGAAGTTTTCTCATTTTTCTCCTTACCTCAGCAGAGGTTTAAAGATTGTTTTTTAACACCTATTTGATCAGGCTCCTACATTCTAGCTGTTTTCGGCTCAAAATGTTAGAAAAAATAAAAAAGCCTCTTCTGCTGATGCATGAAAATTGCTCTTAATTTCATGGGCTGTCTTGCATCTTTAAATTCTGGATTAACTATGTAATAGAGAGAGTGTAAATGCCTAAGAATAGGGGAATCATATCAAAGTAGAAATAAAAAAGAGTTGCATTTAAACCACTGCTCCTCCAAGAGCTTATTTTAAAGTATGTGCTCTCACTAGACATGAGAAGTAGCATTTTACTGAGCTAGAGAAATAGCCTACACATAAAGGATGAAGACCAGAACCTACACAACAATTTGGATACTTCAAAAAGAACAGCAAGAAAAGTAAGTTCACACAGCTGTCAGCAAAACAGGTAACCTGTGATCCTCTGTCTGAGAAATGGATGCTCTGAGGACACCTGATGGAGGTAGAGGTACCACTGCAGGGGCTGTGTAACTTTGAATGGGTCTGAGAAGAAGGATAAATATTTGTATGGGTATAAATGAGGCCATTCAAGCTCTGTTTTCTCAGTTCTGCTTTTGTGATATTGACCTGCAGTAGTATTGCTGACCTTCTGGAAGGCTACACAGGTTGCTGTTGGCCTGTGGAAGGTGATGTTACCATTGCCTGCTTGTGATGAGTCTGCTATAGCAAACCAAAGGTCAAGCAAAGGATAAAAAATTAATACAGAAAATGGGATGCAGAGATGAAGAACAACTAGATGAAGGACAACCACACTTTTTGGGGTGGCACATGATTCTGTTTTGGAGCAGATAATGAGATTCTCAGCTTTCCTTATGGGGATGTAGTTCTTTGTAGAGAGGAATGTTACGATCCAGTTATTGAGAGATGCCCCTGCCTGAATCAAGGTGCAAATGTGGGCATATGTTGAAGTCAACAGTATGAATTTAATTTAGCATTGAATGTAAGGTGGAAAGAGAAAGAGAGGAGAGAGAGAGACAGACTAGGAGAAGATAGTCACCACCCATGAATCCAGCAGCATCTTGTTGGTCCTTCTTCACCCTAGGCTTCTCAGTAGTGGGAGAGCTGAGTACATTCAAAATTTTTCATTATTTATACATTTTTGCAAACAAAGAGAAAAGTGCTTATTGGCTAAATAATTCTCTTCTTACATTGTTTAAATGATTTTCTTGCTTCTAATGCTAAATAGACCTATACTCAGTGTTCTTCTTCTGAATCAGTGGATTTCTTGGGTTGATGATCTGTGAGTTGTTGGTCATGATCTCCCCCTGCCACAGTTACCTTATACTTGGGCTGATTTCAGCACAGTTGCTGAGCTGGCTTTTCTTTTGGCCCATGAATTCTGCCATTATCAGTGACACATTCTTGTCCTCCAGCTTTGTTAAACTCACCCCAGGTCTGAGATAACACCCAGACAACAGCACCACCTTTATCCTATCCCAAGCCCCCACTGTGATGGTTTAACTTACAGTCCAAGTTCCAGGTATCCACAGAGGCATATTCTGTGGAGCTTCAGTGGCTGGTGGTCACAGGTGCCATCTGTCCCTTAACTTTGGGTGATCCTTGTTTGATGGATGATCCTTGTTTGACAGGTGATGTTCTCATGATCTCCTTTATCCAGTTTGCCAAAGTGGGAATTTTTTTCTGGATGTGTTACCCAGGATGTGCTACCCAGACCTCATCTCTGCCAGGCTTGGAGTCAGTGCCATCCTGCTGCTCTGATCCGTGCTGATCACAGTGGTGATCAGATCCAAATGATCTTCTTTGGCCTTAACAGTGTTTGAGACATGCAACTGTGATCTCAAAGCCCTTACACCATCCCATGGCTCAAAGACTGTTTTCCAGGGACTTTTTGTCAGTTCACCGATTGCCCATGGGGGTGATGTGTACATAGAAGGTATTAGAAGGAAAGACAAAAGCAGCAGAAACAGTAAGGCAAGTAACCATCCAGTGTGCAATAGCTACCCCAGCCATGAAAAATGTAAATCCAATTGCCATCATCAACCAATTCTCATTAGCCACCGCCCCTACACCATGAGTCAGAGCTCTCTTTAATGAATAGTGGTTGTGAGGGATTCCATAACACCGTGCCTGTTGGATGCAGTCCCAATATGTCTTAAAATTAGCCATAGAATTACACAGTGTCTCTCAATTTTTTAATCCCATGGAGGAGTAACCTCAACAGATCACATATTAGGATGTGTCTTAATCAGCCAAATCTCAACAGGATCTTGAGGTCCCATACAACAATTGATTACCTTTGCACACCGGAACAACTGTGAAAGGGTTTGCTGAGGAGGTGTGTTCACATAATTCAATAGCTTTAAAATAGGTTTTTCTCTAAATCACATCTACATACAGTTTGAAGAATTTTATAGGCAATGCTCCTGTCCGATTTGGTAATCCCATACACCACAAAAAATTAAATTTTAATGTACAAACTTCACACAAAGTTTTCACACAAAAGGTTCTTATGCAAAGATATCCATGTATTGAGCCCATACTCTATTCTCCAGGGGGTAGTGTACAGATCTGTTGTGATTTAATACTGACACATAACAAAAACTGTGGCTTTACTGTTGTTGGGATTATAAGTGAAATTATTATCTTTTTCAAATTTAGTTGTATCTCAGGTTGCTTTTTCTTTTTTTGAATTTCAGTGGGCAAATTGCTCTCACCACATTCCTTTACAGCTGCTGCCACAGTAAACTGTGCTCACAACTGAGAAGTGCTTGAGACAGGCAACTGTGATCTTTAATTCCTTACAAGGGGGAAGAAAGAGAGAGAGAGATGCAGCAATTGGAATTTTCCACACCACCCAATGTGTGCAAGGACTCCAAAGAAGCCCTTTGAAAAACACCCCACTAAACTCTGCATTCCTTTCTTCTTTACCTGCTTTTCACGTTCAGTTGCTCACAACTATATGCAGAGATAAAGTCTGGTAACTTCATGTAGGTCTTAGACTTCCTCTTTTTAAACCATGAGACTGGATGTTGATTTGTGTGGTTGGGATCTAAAAGTGACATTGTGCTGAATCTGGGATTAAAAAAGGTTTGCCTTATTGTGTCAGCTTTTACTATGAATGTAAAATATCTTAATTATATCTAGATTTATTATAAAATCAGCTGTTTTTAATTCAGATGATGTTTCTGTATGTTAATAAGGATAGGAGATTGATAATGTTATTATAAAGTAGTGCTTATGATAAAAGATCATTATACTTTTTATTAAAGACATTTATGATTGTGAATTAAGGTGTTTCTGAGATGCATATGCATATATATCATGTGAGGCACATTAATGTATTTATAAAATACATAAACTGTTTTGCTGTCAAGTGGCAAATCTTACTTGCAGTTGTGAGCAAGGGAAATGAGACAATTGCTATGTTTTAAAACCTACTCTGTGAGGGATTTTAAAAAAGCTTTTGTTTCGCTATTAGTAATGAATAATTTCTGTTTAAAACTAAATTTATTAGATAACTGCTCTATCCTACTTACAGACTATTCTAAACCACCAGGGATGACAGAGAAATGCCTGCCTAATTGAAAGAAAGATGTAGCTGCTCTGCTACACTGAGGCAGCTATTCAGAGTCCTTAACCAACACTGAAGTTCAGAGTAACTGGCTTACAGTATATTAATTATCAGTAAAAATTCATCAGATAATGTCCAATATAAAAATCAATTGTTTGCAATCCAGGTTATTGTCTTATGCATTATTGCCCATGTAATGAGGCTATACTACTGTTTAGATCTCAGCTTATTAGGACTAAATCCTTTTCAGGTCTATGGCTAAATATACATAAATGGATCATGAATGGGGTTCTCATAACTTGGCACTGTTTCATTTTGAGGAAATGTGTGTTAGTAAGGCTGACTTGGTTTAAGTAAAACTGTATTTTGTATTTACTGTTAATAAAATGCTGCAATATGGAGGTTACTGGAAATAGATTTATATCCATTTGGTAATGTTTCTGTATTTTATATTTTGCATCTCCTAGCTTGCCCTTATAAATAGATTTCTGAGCATATTTGATATGAATTTCTCTTTCCTGTAAATATCTGAGAGAAGTGTCAGAATCAGTTCAAGTTTTGGTGACTGTTTATAAATTATTCCTTGGTTCCTGATAGCAGGCTGCTTTTATGTAATTACTTATTTTCTTTTAAAAATATTTGAGTCAGTAAAGGCAATCACGGTAAAAGGTGTAGATGCCTTACAGTATTAGAGATACAAATCAGACTCTCCCCATACAAACAAACTTTCTAAGAGTTGTGGTGTCTGAATTGACAGCAATCCCCAGGGACTTTCTCAGCTGACCTTGTGCTGACAGCTCTCTGTCATATGTTTAGGTGGAAACAATCCATCCAGAAATTCAATGCCACTTCAGCCCTACATGAGAAGAGGACAGTGTTAACAGGACAGCAGGAGATGTGACAGCCCGTGACTTGATGATGTGATGTGATATGGGGAGGCTGTCAACAGTGTGGCACAAAACTTCTTGGGAGATGTTGGCCAAGATCTGTTGCTCTATTGAAACAAGCCATCCAAAGACACCTTTTGGTTTGGATAAAGTTTAAAGTAAGACAAAGCTGAATGGTGATAAAACCTGACCACCTTTATGCCAGCATGACTGTGTCTGGTTTAGCTTTTAGCCACCTCGGTCTTCCCAGATCCAGGACTCTGGAAGAGACTCTGTGGTAATGGCCTCAGAGATAGAGGGCTGTGAACCCTCCACAATTTAGGACCTTCTCAGCTCTGTTACCTCATTTCCTACTGTCTCTGCCCTTGTGAGCATGTTCAACCAGACAGAGCTACAGGGGGAAACATGGCAGCACTCTGTGCCATTTTATATACATCAGTCAGGGCAGCTCCAGCAGGTGGCAGCTGCAGGAGCAGGACCATGCCTCTGCTGTGTCTGGAGAGCTGTTTTTGCCAAGGCCCCGCAGCAGTAGCTGCACAGAAGAGCAGCTTATCCACACCTTGCAGATTTTTGCTGAGAGGAGACAGTTTGGGATCTCACAAAAGGGAAAAAACTGCAGTAGGTTTTATCGTATTCTTTCCTTCTAACTGGAAACTGGCTGGAGAAACTGCTTCATGCAGTTTCATACAATTTAAGGAGGAAGAGAACTATTTGCTCATCTGTTTCAAGCTCCATAAAGCTGTCTTTCTGATGCAGGGTGCAATACAGGCTGCAAAGATGAGCTCTGCTCACAGATTGAATGACCACCAGTAAGGATGCAATGCAGAGGGATGAAGATAGAGACAAAAGCCAAACATTTAATCATCACTCAGGAACAAGTCATTTTATTAGCTGGAAAAACATCTATAAAATATAGTAATCCCCAGAGGTTTATATCTCCCCAATTTAGATAGCCCCTCAGAAAAGAAGGTCTACCTGTGTAGGACAAGTTGCTTGCCTTCCTCTAGTAAGGGTTAAAAAAGTCTGATCTCTAAACTGTTGTATAAATGGTGTCTTGTAAAAGGAGAGTCACCTGAAAAATCTGTATTTTTCTATATCTTGTATTTTTATATAAGTAGGTTATATTACACCCTGGTGCATTTCGGTCAGCTTCAGCTGGGTTACTCTGGGCTTGAGGGTTGCCTGGACCCCTGGAGGATCCTCTCAGCCTGCATGCCTATTTTTCTCCGAGCTTCACATAATTTAACAAGATTATTCCCAATTTATAAATCTACTCCATCAATGTGCTTCTTTTTTTACAGCCCTCTTCCAAGTAATGCCATCTTTCACTCAGTAAAAACGCCCCTTGTAATGTTCACCTAAAGCTACAGGGATTGTTTCCTACAACCATGACAAGGCAAAGGTTTCCAGGGAAGATGCTGTATCTCCTGCCTGCCCTTCTATTGGATAGAAAGTTAGCAGCATGCCCTCTTCTTACAGAAATGCACTAAGTCCCACAGCGTTATGTGTATTTGCTCTGCATAATTTTAGAAGCTCCTTGTTTTCCTCACCTGGAACATGGCTGTGAGTAGGTAATTATGGCTTTGGAAGCTTTGAACCAGATCTGTCTTCAAAGTTGAATTATTTTTAGCACATGTGTCAACTGTACAGACTTCTTGTCATAATCAAAATTAATCAGGATGAATCAGCAATTAAATTTTCCTATAAATTATGTTCATATGTGGTCTGGAGGCTTTTTTTACCTTATCTTGGTACTTATAAATTAGTGTTGTATAGGCATGCTGCCAACTCTAGTTATTACTCTGTCAGGATTAGTTTTGAATTTTTCATTGTAGCTTTTGTGATAACACACAGCTGATAATTTGGGAATGTGCTCAGAAAAGTTCTTTGCAGGCTAAGAGGTTACTTCATTACTGTGTAACTAAAACTAAATCTCCTAAATCTACTGGGAGTTTTAAGATGTACTATTGCAACTGAGTGCTTGATTTTCGGAGGCTTGAGTTTGAGATGATTTTATGATGTATGATTATATTTTCCCTTCCCTTGAATGTCGATCTTGGTGTTTTTTTTTTTTTTTTTTTTTTTTTTTTTTTTTTTTTTTTTTTTTTTTTTTTTTTTTTTGGTTGGTTGGGGGGTTGGTTTTTTTTTTTTTGGTGCCATGTCTAAAAATCAGTTCATGGTGTTTTGAAAAGCAACCTGAATGATCCAATGAAATAACAGAATCCCTTTGTGAATGTCTTAAAATCACTGCCTCTAGGCTTAGATCTTGGAGGTAATGAGTACTGACACTCGAGGGGTGTAGAGCTCAGATTAGTTTTGTCCCCCTCAGCAGATGGACCGAAGTCAGAGTGAAAGCTCTGAACACATCGCACTCAGTGTCCAGGCCGTATCTGTCTCTGGTGCAGAAAAGATTTTGTTCTGAGCATTGTCACACCTGGTTTGCAGAAGCATTAAACTCAGGCTTACACAGGGTCAATGGGATTAGGTATTAGCCACAGTGACCACTAATTTCTGTAGCCTACAGTGAGGTTTGCTTCTGAAAGGAGAATGTAATGATAACATCACATGACAATCCCTGTCTCAGTCAGGGTCTTTCCTCCACAGCGAAATCATAAGATAATACCTTCATTTTCAATGTGTTGCAGCCATGCGAGACCAGACATGTCTTTTTATCCTGCCTGGAGACTGGACAGTGCTCCCTAGCAAAGGCATTATGGAAACTCACAGTGGTTTTGGGACATCAGTTCCTTCATTTGAACTGATGACTTCACCAGCATGAGTGACTTGGATGACTTGTGACTTTGGAAAGCAAATTCAAAATCCCTGCAAATTGATTTGTGTGCTGGAGGGGAGCCACAGGGACAGCCACTGGAAAGCAAACAGGTTCTATGAAATAGAAACCTGGTTTCAGAGCTAAAATGAAAGGCTGTAAAGGACAGGTGACTGCAGCAAATCTGTCCCTGCCTGAAGGGAGGATGCTGCTGAATCTGCTTTCATTGTGTGGAGGAAAGAACCACAAACCTGTGCCAGAGGAACGGGTGGAAAAACCAGGGAGGAAAAAATTACAAGCAAAAGTCAACAAAATGAGTGGGCTCTTGGCCAGGCTCTCCAAGGCAGATGGATGGTACTGCTGGTTATGACAGCTGCAACTGAAAATGCAGGAGACAACGGGGGAAGCTGACAAATATTTAAAAATTACTACCAGCTGTTTAGCCCAAACCGTATCTCCTCTGCTGGGTAAACAATGTTTTGTTCTGGAACTGTTTTACCTCTTCTTCGTAACTGGATGGCAAAGATGATATTTGAACATCATTATCAAGATCAAACTGAATGACATCAATGTGTTATCCTGTAGCAAGATCCTCAAACCTGAAGGACTCACAGCCCCCTGTCTTCACACCAAAGCCAATGGGACATTGTGCCTTGATCCTTCATGCGGCTCTGCAGCCTGCTGGTCTCCCCACAGCTCTTGGGGAGGTTGGGTTGTCAGGGTGGTTGTGGCTCCCAGATGGGGTTTGGACGTAGACAGAAGTGTCCCTGTATGACAAGCAATGCTCTTTCACGTTGAGGTCTGCTTCCTGTCCCCTTGCTTGCTCTGGGTGCCTACCAAATGCACGCAACACTGCAGTTCTGTCCTTTGGAAACTCTGTGGCCTTCCCCTAACACTTTCACTGCATCTTCTCCCCTGTGCTGCTTGCTTGGCCTAGCAAACACAGCCAGAGCCTCTGGCTGGTTCTCTGCCCCTTGTAGATGTTCAGCTTGCTAAAGGAGCTGGGCTGCCCTTAAAAGGGAAATACAGCTCCATACCTGCTCTTACTAGGCAACTTTTCTGTGCTGATAAATTTGGCTTCAGCCTCCAATACTTCTCTCCTAGGAACACTTTGTTTTTATTCATGATTGGAAATGCAAGCATAACCAGTGGTGCTTAAGGTACCCATTCTAAATGTGACAGACTCTTCACCCAAAGGCATGCTCAGAAATGTATTGGTTTTTGCCCACAGAGTGCTGGCAAGAGTGAGACTTTGTCAAATTTCTTTTGGGTCCCCACTCCGTTCTTAAACATCGGAAAAATGGATCAAAGTTAGGAGTCTATTTTCCCTCTAGTCTTGTTGTACTACTGTTTCATCTGAGATTTATCAAAAATGCTTGAACTGATTTAGAGATACAAAACCTGAATTTTTAAGAATCTGCAGTGGGAAGAACGGAGAACATCGAGAAAACCTCTTTTTTTTTTTTTTTTTTTTTTTTAAACAAGGTTACCATCAGAACTGCTTACAGCTAAAAGTGATGACTAAATATACTAGAATCATTTAATTCATCCTTCTGAATCCTAATAAGAACATAAAAGCACAAAGGGATGTTGGAGGATATGGCTGGTCACTGGCAGGGGAAAAGAAGATACTGCGGTCCTCCAAGGTGAGCGATACTAGGACAAGATTATCTTTCCTGTCATGTACTTGCCAAGCTGCAGCTCTTCCTTTGGCTTGCTCCCTGGGTTTGGTGTCATATTCTTTCCCCCCACGTGCAATGAAGTGAAGCTTTAGGGAGGAGAAAATGGGTAAGGAAATTACGAAAATAAACCAGCCAATTGGTTATGTCTTTGAGACATTCTGGAGTCTTGGCTTGCCAGATTTCTCCTTGAGCAGGAGAAGAAGAACTTTCCTGCCTGGCCATCCTGCTTTGCCAGTGCAGGAGCAGTAGAAGCTGAGCTGACCACTCTGCTGCTGGTTCAAATGGTGGGTGGGAAGGCAGCAGCTCCAGGGCTGTTTCTCTGGGATTCAGAGTGGCATTACTGACCTCACACCCTTAGCAGAGCTGCAGGGAAAGAAAGGGGGAGAAACAACCACAACTGAGACTTGTGGGGAGAGTCCAGCCCCAAATGAACACCTGTGCCATTGCAGTTTCCCCTTGCACTGCATACATCTGTTCATGGGAGACTCCATCACACAGGCACACCAAGATACATATTTTATTTAGCAGCTGTATTGATGTGTGAGGTCTGTTTATTTTAGTACAGGTAATTAGGCCCAAATCTCTTTAGCCTTTCTCTGTTAGAGAAGTATTGCCAACAAGATTTCCCTTAAGAGAGGCCATACCTACATTTGCTGTAAGCATCTGATTAAGGCTGTTGTGGTTTTGGGGCTTAATTATGCTGCAGAGAAGTATGAACACAAGCAGGGTGCCTACACTGATCTTTCCCCAGATGTGGGCATTCACTGCTCTGTGGCAGATACCAGCTTGTGTATTTGGTGGTTTTCTCATGCTTGTAGTTCCTGTACAGGTTCTACCCTATGCGTGGTGGTTAGCCCTGATTTCTTCTTGAAATTTAATTTAGTATGTTCTTTCAGCCTCTCCAGAAAGATACTTGTTGGAAAATTTCAGCTGGAACATTTTATGTTGGGCTTTATAAAAGCGAGGTTATTGAAAAAATTATGCATGCAGTGGCATTTAGAAAGGCAACGGAGATTTTTATTGAGGAGCTTGACATAGGTGGCATGAAACATTTAAGAGGTTTAGTGATAGATTTAATTTCATTTTCAATTGACAATGTTCAGAAAAAAATGTTAAAACAAATATTTCAGTGAGCCTAGATGATTTTTTAAATCTGTTTTTTGTGACCATTTTATCTTCCACTTAGAATTTCGCATTGCAACTTTTTGTAGGGCATTTAGTCAGAGAGGAGCATAGTCTGTTTTCAAGCAGCTTTATTATGTCATTATGACATTAACTTATGGGGCATTTTTCAGTTATTTTCATGACCAGTGGTGGGACAGAGGCATGACTCCAAGGGCATATGTATGTGACTACTGGAAACCCTCAGTGGCCACTCTAATAATCTGGTACAGCTGTAGAATGACCCTTAAATAATGGCTTCCATCAAGTTAATGCATACCCAATGGAGGTCACAAAATCCTGGGGGTCTTTGCACTCCCAGCATGTTAAGGCACTGCTGGGAACTCCATGGAGGTGCTGCCCTCTGCCAGGGAGTTGGCTGCCTGTGAAGCAGCTGTGTTCAGGAGAGAAAAAAGGGGAAGAGTGGTGGTGGGCTCAGAATTGCTCCAAGTGTTGGTCTTTGAGAGGCTCTTCTGTTGTGAGTGAGTTCACCAGTAGGTGAAAATCAGATCTTGCAAATATTTTGGTAATAGCTACTTAATCTGTACAAAATTTGAACAAACCTGTAAAAAACCAGAGATTTTCCTTCAGAAAACTTAGTTCAAAACACCAGAATAACATTTTTCCTTCTTCTTTTTTTTTTTTTTTTCATACTGAAAACTGATTCTATCACTTCTTCCATTCATGCTGTATTTAGGATTGCATTATGGAAATGGACAGCCTGGGCAATATGAGGTTTCAAGTCCACCCTGTGGCTTGGGAAGCTTTGGAAGAGTGTTAATGTTTTTGAAGACTAAGTGTGTCCTCCCTAGAGTGGTCCTCAAACCTTAGGATTAATTTCTTTTGTTTCCATGGGGGTCAATGCAGATATGTTTTCCTGAATCATGCATTCCAGTGTCACGCCATGCTGATCTGTCATGGACTGGACTATGCAATGCCATTTCTTCTCGACTGCTGTGTTTTCTGCATACTGCTCACTCATTTGGAGATGCTGAATAAAGTCAGCCACTGCCATGCCATCATCAGCACCAAGTTCTTGGATAGACCTCTGTTGCTTTCTTCATAATTTTCCATCAGATCTACTTGCTTGGTAGATGATAGAAGGGAAAGATAATGGCAAAGTCTAACAAAATTAGGAGGAACTTCTCCTCTTCCACGAGGTATTAGCCATCACTCCTTGCAGGTTTCAGAAGTACCAGGTGATATCATACCTGCTTAAAAACTCATTTCACAAATTATCGCCTATGAGAAGGCAGATTATATGTACTTGGAAAACCGAAATTTTACATGGCACAATGGAATGTTTTACATTGATTGGGATTTCTAAACCTGTGTTTGGTTCCCAGCCTTTCTTTCAAACCATGTACTCTGTTTAGAAAATACACATACCTCTCTAGACTCACTAGAGGTCTGTTTACTACTGAGGGAAAAAACCCTCATAAAGCACTGGTTTGTTGCTGGCCATGTATCAAATACAGGCTTTTGATTTGGGGATTCTGATGACTAAAGTCTAGCCAATAATTCAGAGAAGAATAACAAAATGATGAGTGAGGCTTGGCAGAAGTTGTTTTTGAGGAAAACAGCAAGCTGGGAGATTTTGTTGCTTGACTACTAGAGATAAGAGGGGAACATGTATCCAGCCTACAACTGAGGGAGTACAAGGATGCAGAAATACCTCTTTAAGTGATAAAATAAAAGTTTCTTTTCTGCAGGAGAAAATTTAAGCAATGGAAAGTGTTACAAAATCTAACAGTAGAAAATCTCAGGTGCATACATCCTTTCCCTGAAAAAAAACAAACCAACTTTAGAAAAGAACACTCAATTTGTAGTTTATCCCCCACTGTTCTGAAGAAAATCCTGCTTATTCTCTTACTTGGTGCAGTGATATTGAGAGGAAATAAACACTCAGCCAAGGTTTTGCATCTCTGTGTGCTTGGAAGGCATCTACTGCACCATAAACAGCTTCAGGCTTGACAAAGCATTGCCAGGAATGTTCTTATTCCCATCTTTTCTGTGAGTTTTGGAGCTGGTTGTGTTTTCAGCCACATCCCCAGGTACCATGTCTTATCTGTAATCCTGGCAAGCATTGTGTCTCTGTCTCACTGGTGTCTAAGCTGATGTGAGGTACTGTTTTCTTCATTGCGCAATGGAAATACAGGCAGAGAACAGAAATAAATTCCTTATTGTACTGTGTTGATTTTTGACTGGAAGGAGAAAAGCCAGGACTCCTTCCATTCCTTGTCTCTCTTATTTTGGATTTCTTTCAAGTAGACTTAGTATTTTTTATGGGGAACAGAAAAGAAATTTTCTTTTAAAAAGTAAGTTCTTTGAGTACCTTGAAATATTAAGCATTGTTTGTGTATAGAAAAGAAATAAAAAACAAAACACCAGGATGCCTTTTGGCTTTCTCTGACATTGATTGTCTGTTTCTCAGCAGTGTCATCTTCCTGGTTTACTGGCTTGGATTTATTTAGGTGATCATGTCAATGATATGTATATGTATTATTTATTTTTGTTTTTCATCTTCTTCTTTCCTGGTCTCTGCATGAAATTGCAGCAGCATTGCCTGCAAAGTCTGGTGCCTGGACCAATTCTGTTTAAAATAAAAGGCAAAATAATGCTAGGCAAAGGAGTTTCACCAGAGAGGATCTTGGCCTGCTCTCCTGATATTGCTAAGAACCAGCTTCTGCTGAAATTGCTCTGTAACTGCTGATTCTCACATCTGGGGTGAGAAGAGGATGGTCTAAATGCAGAAACCTTCATGAACTTCAGGGGAGGAGTTGTGTCCTGGGAAATTATAGGGGTCGGTGTATGTTTGTCATCAGTGCAGGAGACCAGACCTGCCTGTTGTGAGTTTCCACAGCAGCTCCAGCTGTGAGTTTACACAGCATTTAGAATGCCCTCCCATGACATTATAAAAAAGGTCATGTTATTTTCATGGTACGATAATTCAGGGACCCAAAGACGACAGCTATGTAAGAAGTTTCACAGCTTTGCTCTGCTGTGTCATGTCCGTGTCGAACTATCATCCTGAAACTCCAGATAAGACACAAGGATATCACTAAAAAAAGACTTTTCTTCAGAATGACAGTTTTAATTAGGATTTTGCATCAAATTGGGTTGCTTCTTCAATACAGCAATGAAATGGGAATTGGTTATTTTTTTGGTTAATCATTAGCCAGGTATAAAATTTAAAATAGCATGTACATAGATAAAGACTGAAAATATAACTTGCATTTATTAACTTTAAATCTACATTCTAAGGAACTTTATCTTACATCATTGGTTCAGCACCATTTTCATACATGTTAAATATGAAAGAAATATAATCTAATCTGTTTAATGTAAATTCTACATAGGCAAGTTTAAGAGGGGGAATTTTGATTACAGTTAAACTAAGATTGTGTTTAATTCATAACTTCCAGACTTATTTCATTTTATGTGAATCAGATTTTGGAAATTATTTCTAAAGAATTAGCTTAAAAAATTGTATTCCAAATTATATCTCAGTTGAAAAATATCTCTAAACACTTATGAATTAATGGCAATTATAATATTAGAAGTTTTCAGATTTCGCTAAAAGCCCAATGGTATTTATAACTATGAATTTATACCAAGTATGTATGTACCAATTGTACTTTATAAATAATGAAATTTGTTTTCATAAAGAATTGTTTTTTCATATTTCCAAGGGTTTTCTTTCACAAATTATCACAGGATATAACATCATATTTTAAATGCAATTTAAAATGCCTTTAGTGCATTTTCAAAACTTTTCAACTTCAAATGATTATTATTTATGTTTAAAACTCAATGCAGAGTGAAAAAAAAAAAGCCAAAACAGTTTATTATTTTATAATGAAGATAAAATAATTTTATTTGATTGTAATGAAAAGTTTTCTTCAACTGGATCAATTTTTTTTCCCAGCTCTTCCATTTTTGCTTTTGGATCTAGCAAGGAGGCTGATTCTCAAAGGAACAGCTGTCCTTCATTAGATCAAGCTGTGCTTCTGATCTTTTAAAATCTCTTAAAACTGCAGTTTACTGTTCCGAAAAAAACCCACGTACTCCATCTTTTCTCCCATATGTCCTCTAAAAAGGGAGGTCATATATTTGAATTTCTCAGTACAACCTTGTGTAATTATTCTTAAGAATGATGGTTTTTAACTTTTGGAAGGTTGGGATTATTTTGTCACCTGTTTCCAAATCTACAAGGCAGGAGTTCTCACTGGCAGGGCAATGATTTATCAGGTAAAGGCCATTTTCTCAAAGGGATTTCATTCTCCAGAGCCATGCCAATGCCTGTGCCTTAAAGAGCAGATATATCTTCTTTTGAGCTCTCTTACCAGTACAGCTCTGCACTGCCATAGGTTCAAGTGGCACATGCAGGCTTGTCTCTGTTGGGTAATGTCACAGCTTCCTTTAAGATACTGAAAGCTTGACTCTGATAATATTCAGATCCTATATAAAACAAATATCTCTATGTCAACAAATATAAACTACATTTAAGTTTTTAGCATTTTGTAATCTTATCTCTTTCTGGATGAAGTGAATTATCTCCATGGCTTTAGTGGACATAATTTAGACTGGCTCGTATGTGCTGTGCTGAAGTCGCAGATCTTGTCCTGCAGAATTTAACTGCATTATCATTATGGCTACTGTTTGTGGTAGCAAAGATACTAATACTAAGCAGATAGAGTAATTACAGCAAAATTTACCTGGGATAAAATAATAGAGAGTCATCACATTTTCCTTTGTCTCTTTTTTTTTTTCCTTAAAGAATCAGTAGTTTCAAGCTGTTTCAAGCCCTGCAATCCCCAGTACCAGAAACCTGCCACTGACAATGTTTGCATTCACCGATCACCTCATTATGTAAGGTAAACCTTAATTTCTTTTTTTTTTTTTTTTTTTACACATTTCCTTTGTATAAATTCCCTACTCTGGCAAGCAGAAAGTCTCCAGAGACCCAGGAATGTGGTTTCCTATGTTTCCTTGAAAATGTAATCCTTGGGGGTAAGGCAGGGGTTGAGTAAAGCTTTAGCTTTGTGATTTGTTTAGTTTGTTGTTATTGTTGGTTTTTTGTCGTTTGTTTATTTGTTTTCTTTTGGGTTTTTTCCTGATGACATGCATTAACTGTAAAATAGCATGGTTTGATTTGATCAGTGACAGAAGTTGTTTTGGCTCAGGTTCTCAAATGTGTCTGTGGTACAAACAGAATGAAAGCAAAATATTAGCCAGTATATTTTTATTAGGTACAATGTCAGGGAAAAGCCAGTTATTAATGATATTTTTTCTGGTCATGGAATTAAATCCTATTTTAATCTAAGACTGGAGAGGGAAAATTAATACTGTTTGTTCTGAAATATAGCACTGTTCTTTGCATAGCTGAGAATAGACTGGAAATTTTCTCTTTCTGAAAAAATAGTTTGATCACTACATACTATCAATATGAATTCAATTTGCAGAGTATCTGTAGTCCCAGAACAGTACAATCTCAAAAATAATAGCTTTCTGCTTTCCCCTTGCCAATCTCCACCCTGGCTCGTGCCAGTGCATCACAATGTGTGGTGCAAAGCCGCCTCCTCGCTGTACCGGCACGGAACACTTCACCTATAAATCATGAAGGAACAGTCTGTACTGTCTTATCTCCTCTTTGACCTGCATACTGCTCTGACCACAAGACACTGTAATTTACTGTCTTTCGCACAAGTGCAAAAAAAAAAGGTTGTGTGAGGCCTCCAGGCTGAAAAAACCCAGACGTGTTCAGGTGGGTCCACATCATGGACTGACCTTCTGCGTTTCTTGCCAGTGCCTGTGGATGAAGATGATTATGGGAGAGGGTCATTCTCAGAGAGACTGTCAGACACCAGGTGAGCTCCTGCAGCATCACATCACATTCCTGAAGTCAGAGAATGCTAGGATTTCTCCCTCTTTCTTTTATAACTAGCATGAGGGTGGGGTGGAATATGTGACAACATTCTGGAAAACTCCCTTGCTTGCAAAGGTATGGTACAGGCCTTTGGGTTCCTGACATAGGTTAGAGAAGGGACATTTCTTGGCCTGTGGTTCTCCACCCTCAGAAAAACATGAATGCCACAAAGCTGGGGCAGGCTATCATCTTCCTCTGCTTATGGACCATTTACCATTTCCTCTTCTTCTGCAATTCCTGTTAAAGTTTTGTTGTGCTGAGCTTAGACTATCTAAATCTCTCCTAACTGGCTGCTTTTTCTTCTTCTAGATCCTTGTCCTCCTCTGTAATTTATTTTCTTATTTATCCTTTTATCTTCCTTTGCATTGCACCCTGTGCTTACCTGTCATTTGTACTGGGTTTTTTTATTTAATTCTTTCCTTCCAAAACTGCAGCTTTTATACATTCTTTACATATTATTATTTTCCTCTCATTTTCAATCCAAGTGTTTTCTCCTCCAGATACATTTGATTCAGAAAATTTTCTGTGGAATGCCACAAATACATCTTTGCCCCTTTGTGTTTGCTGTTTCTGACACACTGAACTTTAGTGTCCATATTCTGCTGTCATTACCTTGATGAAAACCTGGGTACAGGGTACTAAAGGAAAGACTCCATTGTTTCTTACCCATAAATATGTGGCTGAAAGATCAGTAGCTTAAAGCACAAAATCTTGGAATTCTGTAATTTAATTAGGTGTGTTTGTGTTATTCTGCACCTATCACAGCTTTTGTTAGAACTGAGAGGTCCATTACCTCTAAGGTAAACAATTTTCTCCTGCAAGGTGGCATTGCAGCTACATGGCATGTGATCATTAAACATCTATTTCCCTGTCTTGATGGTCAAGTTTGACCTGAACCTATAGGTTTGAAACATAATTTAGTCACATTCATATATTCAGCTGTAGATTAAACAAATTACTTTGAACAGTTAATACTGACCAAATCCAGCCTTGGTGCTACACCTGTTTTATGCCAAGACTGAATTGTGTCCTGTATCAATAACAGTGAACATTTACAGATGTGCTTCTAGTGGAATGCTGTACTGAATTTATTCCTTGTTTTGTTTCCTTAACAGTGTAAGAAAAGTAAGTTTGTTTCAAAATTCAACCACTTGGCTGGCTCACGCATTGTCTGCCTGAATGCTAATTATTCAGCCTAATTAAGTCCAAAATAAAAAAAAAGGTTATAAACTATAAGTTGAACCCTGGTATAGACACATTTTGTAAGTTTTCGCCTTGACACCTTCGTGCTCCTGCTCCTGACTTTATTAACAACTAAGATCACTTCAGCCCTGGACCACGAATGTTTTGATCAGCAGTTTTTGGCACAGATAGCTGTCCCTTGTGCTGAGCACCTAGATCCCTGCACTCTTTAGGGAGTACTTCCACATGCTCTATGTGCCACAGGTGATTTCTCAGTCACAGTGTGTTGTGCATGCCCCCTTCCTTTTAGAAGCCCTTCCAGAACTACACTGCTGAGACAATCTGAAACCTTTCCTTTATTCACAGCCTGAGTTAGTCAGGCTTGTTTTATATCCTTTTGTTCTTGGGCCAGTATAGCCTTGTAGGTCCATTAGATCCATAATTGCTCATGTTTAATCTCTTGTACCTCTGCCCAGTCTTCCTTTTGCTGTTATGTCTGCCAAGATCTTCTAGCATCTTTTCCTAATGGTCCTACCAGTCCTTTGCTGCACCTCCTTCAGTTCAAGCTTACCTTTGCTGTGGAGTCTTTTACTGCTACAAGACAGATAAAGTGAAAAGCAGTATTGCTGCCAATACCTATATGTGTGTAGCCTTATGCAAGCAAGCAGTGACCAGTTCTGTAGTCATTGTCCTTGTCTTCCTTGCAAAGTTAAAATGGCTTGTCAGCAGCCCTTGGCCACCTGAGCTCTATTTCTGCTGGTTACTTCTAGGTGTTAGCTCTGCAGTTGCTTAGACTGAGAACAAGGGTGTTTTGCAGAGGGCTCAAGATGTCTGTGGGTGGACTGAGCACTCATTCTTGCTCAGCTCATCCAGAATTATGGTCAGCTAAGTGTTTAAATATTGCTGGGATTCTCCTTCAAATGTGGCCCAGAGCTTAACCTATATGAATATTTAAAGTGAAAAATACCTGCTAGGTGGATCTGTATTTCTGAGCACCCCAACTGCCAGAGTCAGGCACCTTCTGTACTCTGTTCTCCAAGCTCCTTGCCATAATTTCAGTGCCTGGGTACCTGTCTTGGAGGGCTCCTCCCTGCTTGCCCCCAGGTCCAGGCAAGGGTGACAGTGGAGCCCCTTTTCTGCGACAGGAGAAGGATATTCCTTCCACTGCTGGTGCCAGGATCTAAGGATGGACAGTGACAGGGTAGATTTTTTGAAGACTACAGTTGGAGTGGTTCATCAAACACCAAGGTCATAGATGGGAACTGTGAAACTTTCAGATTCCTGAGTGCCAGAAGTCTTGTAGTCCATCTCTAATGGCTTTGAGAGTGTTAGGGCTGAAAAACAGCCTGAGTAGGACATAGTGATGGGGTTTTACAGATGCATCATATCTCTGATGACTGCAGTCACACTAAGTTAGAAGGCAACAAGCAAAAAATATAACAGTGAGTACTAAGAAGAATGTGTTGGACTCTTTTTTCAGAGGCGCTGTAAAATCTATTTCACATAGCGCAAGCATTAATTCAAAGCATTTGTTCACAAGGCACTACCTTACCTGATCTGCTTTCCTTGGCTGATATATGTACTGCAGCTACAGATTTATTTCTACAGATACACAGTTTTGTATTTTGGTAATAAATTCTTTTCAATAGAGTGGCTCCCCCGGACTGAGAGCTTATGAACTGATTGATTTAAATGCCTGTACGAGACTGTGCTTTCACTGTCTGGCAGAACACATGACATAAATTTGACTCTGGAGCCAAATAAATTGGAGAATTGTACTAAATTGTGCTAAAGAGGGAAGATAGATTGTGAAAGAAGCCACATCAACAAATAATGCATACTCAGGGTGTCAAATGTAAAATAAACAAAATCCTTATGAAAACAGAAAACTTGTTACCAGCAGAAGAGCCTAAGTGAGGTCTGAAAATTACTACACATGTATTCTCATGGGAATACATATTCTGCTCCCTTGGCAGAAATATTAGATTAATCATAATGGTGATACTAATGAGAAAAATGGTGATAAAGAGAGAGCAAGAATATTTCTTTATTTTCTTGCTATAAATGGCAAAGTTCCCCGAACTCCAATGAGACAAGATCTGTACCAAATACCACAACAATACCTAATCCATAAAAGAATAAAAAGCCGAGGCAATGATTTGATTTACTTTTTTGTCACTCCAGGCTTATTCCAGAAAAGTAACTTAATTTTTTTGTGCTTTAAGATGAAGTAGTGCATTGTTGGAGAAAAAAAACAAACCAGAATGCTCGTTATTACAGCAGATATAAAAATAAAACCCAAGGGCATATGATTTTCAACACCTTTGATTCTTAAAAAATTAGAGAGTGGTTAATACAAAATTGCTTTCTTTTCTTAATTTTTAGTAATTGTCTTCAACATTCTTGGGCTCCCCAGGAGGCACAGGTATGTGCGAAGGATTATATCACTTTCTGGGGTTGTTGTTCAGACACATTTCACTGACACTAAATGTGACCTAACAATTCATCTTCTTTGAATTAAGTGGCTTAGTCAAATATGAGATGAAAGACAGTACAAACTGGAAACAAAAGAAGATGTGAACCTCCCCAAATTCAGCTTTTTCTTCTCCTGAAATGTTGACTGAAATGAAATTTAAGGTATAGTATTTCATAAATCTGTTCTTAAAAAGCCTGTCTTTCAGTCTACTTTTTACTTTCTTGTTTTTCTCAGTGTTAATACAGCACCAGAAATATTTTACAGCTTCTCCCTTTGATACATTCTTATCACGTGTTGAGTAATGCCTTGCATCTGTTATAAGGAAACAAATGACTATAATCTTTAGTGCCTAAGCTAAAAGGCTCTAAAGGATAACATAAAAAAAAAAGATTTTTTATGTCATGAGTGTGGGAAACAGAGTAAGACCTCAATTTTTCCAGAGAGAGTATTTCCATCACATGAGGGGAGCTCGTCCCTTTAGTTTGTGGACGTGCTAGGACATAATTGCATTTTACAGCCACAAATGCCTGCTGCTCCTCCACTGGTGAGCAGTGCTCCCTGATAGCTGCTCACAGCACTTGGCCCCCCAGGAAAAGAAGTCTGGAAGGGACCCGACAGGAATGGTGAGCTCCTTGGGAAAGAGTGAGAATGCTTGGGAAGGTGCTCTCTCATTACCCCTCAGTACTGTTACAGAGCAGGACTGTAGTAACATCATGTTATGGCTCTCTTACCAGTTTGGTGTCTCCTTCCAAGTATGGCTTTAATGTGAGACACCTGAACTCTTGAAGAATGGATCTGTGCACTGGCTGGCTTGCCTGGCTAATGCTGAAGGAAATAGGCAAGGGGAGAAAGTGGTGGTGTGGGAGGATGGAGTTTGCCAAGGCAGCAGTTAGAGAGGAGCAGGAGTGTGCAGCCATGGAGCTGGATAAATACAGGAGATGACAGTTTGCTGAGTTCAAGGCCTTACTCTGCTACTTTGCCTGTCCCTGTGCTCTGGGGCATCTCACCTCTGACATCAGCTAAGATTTGATCTGTAGTGAGGAGCAGAGGACAATGAAAGCGTAGATACATTTTGAGGATGGTATTTATACACATTTAGTGCCGAGACAGATTGGCTGGGAAAGGAAAGAAGCTGCTGAGCTTGTTAGAGACCCACAGGGGAGAAAGTGCTCTATGAGATAGTTTGAGAGTTAGTTGATTTTGGCAACTGTTATTAGACATGGCCCATAATTACTTCTGTAGCTATGGAAGAGTATAATTTGCTTTTAATTACTCTATTAGCAAATATATCAGTAGGGAAACCAACAGAAAAAGAAAAAAAATTGCTGACTTTTTTCAGTTCTCTTCTTTGTTACAGTAGGAAGGCAAAAATATTTGGACAAAAAAAAAAAAAAAAAAAAAAAAGAGAGAGAGAGAGAGAAAAGCTCTAATGAGCCCCAAACAGGCACATTCTGAGAAATGAACATGCTGAGGGAGGGAAATAGCTATTCTAGATAGCAGAGACCTGGCTTCTATCATAGTCTTACAAAGTGGAAATAATAGCCTCCTTCCATTGTAATTTTAAAATTGTAACTCAGCGCTGTTCTTCTGATGCTTTGTGATAGATGCCAGGAGTGGAGACTGCTCTGCTCCAAGTGTGAGTCAGATAATAAAGCAATTTCTGAACTGTAGCAGCATTGCACCCTTTCCTTTTGTTTCCTCTGAAAGATACTGTAAGGCTGCATTATCAAGATTCACCCTCACAGAACAATATTTTATTTTTAAATCATCCTTTAACAGAATTTGTGAGTACTGGAGGGGACGTCTTATCTCCCATCGTGGTCACGTCTCCAGGAGATTTTGAACAGGAAAATGCTGAATGTAATTTCTTACCTTGAATCACAAAGAATAGAAATTCAGTGTTTTTCCTGGCTTTCTTAATCTTCTCACTGAGATACTGCTCTAAACACTAATGAACATTAAATCGCTATTGCTCTGTTGGTGTGTAGCACTTCAGTCAGCAGTCCTTCCAGAGTCAATAACAGCAGGCAATCCACTGCAGTTCCTCTGGTGTTTATTTTTAAAGATAATACTTGTAATACTTTAAAAATTGAAACATTTCGTTTTCAAGGGGACAGAGCTGGAAAAGCTGAAATAGTCCAAGATGCTTTTACAGCATGTGAAAGGGACAAACCATTTGGATTTCAATTTCATCTCCCTGCTGCCTAGTTGGCCACTGAGCTGTGGAAGGAGCTTGACTCTTGGCAGGTCAGGGGTGGATTTCCCTACAGGTTTGCCCCATCAGCCGAGCACAGGAGCCTGTGCAAGTGCAGCTTCCCACAGTAATCACTGAATGAGGAAAAGGGGCAGCTAAAACAAAGGCAGGTGGTAAATGATGATAAAATCCCCAGTACTTTGTTTTAAGGTGAAACCCTTTGTGCCGCCTATCATACTCTGGTAGAAAAAATGACTTGATTGAGGATGTATCTCCAGCTGTAATATTCAGGTAAAAAAGGGCATTATGTCAGCTAGAGAGGCTTTTGAAGTGGATTGGCTGTGGGGCTGGCTCAGAGTTGTACACAGGTCCTGCACACTGGCATTTCCTAACTTCTGAATATTTGGTTTTATGGCCACAGCAGTGGTGCCTTAACACCATTTTATGTGAGGTATTTATAGACCAACTTGTCTGTCAGTAGTAACTTCCTGACTAGCTGTTCCACCTGAAAGCTTGCTTGTGTCCATAAGGGAATTGGTATTTTTACCCTGTCTGACAGCCAAAATGGTTTGTCTGATTGCGAGATGGAGGCTGGGGGAAGATGTGTCATTCTGTAATGTTAAAACAAAAATGATGATGAGAAACTCTAGTGCTGCACAGAGTTTTAAATTGAAAACTACTGCGAGCATTTTGGGAAGAGGGAACCAGGAGGCACAGCAGGGGGGCAATGCCACAGCAAGAGTGGGAGATATGGAGAGGAAAACCAAGCAGGGCAGGTAGGTGCTAGTCTAGCTCAAGAAGCTGTGCCTCTGTGTTTTACACAACAGACGTCTCTGTCTTCCTATATTGCTTACATGCTTACTCAAACTATGCAGGTAAAAAGAAGCAGAGTCTGAGGAAAAATAAAGCTGCAGATGCTAAGGACCTGTGTGCACTGAGGAGGCTCAGGAAGCAGCAGCCTTAATCTCCATGCTTTAATTCCCCTTCTGTAAGGGTAGTGCTATCAGTTTTGCAGAGAGGTGTCATAAAGATGTATGTATTCAAATTTTGTGGAGCACTAGGAACAAATGACATCATTTTGTATTCGGTACAGGGTAGTTTAAATAGGGCCTGCAGGCCACTAACTGAATGTTGTGGATAAAAAAAAGTCTTCACTGAACAAGTCAGACACCCTGAGGAAGAAAAAGTACATGAGCTTGTTATTAAAAAACAAATTTATACATAAAATGGCCTGAAAGAAGACTTCTTGTGTATCAATAATCCTGGGATGTCCTAACTTTACAGTGCTTGATTTTGCAAGTGTTTCTTTTAAAGTTACTTTTCTGTATAAGAACTGTAAGGAAGACACACAGAAACACATGCAAAGGGCAAAGCAAGACAAATAGGGCAGAAGAGAGACAAATACTGTCACTCTTATGTATGGGGTACGAGGTTAGCACGGGTTGTCACTTTTCCTCAAACCCCTGAGTAACGTAAGAAGCAGGGGAGAAAAGTTTTGGGCAAGACAACCAGTTCTTTACTGGTCCTTGAAAACAGTCAGATTTTTTTCCTTGATTTCTTTTCCATCACTTTGGTATTTCATTTACTTTACTTCTCTCAGAGACCTTGATTTCATTCTTTTAATAGACAGACACTGCTGAATTCCTTCTCCCTAACCTTGCAGAGATAAGGGTATTGCATTCTCTGTGCTCCTGCTAAGAGAGAGCTGGAAAGGCAACATCAGGGAATGAATCCATTAAAAATACACCCAAAAACCTAAAGCAGAAAGTAAACAGAAAAATGTGGGCAGAAACGCCTTATTTACAGTTTTTATTTCACTCCTGCATTGTGTCCAAGATGACAGAGAGAAGGTTTTTTTCTTGATGCCTCTTTCCCAGATATCCTTGTGAGGTATTAGACATTGCAGAAGGGGAAAGTCAACATCATATAAACATACAGCTGGCCTAAAGACGGAGAAGATTTTGCCCTCAGGGCTGAAATGGGTAATGAGCCTTTGGAAGGCTCTGCTTAGGGATTTTTAGCCATGTGGGAAAGCTGGACAAGGGCAGGGAAACTGAATTTTGTAGTAAATGCAGTTTAATTTGAAGAGAAAGGAAGCAGTGCAGTGTGAGTGTCCTTTCAATTCTCACTCTGAAATTTTGCTAAAAGTTATTAACAAATTATCTATCACAATTGGAGTTTCCCTCTTAAATCCGTACTTAGACACCTCTTTAAATATCTTGATATTAATACAAACAAATAAACAAAATGGTGCTCCCATTAAAGCCGTGAAAACTGTGTTTCTCCTGACAATATTTATTGAGGCCTTATCACAGTGGGACCTGGACTCTTGATCTAAACTAACTGCTCTTGCTGTACATACAGATGATATTAAAGACAAGGACCAAAGATGAAACCCTTGTCTCATGTATTGCTGGCAAAACAGAAATCCTGTTGTGTCTCTGCAACAGAAAATTTCAAATATCTTTTTGGGCTTTATGTTTGCAGATGGGTACTCTGATAGAAAACTAAACAACACACTGGCACAAGAGGTCTCAGAATCATATTGATAAAAAATGTATCATGGAAGATATTGATGTCCAAAGGTATGTATCTGGCAGAGAAAAAAACTCATTTCCCCAAGGTAGTGCTGTGAGGAGGGGCTGTTGAAAGTAACTCTAGATCCTGGGAATGTAGGCCTAGGTGTGCCCCCTACCAGTAAATTGTTTTTTTGGTCAAGTAATTTCTTATAAATGGCAGCATCTTTCCTCTGTGGTCCCAAGCTCAAGGCAAGAACTTCCTGTTTTTTGGAAAGTTACACCACTTAGCAAGATGTTACAGGAAGAGTAAGAGGAAAAATGACAACTCAGTGAATACTGAGAAACGTACTTCAGTATTCTATTGACTGAAAACAGACTTGGTATTCAAGACCTGCAAGAGAAAATGTTTGACATGTCTGTCTCTGCAGCCAGTTTCAAGGAAAGGGAGGGTCATTAAGTGTGAACAATATCAGCTAAAAGCCTCCCACTTCTCTCTCAAGCCTGCTGGTAAATCTGACCCTGTGGTAAAGGTCATTTCTCATCTCCTCAGGCACGCAGCTGTATAAGAACTTCAGGGTATATCAATAAAATCTTTGCTGCTCTGTAGAATACTTTACTTGGAGATTTGAATGCAAATAATGCTGGTTTCCTGTTATGCTTTCCTGGTAGTGCTTTATCAAATAGCGGGAATTTCATACTGTTCCCAAGGGCAATTTTTTAAACTGAATTGCTCCTTATAGGTTTTTACTGTAAGCAACACACTGTTTTCCATGCTTATTGTCAATTATGAACAAACATAAAGTTAATTCAGTTTTGTGAGAGCCTATTCACCTAGTATAGGTCCATTATCTATGCAAATTAATGGCTTTTGTCCTTTAAAAATTGAGATTAGTCTTTGATTTAAAAACATCACTAATACACTAATATACCCAGATGGACCTACTTGCTCTGTTGGATTATTTAATCATTAATTTTATAAATCCATTTTATTCATCCCTTTTAATGGCATGGTGAACATCCCTGGTGATACGATTCTCATTCTATTGTGGTTTTGACTAAATTATTTAAAATTAAATTGCTCAGTAGTGTTCAAACATTGCTTTATATTCAGGTCTTTCACTCTTACTTTGCATTGGACTAGCCCTGTCTGCTGTTGCATTCTCTGGTGTCACAGTGACTTTCTCTGCTTGAGAATATGAGAAGATCAAGGTTTGTAGGTACATATTTCTGAGTGGCTTGAATATCTCATTCCCTGACCTAAGACATTACTCAGGAGGCATAAATCCATTCTTTATCTTTAGTTGCAATACTAATATAAAAAAAGACACAGTCTTTCCATCTGACTTACATAATTTAATTTGATCAAGAAAACCTATGCTGTCCAGAGGTATAATGACCAACCATGTAATTACATCCAACAGAATTAATGACAACTTCAAAAAATTACTGGTTACTGTAGCTTCTTCTCTAATCACTTGGAAAAGTGATAACACATGTTCAAGTATTGTCCTCATTGCCAATTTATAGCATCATTAGGTTTTGCTAGGAAAATCTTATGCTAATTTTTGTTCTTACACTCTGTGAGTTTAGATATGGCTGCTTTTTTGAAATTCATCTCTACTTTTGTGAACTTTAATTTCTGTTGTTCAACATCAGATGCTTGGCTTCTATATATGAAAGGATCAAAGCATCTAAAGTGCAGATGGTCAGTATCTCTGTAAACGAGCTTCCTAAAACAAGGCATCACAAATTTTCTTTGTGAGTATGATTTTGCTACCAAAAATGAAACTGTAATTAAATTAAATCTATTGATGTCCTTTGCTCCAGTAAACCTACTAGTTCTGGCAGAGCAAACTCTGGTTTACACATCTTCCATCTAAGTGTGAACCTCCAGCTCCAGGACTAGTGGTTTGGCCAACCAAACAATAATGGCAGAGGGAGGTGCAGAAGGGGTTGGAGCAGGGATGCCATCCCTCTGTGGCTCTCCCATGTCTGGAAAACCCTGCAAGTGCAGGCAGCTCATCCCAACACACGTGACAGGAAAATGCAGTGTTTTGTCTTGGTTTTCTTGAGTTAGTTTCTAATGCTGTGTTCATTATATATCTGGTGAATTGTGGCAATTGCGTATATAAAACCCATTAAGCGGCTGCTGTTTAGTTTTAGAATAATCAAAAATGTTTCCCTCAAAAAGGGAAAAATCTTGTTTAATTTTTGAAGGTTTTATTTTGCACTCTAAATGTGAAATGTAACATAAATAGGAAATGTGAATCATCCTGTGTACTAGTAAATGACACACAATTCCATATGCCTTTTTTCTGTATTCACATCCAATTTGCATTATGTGCTGTATTAATTCTCTGATAGTTTATAGTGATAGACCACCATTTTAACAATAAGTACATAAGAGCAGAATAAAAAAGGCTGTGCTTTTCAACTAACTTCTATTTCTTGATTTTTTTGTATTTAATTCTTTTGCTTATTCTCCCATAAATGCTTTTTATTGTCAGCTTTTTTCTTCCATGAAATGCCTTTTAAAATTCATAGGCTTATTAAAAAAACTAATAGGTAGTGATAGTTGCCTTTCATTCTGTCTTTCATAAACCATTTTAAAGTGAATGAACTATTTGAATTGCAAACTCAGCTCTTACCTGCATCCATGGAACAATCACAGTGGTAAACACAAAACGATCATAATTTTTCATCAAAGTGCTTTAACCTCAGCTCTGTTGGCTTGTCTCCCAGATAGCAAGGTAAGATAATTTCTATGATTAATTAGGTAAAGTTTACAAAACTGAATGAAGATGAAAGGCTTTGGAAGTCTGTATGGTGTTAAATGTGTTTTAAACATAGCAAAATGGTCTCTTACAATTTTTTACATACATTCAGGAGTTTGTGAAATATTTTGCTCCTTGATAGAACAGTCAGAAACATCTGATCCAAAGCTACAAGCTCCCCTTTCTCACCCAAAAGCTCAAAATAATAGATACTGGTTACTGCCTGCAAAGAGATTTTGAATCCATCTTTTTCCTAAATACGTGCATGAGAAAATGTGTTCCTGAATATGACAGGAATACAGGAAACCTCTACTGGTCACTTCTTAGTGTCTGTAAAAACTCAACAGAATTTTGCACATTTGAGGTGGTAAACATCTTGCTCCATTTTTCCCCCAAGATTTAAGATCAATAAGTAAGAGAATATAATTGTAAGAAAATTTGTATGAACAGTGTTCTGGGCAACCTGATCTAGTTGAAGATGTTCCTGCTCATTCCATGGTGGTTGGAAAAGATGTCTTTTGAAAGTCCCTTCCAACCCAACCTATTCTATGATATGTAATCTGTACTGTTACTCATTTTTTTACACTTGATGAATGCCTTTTATTAATGAGTGGTTCTTATTTTTAAAAAAATATGAATATTTTGATTTTAAAATGGGTAACCAAAAGCATTTGGTTGAAAATTGTTAATATTTCCACTAGCTCTATATGTTCAGAATGATCATTTTATTATTTATCTTTTTTAAATTCCCAATCTTGAGCATTCTTTTTATGGGTGGAAATTTCTACCTGACAAAAACCTGTCTTTTCATGTCTATTTTTTTCTTTTTTTTGACTACAGTTGTTATGAAAATGCATAACTCAAGGTAGAAGTTATTTCTTGGACTTTAAAGAGATGATTCCCATTACAAACCATCCCTCTTTATCCCATGTGAAGATGAATAATGTGTCTCAGGTAGGCAATTCTGTTGTGACCAGACTGTGATGTTAAAACAGCTGACTGTTTGCTGCAGGCTTTGCAAAAGGGTTTCACAACACTAGGATGTGGCCACTGGAGTATTGCAGTGGTATAATAAAGGTTCTCTCTCTGTACCTACCTTTTAAATTAACATTTGCAAGATAGGGGCAATGGTCTTCATGTCTGCACAGACTCTGTGTTGTGGTCAGGTGTCTGCAAAGAGCAACGTCATTCGTTGTGGGTCTGACAGCAGGAAAATCTCTGTATCTCTGTAACAGCAAAGCAAGCTGTTCAGCTTGTATCATGCTGATGGGGAAATTAAGGGGTAGCAGACTAACATGTCTTGTTCATAATTGCTCTAAAGTATCTTCAAAATGTAAATTAAAGGACAAGCTCTGAAGGTTATTGAGCATGCACAATGTGCACTGAAGTCAGCAGGAGTCGCAGCTGCTGTAGACCCTCTAAGAGCTGACCCAAATAAAGTACAAATGTCAAGAAAATCACTTGAAAGCCTTGGGGCCCTAACTGCATTGCACACAAGTCTAGTTGTGTTTATCAACAGAGTGTTGCTACATCCCTTTTGCTGTTGATTTAGGAAATCCAACTTTTCATTGACTCAACGGCAGCTTTGAATGCCCCAAGCATCTAAATAAATCTAATCACAGGAAATCCTTCCCCTCCATCATTTCATTTGCACAAGTCTTCCGTAAAGTACCATCTCGTTAGCAGAGACTGAATCAAGCATATCTTGCCTCTTGCTGGTGGGAGGGAAGAAGTCATATTCTGGGGGAAAAGATGTCCTTTCCATAGTGCCAATTTTCATGTGTACTTTATCTTCTTCACTGCAAGACTCCAACACTGATGAGCCCTGCGGGTCCTAAAGATGCAAACACAATGGCACAACAGGAAGATTAAGCCTAGAAAAAGAAAAATTTGATTTCATTTCCTCCAACACTAAAAAGAGATGATTTTTTTTCCATTAAAGAAAATTTTTCCATTAGAGTGTTTTCCATTAAAATCTGCTTCCCGTGGAAATCCAAGTTTCTATTTAAAAGAGCATTTTCACAGCAGGAATTTATTCTCTCAAGAAAGAAACATGTTTTTCATATGCACTTCCAATTTTAAGATACTGGCTAAAAATTCAATGTCTCAATTCCTCTATCATTAAGTACAAAATAAACAGTTTTGGCAGGAATTCCCTCTATCATTATTGTTTTATGCATAATGCATGTCAGGGTTGTAAGACACTTGTAAGCTGTGATTAACTGGAGTAGTCTCAGCTGGGACCATCATCCCTGCTGCCCCTCCCCATGCCCCAGGCCTCCCTTTAAGCTCTGACCCAGAAAGCACTTAGGGGTGGCCTGAGCTCCATCAGAAATATCCTTGTGCCTACTCCTGTCTGCTGCTGTCCTGGCTTGTGGATTTATTATTTTTACTGGATCTTTTCCAAAGCCACACTGTGTTCAGCCTTTTGTCCATGCTTCTGGATGTGCTCTGGATCTGTCCTGGAATCCTGAGTGGACTTCCAGTGTCATTCATCAGTGTACCTTGTTTGGAGCTGTCAAGCAGACTGGTTGCAATACTGACACTGTTTATCTCTTGTGGGAGGATGTCCTGGTGGGGAGGTCCCCACTGTGCTGGGATTCTCCTTGGCTCCCAGCTCATCCCTGCTTGTGGAGGAGCCCTGATCCTGCTGGTCCCTGCTGTTGCAGTGGTGAAGTGTACCTTTTCATTTGGATACCAGCAAACAGCAACCAAAATATTTCTCTATGTATACAGTTGTGTGTTTAGAGTCACTGCTCTTGACAGCACCAGCTTTTAGCTGAGCCTGTGAGCAGTGGAGAATGAAGGAGACATATTGAAATGTTGGCCTGCAAAGTCTGTATGACAGAGCCCCTGGTCAGCATTCTTAGATGCCATATTTGCTTGTGTTATTATGCTTCCTGTGGCCTTTGCAGTGCTTTGAAGCTCTCTTTGATTAATATATCCTTGGATCTTCTGCACATTTGTTTTCTGCGTGTGGGTTCATACGCTGAAGTTCTTGATGGTGATTAAATTGAATGTCCTTTTTGATGATACCGAGAGACAGTTGGAGGAACAGACAGAACTATTGGGATTCTACATACTGCACTCCCAGCAAGATTGACTACCATGGGTGGAAGTGTTGTGCAATGAGGTTAAAAATGGTACTGTCATTAGGCTTTTGCAACAGACAGCAAAAAGTCAGGATAAAAAGGAGATGAACAAGTGAATTAAACCTAAGCTGATTACTAACTAATTAATTTATAATTGAAACTAAATGTTAAGGATTGATACTGTGAGATCACTCTACTAAATAGTAATTTACTTTCTTTTACTTATTTCTATTGGACCAGCAGGTCAATGGCCTTTTCTAACAGCATCTGGGCAAATAGCATCTCTATGGAGTCTGTTCTTTAAATTAAAAGAAATGCCTGTTTTAGCAATTTCCTCTGGCAGGAAAGCAAGCATATATTCTTGCTTCATTCTTTTTCTTGAAAGGGCACTATCAAGCTTCAGATCCCCATTTACATTTTTAGCCTGGTTTCCTAAGGAAATGAAGCTTATATAATAACACTGACTTTCTCTTCAACTGTCAAGTCCTATGTAGTAACTTTTAAACCATTTGGGCAAGTGCAACTAAACTTAAAAGTGGATGGAAAAATATCAGCTAAAACGATGTTCTTGAAATCTTTGTCAAAAGCGGAATCTGAGAAGAGAGAGATGCAATTAGTGCTCTCACTGAGGGAAAGTGCCAAGATTGGCTGCTGTGCTGTTGTTTGGCATTTATGTGCTGGCCAGCAGGCTGTCACTGGGCCCATCAGTACACATCTAGGCTTTCTCTTGTCTTCTGTAGTGTGCTGCCTCCAGTGCTGTGGATTAAACTGGATTAATTCAGGGAGGGAGCTGGGGACAATGAACAAGCTAAGGAATCTTTAGGAAGCAGCTCATGAGTACGTCTGCTGCTCATGAAAATGTTTGTTGCTTTAGGGTACAAAATCAAGTTAAGGTGGGTGTAAAGTCATCATTTTGTCTGTCTGGTCTGGCAGACATGTTCTATTCACTTATCACTTGAAAATCAAAGTGCAAATAAATGAGTTGCTATGTCCTAGTGAACAGCTTTCAGGCCTGATCTTTTGTACCAAAAATGTTGAAAAACTACGTATATATCAGGGAAATTGAGGATATGTTTCAAGTTCTATGAACCAGTGCATTTGGGAACCAACTTTTTCAATCTAATTAAGATTATTGCTGTGTTAATTTCAGTTATGAATGCTGATCAATTCATACTTTGACTATAGTCATAGGACCAGGATCCATCCTTTTGGTGTTACATCCCGACCTTCCACATAACCTAGAAAACTTTCTTGAGGTAATTCTTGCTTGGAAGTTTTTTTAGAGGGGAAAAATAGCTACTATTAATTTAAAAATCACAATGATCTACCACCCCATTTGCTACAAAGTAAGAGAGGAGATGAAAAATTATCTTCACATTTAAAAAAAAACAAAAACCTGTTGTTTTGACTTTAAGTTAATGAACCTTGCTGTGCTGGTCATTACATTGTGTTGTACTTTGATCTATAATAATTAACAGCTCTTTGAATTCCTTGCAGATGGATAGCTCTGGTCTGATGCTACCATGTTGTACCTCTGTACTCAATATACTCTTTAGAAAAACCTCTGGTAGACATTTTCTTGCTCTTACCACTGGCTACCATCTTCTCAGTTTCTTAACATAATCCTTGAGGTGGGAACATAGAAGTGGACAAGTTATTCTGATAGATAGCCCACTGAATACACTTAAAAGACGTGTAGTTGATTGTCTGTTATGATTTCCCCTCTGCTGTGTTCAGTGTTGCTCTTTTTCATTAGAGTCTCTTAGAAATCCCAGTCTTGGCTTTTCCTAGATACCAGACTCTACAGTGGGTTTTTGTGTCCATACCACCCATTGCTTGAGCCTGTTCAGTTATTGGAGAATGTCCAAAGGAGGGCCACAAGGATGGTGGAGGGACTCAAAGGGAATCTTTATGAAGGACAGATGAGGTCACTTGATCTCTTCAGCCTGGAGGAGACTGAGGGGAGACCCCTCTGTGGTCTTTAACATCCTCATGAAAGGAAAGTGGAGGGGCAGGTACAGATGTCTTCACTCTTATGACCAGTGATGGGATGCGAGGAAGTGACATGAAACTGAGTTGGGAGGGGGTTAGATTGGATATTAGGAAGAGGTTTTTCACCCAGAGGGTAGTGGAGCACTAGAACAGGCTCCCCAGGGGAGTGATCACAGCAGCAGACTGTGTGAGTTTTGGACGTATTTAGACAATGTTGTCAGGCACATGATGTGATTCTTGGGGCTGTCCTGTTCAGGGCCAGGAGTTGGACTCAATGATCCTGGTGAGTACCCTCCAACTCATCTTATTCTATGATTCTATAATTTTATACTGTTCTTTTAAATTTGGCACTACATCTACATCATCTACAGCACTAATTTTTCTTTATTTTTCCCTAGGTTATCAGCAAGCACATTGAAAAGATTCAGGGCCTCATGAAAGAATGCTTGATGATCTATTATTTACAATTATATTTTCAAGAGAGATTATCCAGTGTTTAATCTATCCTATGTTACCATGCTAACTCTGTAGCATTCTAGCTCCTGACTACACAGTCTTGATCTATCAAATCAACAGATTCACAAAAGCATTTCATTAATACTATTGAACTTATCAACCAACCTTAATCTTATCAGTGATGTAAAATTAGATTGATGACTTCTACTACATAGACTGATATTCCATAGCTGTGTTTTACCCCACTGTTAATAACTGAGTCCTTTGACAACTTCCATGGCACTTCTCATGCGGTGCATAAAAAATTGAAAAGTTCTATAGTGAGATAAGAGTTTATACTTTTACCTGGGTTTCTGTTGTAAACCTATGTATTAACACATATTTTTGTCTTTAAAAGAGCCCTTCACTATGGAAGAACTAAAACATTAAAAGATTAAACAAGGTACCAAAATAATTAGGTATCTAGAATTCTCCACACTTCCCTTTATGCACAGTTGAAATTGAGCTAAAAGTGGTAAATTATATCTATGTGCAATGGGCTTCTAATACTATTCCCTTTAGATCTTCTCTATTTGAGTATGATACCCGTGGTAAGCAAGAAATAAAGTGAGATATTTTGATGTGTTCTCAATCCACTCAGCCTGGTGGAGTCTCTCAAATATTTAGCTGTGAAGAGCTAGTGGGCAGCAGCATGTGACAAGTGTATATCATGTTTTTATTAAGCCAAATTTTTATTCCTGAGAAAGAACAGAGCAGCTTTCCACTCTGTTCTTACATTTATAGTCATACTCGTTGGGAAAGCATTGGCACAACAGAAAAGCAATTTAATATAGTGCCACCCAGAAACTATTTCTTATTAATTCTAGACCTTTAAAGGAGGGATTTAGATAAGGATCAGAGACTACAGAGTTGGAATAGGCTTATTTTGTATGTGGCTAACTAAAGAACAAACAAATAAAAGTGATGGTAAATCTCCTGGTGCAAATTGCTGAATTAATTTCAACAATATAATTGGGCTGGGAAAAGAAAAATCGTGAATTCTAGTGTGACAGTTATTCTGTCCCTTTAGGAACTAAGGCAGGAATTATGCTTTTGCTCAAAGGCAGAGTTTCACAAACAAAGTGATATTTAACTACTTCTCTTGCCCTTCATAACCTCTCAGTACTCATTCCCCTATGCTTGATTTAAATTGGTCCAGTTAAATTCAAACATCATAAATTTTAAGCCAATTCTGGGGGAAAAAATATTGTTTGAAATATGTGATGCTCACTGTAGCAGAGGATGTAGATACACTGTGATATTTAGCTAAAGGGTATCAAAGGACATGGTCTCCTTTTTCAAATATTTCCTGAAAAGATGAGATACCAAATCTTTGACAAGCACTGAAAGACCAAAGCCGAGATTAAAAATTAAATGCAACAGCCTACTTTAAAAAAGCAGCAAAATATTGCAGCTATTAATAGGCACCATTTAAAAGACTGTGGCTCATTAATGCTGTTATTATGCATATTTTCTTACTTTGACAGTTTGGTTGTTGTCTTTTCAATGTATCTATTTATCATTTCAAATACCATCAAGATTTTACTGGTAAATTAAATTCTGATCGTATTTAGTCTGTTCAGAACAATAGAGGCTACTAGACAACGGCATATGTGCTGAAGCAGTGTGGGTTGCATGCTGCTTTTTTGTGTTCATAACATGCATAGCCAAAATCCTGTTGGCTATGAAGATCTGCAGAGTGTTTTAGTTCTCAATAATGAGGAGCAAGAAACATTGTCCTCTTGTATGGGGTCTGGCTGAGATGGTGTTCATTTTCCCATGGCAGCCCTCACCGTGCTGTGCTTTCCATTGGTAGTTAGAAAGGTGTTGATGACACTCCAGTGTTTTGGGTACTGCTGAGCAGTGCTGGCACAGCATCCCTGCTGGCTCCCCATCAAGTGGTTACCCTGGAGAAGCCACTACATGTGTTCAAGTGCAGCTTCCTGGGAAGGGGCCGGACATTGTCTGCTGATGGGAAGTAGAGAACAAACTTCTTTTAGCTGTTTGGTTGTGTTCATGCAAACTTTTGGTTTTGCTTTATTAAACTGCCTTATCTCAACCTATGAGTCATTTTACATCTTATTTTCTCTCCCCTGTCCAGCTGGGAAGGGGGAGGGATGGAGCAGCTTGGTGTGCACTTGGCATCCAGCCAAGGTCAACCTACTACACCTCTTAATTTTAGTGCTTTGGCAGTGTTTTGTCAAGCATAGTTAAAGCAAGTTTTTCATAACCTGCTAACATGCTGAGCACACTAAATTTTTTCTAACATAAATAGTGATTCATCTTCTGGCAAAGCAGAATTTGAAAATTATCTTTAATTCTGTTGTAGGAATAGCTCAAAGTTTTTGACATATGATGGAAAAAGGAGGGTAATGCTGGTGTTTCACTCTCCTGATTTTCCTTAAAACAAGTTATTCATCTGAACACATTTCTACATTAAAATTGAGAATTATATACCTTCCTATTAGCTGCCCAGAACCTGAGAATCCTTTACCTAAGAGAAATTCTGGGAATTAATCACACCTTTAAAACAACAAAAGCTGGAATGGGCTCCAAAGTATGCTGATGGAGATTGTACCATATGGGGTGTGATGGTGGTTAGAGGTTGCAATTATTTTCTACAGTCCCACTGAACAGTAGATAGGGTCTCAGTAGGAAGAGAAGTATTTCCCTGAAGCTTGCTGCATGAAGATTAATTTTTGTCTTCTGAAATGCTTGGAGGTTTAAGTTACCTTTTATTTCTGAAAGAAGTCTAAGTGCTCCTTGTTCCAAAAGGTATCAGCAGGCTAGATTTAAAACCAAGAGTAATTTCATATGACAGCTCTTCCTGCTGAGTTATGCACTTCCTGTTCTGTGTCTTATTCCATGGCTAAGACTTTAACTAGAGGAATTTGCTACACTGAACAAAGAACCTATGTAGGGAGGGGACCAAACCGATCTTCAAGAGATTGACCGAATTATGTGGGCTGAATTTTCAAAGGGTGTTCAGCTTTCTTGTATATTTACTGCAGTTTTGCCTGCTCAGTGTTTGCAACGCAAACCCCCTTCCCCAGCCTGCACTGCACACATACATGTGAATAAACATGCATAAGTGCTTTTAGTGCACAGGAGCTCAATGAGCAAACTCATGTGGCTACAGAGCTCATTGTATGTTGACACACAGCTGAAGACTCTACTTATGAGACTATGGGCTGGTTTTGATGAAGCGTCCCTAAAACATTTGCAAAAGTAAGTTCTTTGTGTGAATTTTGGCATGCTTAGTTCAAAAGAGGTACTAAACTGAGTTTTATTATTAAAGAAATTTAGGAATTTTGTTCTGAAAGGTCTTATGGTGAGTTGTATAGAACTCAGTCATTCTTGTATTTACTTTACACTGAGTATGATAGGTATAGCTACATTTTCTGGCCCTGTACTTTGCAAATTAGACTTGTTGACTTTATCAGGACTTGTAAGTTATCCGTGAGTACCTGTTTTAAGTAGAAAGTATTTTCAATACCTGGAAAATTAAGGGAGCCTAATATTTAGCACTGCAGTCAAAAGAAAGGAATGAGTTACTTCCAGCAAGGTCAGAAGACTCAGATGTGTCCTGCTTTTTCATCACTACAAACAAAATTTATTGTGGTAAAAAGTGGTGGCATCTACACTTTCTGTCCCTTATTTGCCTCCTTAAGAAAATAGATGTGATTGGAATTTTCTTGCTATTTCATGTTGTGTGAGCTCATTATCATTCACTGTCTCACGAGGTCTGGGCTGGCAGTCATAACATTTTGGGAACACTGAATATCACCTGCTTGTTGTTAGGGTCTCTTGAAAAAGAGACTGGCAAAGCCAGTATCTGCAGACAGCAAATAGAAGACAATATTTTTACTGGTTTGGTTCTTCGTTTTCCTGTTTGTGTAAAGTTGAGGTTCTTTATTGAACTCCGTTCTTTATATTTTAGCATATATTGACTCAAGAGCTCTTACATTGACTCGAGAACTCTTCCATGTAGGAGAATGGATTACAGGCAACCTTGGCCCTTATAATTAGCTGTGCTAATTACCAAAAGCAGTCTTGCCCTTAATAAGTCACAGCTATGTTCAATAAAGATGAGTGTGATGCAAGGGTGGGCTAGCTGGCCAGAGGAGGACTGACTGACCAAATGGGAGAGAGAATTGCTCCTGTGAGGGGTCTGCTATGAGGTCTGTTGGAGTCTGCAAGGGAAGCCTAAAGTGGAAATGTGCTGTAGTCAGAGCCTGCTGGAGTTAGACTCTGTTGGCTGGGCTGTGAGGAGGAATAAACTGGGACCTTTTCACAATGTTGAACAAGAGTGTGTGTCTCATCTCATTTCTATCTCTATTGTGAGGTCTACTGCCACACTTCCATAGCAATTGCATAAATATTACCTCCTAAAGGATGGTAGCATGTTGGCCTGAAGAAACCTTTCGATAAGGAAGTCAGGAATGGAAAAATGGCTACTTGTAGTAACTTTCTGTTGTAGGCTACTCAAGGACAATGCTGCCTACGGATAAAATAAGATGGAACACATAACTCTGTCTAGAGTAGTGGTCATAAGCAAATTTCAATATTTCTCCAATACTTCTGCACTTCGACCACTGGATTTTTATTAATTTCTTAATTTCTTTTGTTTTAATATAAGCAGTGATTTAGAGCTTGGTAGCCTCTGAGAACTTTCTGTAAACAAATCATATTGGTGGTTTCATTTGCCTTGTAACGCAGGGAACTTTGTACCACAGAACAGGAATTGTTTGACCACAATGAAAATTTTACATTTGTACTTATGTCCACTTCTAGCCTTCAGATTATTCCAAAGGAATAATTTCAGTGTGAACTAATTACCAGAAATACCTTAAAATTAGCAAATAGAGATCATGTGGAGGATGGTGCTGTTGAATAGCAATTCAAAAGTCTGTGTCATCAGTATGTTTGTTACAGATGTTCAAGGTGATGAACACAGTAACTTTTACCACCCTGTCAGACCACCTCTTTCAGTTCTTTTGAAAATCCCTTGATATCCAAAGGGTTACACATCAGCTGAATACTTAAGGTTTGTCTCTGTGCCCATAGATATTATTGAGGCACTTGGGAGATTATTCTATGATGGTGGCTTAGTTTTACTTCATTTCGAGTTTATTGGAACTGTCTCTATCATATGAAGGAATTACATTTTACAAGTGTACATTTAGGGCTAATCCTGCCACTATTTCCCTGTGTGAAAATATCCACTGACCAAAACCATTCCCTTTTAGAAAGGAGAAACTTTCTGCTCCTGAGGTTGTATATCATCATCAGTCTTCATTCATAGAACTTGACACTTTTGAATTACGCTACTCCTCCATGTGGGAATTCTCACAAGTGTGATTAAAGTCCCGGTTTTTATACCTATTACAATCTGATCTTATATCATTCATGTCACTATTCTCAGTACTGAGATTGCAGTGTTATACAGTGTATGTTCCCTGGGGTTCAAGTACAATAGAAGATCTGTGCAGAAGTAAAGTATAAGTTGGGTATAAATAAACCAGATCAAAGTGCAAAATCTTGGCTTCAAAGAAACTTCAAAGAATGTAAAAGTGTTCAGAGATTAGTAGGAATGAATAAACCAGTAGTGCCACTAACGAAGTGAGCTGTGTCCTTATGTTAGAACTGTGACTCAGGCATAGCCTGCAGCAAGCACTGAATGCATAATGATAATCCAAACTTTCAGCATCATTCAAATATGGTAGACTTAACTTAGCTGTTGCCATGTATGCAATTCCTACGCAACACAATACTACCACTAAAAAAATATTAAAAAGTTGAAAAATGCCAAATTTAAATTTACACACTAGCAATCAAGATGTTATCTCTGCTGCCTATAATTGCTGTCTCTCTTATTTAAATTTGTTTTTCTATGCTTCTTAAGAATTATTTAATTTATTTCCTTGAGACAAATTATTTGTCATAAATCATACAGGCTAATCAAAAGAAAAAATATCTAATAGCAATCTTAGCCTTGTTACTTCTTCCTTTTGCAGGCTTTTTCCTCGAAGAAGTGGAATCTTACTACATGGAATTTAACATTTTTATGAATTCAAGCAGAGGAGTCTGGCAATTGATAAAGACAGAAAGAAAGATAAATGCAATATTTTAAAGCAATTTTCTTGTTTAGGAAATACAGCCAAGGATTTGGAAATTCTATCAAATCCCTCACTTTTAAGGGTATGGGCTAGTCTCTGCATCGGAAGAAACTTGCCCTTATGTGCAGGTATTTGTGACCGCTATTTTTCAGTAGTATGCTTTCCCTTTTACTGAAAAGGAAAATGCCAACCAGTGCCAGAAGTTAAATACTGTGTGGATAACTCTCTGCTCGTGATGATTTCTACGTACACAAACCAGTGGCATTGAGAGGAGGAGTTGCATCTTGCATAGAGCTTATCCACAAACCCAGTGATATGAGATGCTTCCTTGTATATAGAAGAGAATCAGCAATGAAAGCTTCTTTAGATACTTTAGGTGCTGTTTCTTCCCTTTCTCTTTCCTTCTCCCTAGGGTATTATACATGCCATGCAGGATAGATCTTGCAAAGTAGAAATGGGAAGCTCTGCCAGTTGATAGTTAACATGTGAAGTCACAATTTCGTATGCATCAGGCATGGAAACATAAGTAAGACTGTGTTAACAAATTTATGTCTTAAACAAGTGACAACTGTCTTTGCAGAGGATCACTTCTGTATGGAATATTGTGACATTTATTATATTTAACATATTTAAGCATGGTTATTAGGACAAAAAGCCAGTCAATATAAAAGAGAACAAGAGAAAGAGTTTATTTTTCTTTAGTTGCTGTTTCTTTTCTTGCTTCAAAGCAGCTATTTCCACTTGGGAGTGTCTGACAAAACCAAGTTCTTGCAGCTGAGTTCCACTTAATGGAGAAAGGAATCCTTTGAACTATGCAGAATGCACCAGGTCTGACCTTTTATTTCCTAGTAGAATCATGGCCACAGGCAAGTTGCCCCTCTGTAGCCCAGTCAATGTTGTAACAAGAAAGGCCAGAAAGAAGGCACAGATAAACTCCCTCTGCAGCAATTCTGAGTGCTGAAAGTAAGTGAAAGAGCCCAGAGAATGAGAGAGACACATATAATATTTGCTCCAGCAATCCCTGATGCACTGTATATTTATAAATACTACCTGCTAACCTAGAGCTTTGATATGCCAGACAGCAAAATAGCCATGCTCAGCTTGCAAACCTCCAGACAGACTGAAAAATAATTCCTCTTCAGCACCAAACACAGGTGACAGCATATTTGTCGCCGAAGACTAAAGTTAAGATGGTTTCAAATGCCCAATTTCTTTTCACCTGACTACATTCTTAGTGCTGTCTCGTGTCATTCCCTGAGCGCTGGACAGAAATAGTTACACAATTGGCCCATCAACAAGATGAAAATATTTCCTTTGTTTGCTATTATGTAAAGCAAATATTAGTAGAGTTAATAGAATCAAACTCATTTAAAGACTCTGGCTCATGTGTGACAGGTATTACTATCTCCTGACTCGGTAATGTTTTGATAAATAATGCCTAAGAAGTGTGCTAACTTTTATCCTGCTGGTAGGAATGATGTCTCTGAGCATTCTGAATTCTGTTTTTAAATGCTGGTGTCTTTAGAAATACTAACCTCAATTCTTTTGTGCTTCTGTCACCCAGCTGTGAGAACTTGGCCACCGATGTCACCTCTTGCTGCCATTCTTTTCTTCTGAGGCTCAACTTTCATTTCTCTGTGGACCCAACTCCTAAGAGTTTCTTATAAAAATGAGCAGTGCTCAAACCAGCATTGTTATCTGTGCAAGCTCCCTAATGTTTCCACCCAAGTTTATTAAGCAGGTGGTTTACCCACTTAAAATCAAAAACAAGTTAGGAAAGGATGTAACTGTTTCAAAAAATGCAGCCTAATCCAATGGCACTGAGAGGGAATTGCTCTATTCATCAGCAGAGGAGAAGTTGGTTCTGAAATTTAATAATATTAATTTCTATGCCTGTATTGATGGTTTAAGAGTTGATATAATATGAGCAATTCCGCAGATCTAAATGGTTTCCTGTACCCATAAAAGCTGCAGTTCTCCTCAGTCTCATTTTCAAAATTACCTTTCTTTCGCTCTCTGATAAATTCCAGAGTTTGACATAAAACTTCACAGTGCTACAGAAACATTAAAAATGTAGTAAAGGATAAAATAATTGATATAAATATCAAACTAAATAACATAGAAGATGCTGTAGTGATTGCATTTTTCATTTTTATTTTATTCAGTAACACTTTTACTCCAAAATTAATTGAATGTGCCTTTGAATTTCCATCATTGAAAAGCCCAAAGTGAGAATTTAGGTCAAAGTTGCTATAAAGAAACCCAGGGCCTCAGCCATGATGTACTTATAAGGTAGCTTTTTCTACAGTGTTTTGATTTTCATTACTGGCATTTTCTGTACTGGTGTTTCTGAATGAACAAGTGTCAAAACATTTGATCTGGCTTAGTAGGAGTAGCATAGGGTGAGCATCCGAAACTGCCCTATTCTGAACCCTTTGAGGTTTTAAATGTGATGAACCACATCCTGAAACACTCACTTGAATATCCTACTTGATGAAGGAAGTTTAGGAAACTCATGTCCCTTGACTCTCCAGCAAGTAGGTAATTTTTTTTCCTACTGGCTCAAAGTAGGCTTTCTGCTTTTATTTTAACCAGGACTTAAGTGCTGGAGAGGCACCTAAAAGACAGCTTTGTGTCCAACATGGTGTCAAAACTCTTGGTATTGTGATTCATCAGCACCTGCCCTTGTCTATGGTGTGCTTCCCTGAGGAACAAGACCCAGGTCCTAACAGGTCTGGCCAAGCCCAGGAGGAAGATCTGCTTCACATGTGCAGAGAAGGATGCTCAGCACACCTTGCTGCAGGCTGTCTTTATGGACTGCAGCAAGGAAGGGCTCCTGTCTGGGCTGCTTCCTGTTGCCTTCTTCCCACTGGTTTTGGGATGCAGAGAAGTTTGGAAAAACTCCCTGGAGTAAAGAAGGTTAGTGTTTCCATTTTCCAGGGAGTGGGGGAAGGAAATCATGGTCATCCAGAGTTCCTGGTGGACAGTGGCTCCATAAGAGAGGAAGATGTATTCCTCTCTACATGTGAGAAGACAGAAGTACTGCTAGAGAAAGCTTTTTTCCTGTGTATAATGAGAGCCCCTCAATTTGCCTCTCAGTTGTTATGTCTGTGTGTGTTCCCTGAGCAGAACTGAGAGACAGGAGGGGGAAATGGTCTTTTCTTGGCCGTTAGGTTTCAGCCATTTGGTGCAATTTCTGTTACGGGTTTTAGCGCTCTGGGGGAATTGTTATGTGAGTTGATAGGGCTTTGCTAAAGCTGCTGAGGATGGAGGAGGATGGGCAATCTTACTGGAGGAGTTCACTTTGACAGAGCTAGGGAATGCCCGTGCAACACTTGGCTTGTTTTCACAGTCCTGTCTTTTCACTGCCATAAAACTGTTTCACAAATGAATGAGTAGGAACTGATGTGACAGAGAGACATTTCTGTAATGTATATTGGCAACTCCATATTGGCATATGGGGAACTAAATCCAGGGAATGTTGCCAGAATTATTCTGAAGATGTGTTTTACTCACCTTGTGGAGGGGTAGTGCTATGGTGTTTGTTTTTCCTTTTTGTTTTATGTGAATTTTAAGATGGATAACTTGAAAAGATCCATCTTAAAATTTAAAACATCCATCTTAAAATCCCACTTCCAGGAAAGAGAAGACATAGAAATTAATCTTAAAAGGTATAGAAGTTTTCATGGTGTAAAGATATACGGGATGGAGAGACTGACTTGATTGTTTTTTCCATTTTTTCCTGTCTTTATCTTTTTTTGTATTTGCATCAAATTCAGCCTTGAAAAATCAAAGCAAATTTTATTAGTTTTTATATAAAGGCATGGTAAAAAGATAATTCCAACATTGTCAGTGATTTGACAGGGGCTGAAAGTCATATATTCTTTTCTTCATTCTTGAAATTAAAAGATAGGCAACTGAAGAAATTATTTGGTTTATGGTTTGATTTTTGTTGGCTTTTTATTTCCCTTGTCTGTATTTAAAAAGAGGTAATAATAGTAATGGACTAAATTTCCTGACACTACAGCAGATTATTTATACATTTATTAGTAAAAGAGAGAGAAATTACCACATCAATAATCTGTCCAATCCTAACATTCAGCCATCTGGGAAGTGGGAACATTTCCAGTTTTATGAATAAGAATCCACTGGTTAAATCTTGACTTAATATTGCAAGTTAGCTGATAAAAGCCAAGGGTTAGGATTGAACAACAAGATAGCAGGGGCTATTTGTCTCCTATTTACATATTTTTGTTACTGAAAATTGTGAATGTTGTCCCTGTGTCTTTGACCTGGGAGCCTGATTGGACAGGAAAAGTGATCTTCTGTCCAAAGATTGGTGAAAGGCGAACATACAGAGGGGCTTCGTAATAATATAAGATAGTGTTATATAGAAACAACATCCCCATCACTTTAATGCTATAGCCTCCTCCATTTCAATACAAACTCAGGACAATGATGAATGCCTCAGTAGTAGTCTCAGTTGATTTAATTCACACTACAAACCTGTCATGTACAAATCAGTGGAGGTAGAGGTGTCCTCTTGGAAGACAGCATTGAGACTGAGCTATGTCAGGGTTTCCCTGAGCCTTCTGACTGATCTTTTGACTTAATTTTCAATATAATTATGATCAAATTTGCTTCTTTAGTGTGGTGTATTTAGTGCAAGAATAACATTATTGAGCACATGTTTTCCACCAAATTACATATATCCAACAGCGAATAGAGGGAATGAGTCAGGAATCTGAGTTTAAAAATATTTCTGGCAGTTTCCTAAAGTTACATGAATATTGCTTTTCATAGAGAAAGCTGAAAAATATATAAGGTATTTGGGTTTGGCATGCTGGCCTCAAATTTCATTTACTCAGAATCAGTGAGGAGGTAAGAATTCTCCCCAAACAGGTGCCAGTTGACAGGATATATGTCAATCTGTATGTGTACTATCACGGATTTTCTCATAAAAAATAAAACAATTTTTATGTGCTGAAGGCAAAAAAAAAAAAAAAAGTTAAAATATGTGCAGTTTAGTATGTAAAACTATGTGCTACAATCTGGAAGGTAAATTCTTCTGTGAAACTGTCAGTGCAGCTCATTAAGCCAGCTGTAAGGGTTCAAGTTCACAGTTGCCTTTCTCAAACACTGTTAAGACCAAAGAAGGACTTGACCATTGGATCAGCACAGATCAGAGCAGCAGGATGGCACTGACTCCAAGCCTGGCAGAGATGAGGTCTGGGTAGCACATCCTGGGTAACACATCCAGAAAAAAATTCCCACTTTGGCAAACTGGATAAAGGAGATCATGAGAACATCACCTGTGAAACAAGGATCATCTCCCAAAGTTAAGGGACAGATGGCACCTGTGACCACCAGCCACTGAAGCCCCCACAGAATATGCGTCTGTGGATACCCGGGAACTNAACTTGGACTGTAAGTTAAACCATCACAGTGGGGGCTTGGGATAGGATAAAGGTGGTGCTGTTGTCTGGGTGTTATCTCAGACCTGGGGTGAGTTTAACAACACTGGAGGAGAAGAATGTGTCACTGATAATGGCAGAATTCATGGGCCACAAGGAACTCAGCAACTGTGCTGAAATCAGCCCAAGTATAAGGTAACTGTGGCAGGGGGAGATCATGACCAACAACTCACAGAGCATCAAGCAAGAAATCCACTAACTCAGAAGAAGACAAAGGCTGAGCATGGGACTTATTAGCATTATAGGCAAGGGAATCAACCAACAGCATAACAGAACTGTGTAGCTAATAAGAATTAATTCCTTTGTTTGCTAGAATGTATAAATCATGAAAACTTTTGAATGGCCTCAGGACCCTCCCCACCAAGAAACCCAGGGTGAAGAAGAACCAACAGGGTGCTGCTGAATCCATGGGGTGACTATCTTCTGCTTGATCACATTCTCTCAGCTCCCCCATCCCCCTGACCCTCTCTTTTCTATTTTTTTCTATCTCTCTACCTAACACTCATTGCTAAATAAAATCCGTACCATCAATTTTGGCATATGCACCTTAATTTGGGCAGAGGCATCTCTCAGTGCATGGCATCTCCAGTCATGACTGGATCATGACACCAGCTCACAGTGGCAGCAAAGTCTTCCCAGCTTCTGTAATATTCTTCTGGTACAGCATGCGTTGCACACTGCCTTTTAAGTGTTCCATGTGAATGATGCTTCAGTAGTGCACCCCCAAGATACACTGTCTTTGAGAGATTCCAATCATGGCACTGTGGAAGGTGGGGGCCACTAAAAACAGCACAATGAACTGTAGGCAGATGAGCCTTGATGTAAAGATCTTTTATTCCCTTTCTCTTTCCTATTTGAGAGCACATCAACGGAATCCATCATGGATAAGATGCTCATTTTCAAGGCATCACTAGAGAGATATTTCAGAGGATAAACAGAGAAATAATTTTTCAGGGGAAAAAATGCAGGAGCAAATAAAAACACTTAAAGGATGAAAAATGCCCACTATTTCCCCAGTGAAGTCAGTTACCCTGCAAACCACATGGATACACTTGAAACAGAAAAATAAAACACTTGTGAGACTGTCATAATTTTTTTTCTTGTAAGACTTCACCCATAAAATAATTATTTTAGATCTGAAAGACAGTGATTTCTTTTTCCCTTGAACTTTATATTGGGAATGAGGTTGAAATTTATTTTTACCTTGCAACTGAAATTTAAATATATTGACTGAAGATTCAAGGAAAATAAAATATTCATCCAGCATGAAATATGCTCTAAACAACCTTTTATCCCTGAAGTTTTTTTAGATCTGTAGTAATAAATAACATGGTTTCTGTCTTTCAAATCTGTTAACTATGAATATTAATATCTTACTATAGATTAATAGATTATTATTATCTATTAACTAGATTATTAATCTATGGATGAAGAAGTCTCCCTACCAGTTTCAAAATTATGGACTGTTTGTATGGACTGAAGAGGGCTTGCAGACTGCTTCAGCCTTTTGAATCCCAAAGTGAAGGAAAACTTGAGATGTAGAATTTATGAATGTTCTCATACCTAAAATTATTCCAATTACTTAAAATATATTTAGAAGTTTGGAAAAAATAATTTAATTATATGGGCTAATTCTAGAGAAAAATCTATCGTTTACAATAAAATTGGTGTCTGAAGTGAGTATTTCAAAAGTAGACAGAGAATATTTCAAAAGAATATATAAAATTCATATAAAAGTATTCATATAAATAAGAAGTCTAAATTAATATTTAGAAAGCTGCATTTTTTTTTCTCTGCTTACCTATGATTTAGAGCTCAATTCCACTGAAGGACTAGCTGTGCTTTCTGAAGGAGTCAGATTGGAACCCAAGACAATAATGAAGAAAGAACTGTAATATCAGGCTTCAAAGGCCAGTAACCGCCTGGAAGCCTTTTCAGATGTGCAAAGTAGTGCATGTGTGTCCTGGTTCATTTGCAATGCATTTAATTTAAACATAGTATGATTCAATTTAATGAAATACTGTTTAGTCACTCAAGTAAATGCTACTACTTACCTCCTGTAGGAGGAATTTTTGACATGATATGATCACTAAACTACACTGGAAACAGAGATCTGAAAATGCAGTAAATAAATTACTAAAAATTATTGACAACTCCAGACTTAAAATTTAAATATTCTTCTTCCAGCAACTGTAGCTAGAAACCATAAATTAAAAGTGTTTGAAGCTTAAATTGTCTCCTGATACTTAGAACTGATCCTGTCACATCAGTCTGGATGACTCTAAGAAATGTGAAACTTGTTCTGTGGCTGCTTGTACTGTTAAATCTTATGTGAAAAAGATTTGGAGATTTCAGTCTGAACTCTTAATGAACTTGCTCAATTTAAATCTAAAAAATGTCTTTTTTGAGATGTCTGTTTTGGATGCATTGAGGGACTCATTCTATAGAGATTTAAGTACCTACCTTTCTGAAGTTCATGTTATTTTGAGGCATCAGAAGCTGAGAACTAAAATATGGCTAATCATTTCTGAAAAGGTAGGCCTAATACTCTAAGTGAGAAATTTATTTGCCATAGGAAATATATTTATACTATATCCTGGAGAAAAATTGTATTACTGACACACTGTGGGTGATACAAACAAGCCTTCTTTTTGTTTTCTGAAGTGTTTTAGAGGGGAGTGTTTGAACTGGAGTTTTATTTGATAGGAACAGCTTTGAGTTGCACATCTGTTGTCTAAAACTTAGATCTAGCTCTACTATAAAATTTTTGTTGGGTTATGTCACTCATGATTTGTTTTTGGCAATAAGAAGAAATTGCTTGGTTTTTCCTAGGAAAGTGTCTTATTTCTTATCTTGGTTCTATGTGGAGTCCCAGCTTCATGACCGCCAGACACATGCTCTTTCTATTCTGCTGTTCTTGACTTTTCTATCAGCTGCTGAACAGTTAATACATTTAATATTATCTTCCTTCAAAATATAATTATTTTTACAACAGTATGCCTTATAAGAATCATTTATTCAATTCCATTTATGCCTGGTTAATTTTAACACATCATTTCTGAAACACCAGGAAAACGATAACTGAAAAGATAAAATGACATTGCTTCAGACCTCCCTCCTTGGTGAATTGTTTAATAATATCTTAAATGTATATTTTGCAGTGTCTGCTTGTGAAAGCAGCAGTACCCTGGCTTGTGCACTAATGGCACAGTAATTCCTGGTGTATTTCACTGATCCTCTATAGAAGTATTTACATTGTGCTGCGATTTGATGTGGTCTTCCAATGCATAACTATGAGGCAGAGATTTCTAACTCAGCCATTAAATGTTCCGAAAACCTCCTTTAATTACTGGAATGTCTTAGCCTACTTCTTCTAGGGAAGGACAGACAAGGGCAATGCACCTACTAGCTTGCCAATTTCCCTTTATTCTTGCACTCCCTTGTCCCAAGGATATAGACAGCTGTAAATTTAATTTTTAACAATTGAGTATAGCATTTGGAGATATCCCCTTAAAAAGTTCCACTCATGAATTTTGCAACAGCAAATTAAAATTTGCATTTTTATAGTTCTTTTATCCTAGGATATTTTGCTAAACCTGGTCAAAACTTTATGTAGAAAATGTTTCAGACACTGACTGTGATGACTTTACAAACAGAATCACACCTTTTATATCCCACATAGCCAATCAGTATATGCTTATTAATTTACAAATACACTGGTTACAATGGAAATAAATATGTGATGTTTCAACCATGGTGGCCTTGGACATTGTAGGGGTATGTGGCAAATAGTTCTAGAGAGCCCTTCCTGCTTTTTAATTTTACTGAAGGCATCTGTGCTTTTTAATGTTGGTACAAAACTGATGCAGGAGGAAATTATGGTCTCTTGGTGAGAGATTATTCAATGATATCAGTGGGTCAGGATTCTCAAGACGTGTGAAAGACATTAATTGCATTCTTTGCAGCAACTCTGCACAGCTGGGAAATGCATTTCATTGAAATAAAACTGGAAGCCAAATACTGGAGACAGGCATAAAAGTAATTGTGGCTTTGTGTAGAATTGGCTTCTGCACTGCATTAATGATCAGTGTATATGCAATTGGTGGCCAGCTGGCATCATCAGAGAAATGGGTATTTAGAGCCATGCCCCATGTACAGCATGGCAGCAGCAGCAGCAGAGGGGAGAAGTCTGGAAGTTGTGGTACACAAGGAGAACGTGGCAGGCTGGCTGCTGGGGGTCCCAGAGGAGACCTACCTGACTTGGCAAGGATTTGCTTTCAGTTTCCTTATAGATCCCACTGCCTTTTCAACATTACTTGGCCCAACACAGTTAACTGCCTTCTTTTCACTTGTGTAGCAGTTAAAAGAACCTATAATCTCTTACTTGAATCTGGAGGTAAGAGGAAATATTTGTGATAATTTTTATCATATTAAGAATAATTATTTGTGATAATTTCTGGCCTCTTGCATAAATCAGGTACCTTTGTCTTGAACTGTTTTGAGTGCAATGCCATGCCTTGTAGGAAATACATCTAGACTAAGAAATTTATTGTTGAGGAAAAGTCACCACAATCCTTGCTAATGACCCACAGTACCTATAAACGATGACTTATTACTAGTGTGACCTTGCATGCTTCTATCCATTCAATCACTGTGTAATTTTCTTGGCTAACCTTGAGTACCTTGTGTTCATTTGGCCCACACACTGGTGTGAGAACAACTTGCAGTTATCTGAAAGTTTTGAAATTACTGCATTTTTTGAGGCAAAGTGGACACTGGAACAAACTTGGGTTTATTTGTGTAAGATCACAAGCAGGGGCAGGATACCTGAGCCATTCACACAGAATGGCTTCTGATGAAATGGAACTACCATTTAATTTTCAAGAGCATAATTATGATAAAAATTAACATGACAAAAATGTGCTGAAAAATTCCAGTACATTCTTGCAAGGTTGAGCTTCTTAAATAAATAATTAAAGGCTGTTGCAGTTCAACCCCAGCTGGTAACTATGTACACTGCCATTGCTTATTCAATTTCCCACCCCCTTGGTGGAAAATTGCAGAGGAAAATTGGAAAAAAAGTAAAAAAAACCCTGGGTTGATATAAGAAGAGTTTAATGATTGAAAGAAAATAAAATACACTACTAATGCTAATAACAGTATTACTGTTTTTAATGGAAAAGAGAAAGAGAAAGCAGGAATAATATCCAAGAGAAATAAGTGATGCTCACTGCAGTTGCTCAGCACCTGCTGACTGATGCCCAGCCAGTCCCCAAGCAGTATTCAGCAACTCCTGGCCAGCTCACCCCAGTTTATACACTGGGCATGACATTCTATGGTATGGAATGCCCTTTTGCCCAGTTGGATCAGCTCTTCTGGCTATGCTCCCAGCCAGTTCTTGTGCACTTCCTCACTGGCAGAGCATGGGAAAAGTCCTGCAAAGCCCTTAATTAGGGTAAATACTACTCAGCAAATCAGTGTTTTATCAACATGATTCTCTGAATCCAGAGAACTGAATCCATCAACTGAATCCAGAACACAACAGCGTACCAGCTACTAAGAAGAAAATTATGTCTATTCCAGCCAAAACTAGGACAAGATGCTTCTGAAAACTAAATATAGTTAAGGTTTTATTGTATTCAGCTTTCATTCAGGTTGTTGAACTTGGGTCCTCAGATGGGCATACATGCATGTGTGGTCTCTGTGTGCAGTGATATAGAATCAGTATATATGGAGAGAGGGAAGGGCATAAGAGCTACTAAGGCAAGGCAGGCAGCGCTGATGTCTGGGAGCAAGACAGACACATGTGACAGTTCTTGCATGTGTGTTACAGTGCATAGGCAGCAGCTCAGGGGGAACTGATCATCTAAGGCCAGGACAGTGCTGAGTTTTCCTGTGGAAACACTGTCCATCTTGTAAATAAGCATAGGAAGATAATGTAAAATGCAGTTCTCCTGTTTCACCTGTGAAATGAGTCATTAGAGAATGAAAATATGCTTCTAAATTCTTCAGAATTTAGTGAGATGAAAGATACGATTTGTGAGATGCAAGATAGGATCTGAAAGGACACTTCCACAAGTTTTTAATGCTTGCATGTCAAGACAAGCTATAACAACATAACAGAGTAAACATGATCACTCTAGACAGACCATTCCAACTTCCCAAGAAGTTGCAAGTCATGCAACTTCAGTGCTGTATCATCAGGTGCCAGAAGCCAGAGAACGCAGCTTTAAAGTCTACATGAAAAAAGGCATGCAAAAGAAAAATAACATGGGATGGGCAGTAAGAAGTTTTCTGCAAAGCCTCTGTTTTCTCAATGTCAAATGGCAGGGAAGGACAGGCAGATAAACTGAGATGGAAAATAGGGAGGAGGAAGTTGGAAGTTGAATGAAGGAGCTGCCCAGCCCACTTGCTTCAGTGACTATTGAACAGAACTCAGAAGACAACCGAGGTGCTCAAGCACACAAGGAAATTCCACTCTCTCAAAAAACTTTGAGGTACATTTGTTATTCTGTCTTTTGAGTGTGTATTTCATCATAATAAATCTAGATATTAGATTATCCTCAAATATATTTTTCCGAGTTGTAAAGCTGAGTCTCGAAAACCGGATGCAAGAAAACCTCCCCTCCCTCTGGGAGAAGCGATCTTTACTGAGTTAAAACACATTGGCAGTGACTGGTACTATAATCCATTTTCTCTGAAGAGCGAGTAGGGGTTTTCTGCTTAACTGTGCAAGCTGGCCTGAGAGCAGCACATACAAATGCTGGGGAGGGAAATTCATCCTTTGGAAGCCAAAGTTAACAGGCATGGAAGTGGTATTAGGAAGTTTGTAACAGCATTGCTGGGAATATCTGATGTTTCCAAGAGCTGGTACAGCTATAACAATTTACTTTAGAGGCATTCTGCCCAAAAATTCTTTTGATCTTTTAACAAGTCTATCAGCTTCACTTAGTTTTCCTATAAACACATTGTTCCATTGCCAGGTTACAAAGGGGATTTTCTACCCTCAGCCCTTGTAGTACAGTATGGTTATTAACCTGAAAATAAGCTGAGCCCTTGGGAAGGTAATCAGAAGGATTGAAATTATTCAACATGCCAAAAACAAATTATTTTTTTATGAAATTATATGAAAATTAAGAGTAGTCTCAGACATTTTTCGAAAGCTACGGTATGTTATGAGCCTGATACAGCCTGTGGTTAGACAGAGATCCCCATTAACATCCCAAAAGGACTGTTAATTGGACATTAATTTATAGGAAGGAATCCATGAATTCTTTGTGATGTGTGTGTGTCTTTGTGTGTGGATGGGAAAATGTTGCTTACACATTGCTCTTGTTGGAGGGATTTAAGTGATACTAATATTTCAGCTCAGGGCATTTCCCAGAAAATAACTAGGGAAATTAACAAGTAGAATATCAGAGCTTTTATGCAGAGATAAATATTTGCCAAGTGCTGCTAAATAAATTTCAAAATAGCAAAATATATGTGAATCACGTCCCTTTCCCCCCTTTCTCCTCCCCTCAAAACGACTTCATATTGGTCTATTTAATATTGTTATTTCTGCTATGGAGCACATTTTTCCCTTTCCCCCCTTTCTCCTCCCCTCAAAACGACTTCATATTGGTCTATTTAATATTGTTATTTCTGCTATGGAGCACATTTTTCCCTTTCCCCCCTTTCTCCTCCCCTCAAAACGACTTCATATTGGTCTATTTAATATTGTTATTTCTGCTATGGAGCACATTTTTCTAAGACAGTACTCTGTCTTCTTACCTACAAAAGTGAGTAACCCTCTATTACTACCAAACTGCAGCAATTTTTTCTCAATTTGATTTTTTCTAAATTAACCTTAGTCAAATTAAAAGTTCTGAACATGACAACAGCAATAAAAATGTAACCTCTTAAAATCTGTAATTTCTATGGTGAACTACAGATTAGAATTAAAAGAGTTAAAAAAAAATCTGACTTGAAATCATGAAATTTCATCTCAGCTGTTAAGGAAGGCTTCTTGTCTGCAGCTGCTCTCTGCACAAATTTGATGAGACAAAGGCTAAATTAAGTACAGAATGTTGAACTTTGGAGCAGAAGAGCCCCCCTGGCAGGGATGGCCCAGCCCTGTGGAGTCATTTTGGCTGAGAGGAGCCTTCAGAGAGTTGTAGCCCAGCTTCTGAACAAGCAGGCCAGTTAGGCTTCAGGCCTCTCATTATGTTCACACAAAATTAAAGACGGACTAATTCTTTTGAACTTTGTAGTGAACTTTGCTAAAATAGTCTTAATCTTTCAAGCCATACTGGGAGCTGTGATGCCTGCTCCAGTTAGTAGGAAAATGCATTTTGGTTATTTGGCAGAACTAAATCTTGTCAATTAACTTTAGAGTGATGAAACTATGATTTGTCTGATTCTGACCCAGTCTAATGTCCAAAATCAGAGACAAACATAATCTGTGATAATATGGAAAATTGTACATTACAAGCTGCAATACAGATGGTTTTCCTGATTAATTTTTATGCAATTCAGGTAAGCTGATTTTCATCAAGTTGTGAGAACAGATGTCAGCAGATATCTGGTAACAAGGTAACATGTTGTCTCTGCAAGATGTTGGCATTCCTTGTTAAGTGTAGCTCATGGATGCATTCCAGTTCCTGAAACTCTGGTTATATTTTAAAAATTGAATATTTTTGCATTTGTTTGCACTCCTTTGTTTTTTTCCTGTTCATGAATATTCAAAGTAATGAGTCTACTGTCAGGAATACTGGTAAAATATCAAATTTTAAACTAGCAAAAAGAGGATGTTGCAATGCTCCAAGAATGTGACCATGGGAGTCACCTGGGCATGGAGGAAGAATGATTTCTTGCAAGAAAACTAAAAAACAGACTGAATTTCTGGTTTGAATTTTTTTCACAATTGTTTAGGAAGAAAGGCCCCACTGAACTGTAAAAAACCCCCAAACCCACATGCCTGTCCTTCAGAAAATCCTTATTTTCAACAAATTCCTGCTGCTATTCCGACACTATCTCTGACTTATCAGTGTGAAAAATTTTACAGTTATAAAAATAACATGAAAGGAAATGCAAGGCAGCAACAATATTGCATCTCCAAGGGTGGTTTCCAAGGCTGCTTCTTTGGTGTGTGGTTGAGAAGAGCAATAAAAGTTTCAGTGTTTTTTAGGCAGAGAACCCATGAGAAGCAAATTCCTTTGCTTTGCCAGGATCCGGCTTCACCTTCAGGAGCAGTTTTGCTCCTACTGGGTTCTTCTCTGCAATCTCCTGATGACGTGTGATGCAAATGCTGAAGGTTTTGGGTTAGGATCTTTTTTCTCCATGGTGTCTTTTCCTCCACAGGGCCCATTTCCATCAGGTGTTTATACCAGGCAGGATTAGTTTTGCTTGATTCTTTGACTCTTTTGTCCCTTTTCACTTTTCATTCTTCATGAAGCTGAATGCTATTGCTTAGCACCTCTTTCTTTTTATCATCCTCATTTCATATCTGTCCATCAGCATTAAGTAGTGTCAGGTTTAAGCCTTTGAATGATCAAAGCCTTTCAACATCTCTCTGTTGCATCTGGTTTCCTTTGTTAACCATTCTTTCAGTGTTTCTATTATTCATGCGAGACACAGCTGCTTTTTCAGTCCTTTCCCTCTGCTTCATGTAACTCTTCTGAGTTTTCTAGGCCATTTTTTCCATTTGTTTCATGAGTTCCACACCTCAGATTTTGGTATTAACCTTGAGTATATGATATTGTGGAAAATGCTTTCTGAAGTAAAAACCCATTCATCACATCAAAAGGATGTCTTTTGATACCTGTTAAATCATGTCTTCTATTTAATCCTGAGGGTGATTGTGCTCATCATCTGTAACTATTGACCTTCCAGAGACAACCACAGTAACCAGAGCAACGGGTGTTTAAAAATATAAATCTCAAAACTCTGAGTGTTAAATCCCTCTCCTATGCCAAGGAATGAGAAATGTTTCATGCTGTTCTGGAAGTGAGAGTCACTGCTTTAGTGGTCTCACCTGTTAAAGCTCTCTTTTCCCTGCCATCAGGTGCTAGCCCACCTTTCTGTATTTGTGGGAATCTGCAAAAGGGTTTGCCTGGGGCTGGTCATGGTTTGTGGAGGGAACCAGTTGGTCTGATTCACAGGATGTTTTGAGTGGGCACCCAAAACACTTCTTGGGCCTGGGTATGTCAGGGTGCAAACTGGCTGTTGCCATGGTCTTCATGGAAGCTCTAGGGCTATTCTGAGAAGAAACTTGGCAAACACACAGTACAGTCTCTTGCTCTGCAGTTTTACATGCCCCTTGCTAATGCTACAGGGCAGGCTGTAGAGAGATGGGCCTATTTTGCCCTTGAATACCTACTTCAGAGACTGGATAATTTACATTATTTAGCCTCTAAAGGTGGAAGGTGTGATTTAGTTCTGTTATTTGTTTTTAATGCGTAAATGTCCCTGCCATGCTTTATTTCATGGTGCTGCCTACCCAAGTATGTATGAACAGGATTTAACTTCCAAACAGCCCTGCTCCAAGCCTCAATATGTCTTTTGGCTGAAAGTGGTGCAGTAAAATCCAGTGTTCATAGCAACCTTTCTATGTTGAAACACTAAAGTTTTACATTTGTCTAATTATTTTCACTTGGACCTTAGAACCCTCATAAAGTCTTTGTTCATGTTGCCAATTTTACCTGTTCTCCTAATACAGAGGATCCCAGTTATTACTTTGTCTGACACTTTGGGCAATGAATTTCATGGTAATTATTGTTCTTACCCTTTGCTTTCTTCCCTCATATAACATTGCCTGACACTTTCTATAATAAACCAGAAAAGCTTAAGTATTATCCATGATTCACTGCTTTCTTCCAGAGCTAAACTCTCCTCTTCCTGTGTCTGACCGGTTAAGATGCTCAGTGCACTCCACCCCAGCGTGGCCAAGCTGAAAGGGACTTGCCTCTCAGTTGGCCACTAATTTTTGTCACTCAGCACTAAAGGCACATTGAATTAACTGTCTTGGACTTATGTGACTGTTTTGAACCACATTCCTATTATCCAGATTAATTCAGACAAACAGATGCATTCTTAATGGAACACAGAGAGAATAAGAATCCCTGGTAGGTTATGTATTTACTGAGCACTATAAAATCCTCTTTGAAAATTAATCCTTGGACCATCAGTAGATGAAACCAAACCAATACAGGTTAACAGGACTGCTTTGCTATCTTGAATAAATTTTATGGAGAAGGTCAAGATTACTATTTTGCCCTAAGAAAATTTGTGTTGTTTCAGTCTAGTAATTTTCTCGTTTCACACAGAAAAGGCAAAATTTGTGTGGTCTTAGATTAGAGCAACAGGAAGTTACAGAAAAATCAATCCTTAAAGAGTTGCTGCTGTGGACAGCAGTTCATATGAGAAATGTGCTCTGCTTAGTGGGGCTGAACGTATTTTGTGAATGCCTGTGTTTGCATACCTGTGGAGAAAGGGCCTTTCTGAAGAGCTAGAAAATGTGTAAATTAAGGTATTATGAACTTTTTTACACAGCAAAAATGAGTTAAGTTTGGGAAATTACTCCTGTGGCTGTTGTTTGCCTGTTAAACAACAGCTAGTTGGTGGAGTGCTGGAGCACTCCAAAAATCCTTGATGGAAAATTCCGTGATTGCCTAAATAGTGATAAGGAACATTTCTTCTTTCCTATGTACTCCAGAAATTAAATTGGTCAGAAATATAGGATAAATTATGTTTTGTATTTGATTTGTGGCAAGTTTAAGATGTAGTGTCTTCTGTAAACTAGAAATATGACCTTTGTTCATGTAGAAAATAATCTTCATCTGTTTGAGGTATGCACTTTTGGAAGGATAATGGGAAAATCCATAGTGATCACTAAATTAACTATAAACTCTCACAGTGGTTATCAGAAAAAACATCCCAGCTCTATATTTTCCAGCAGCAATGTAAGCAAGAAAAGTGAATGAATAGATGTAAGGAAGCTGAAATAGTTGGATGACAAAGAAGAATAAGATGAGAAACAAAACTGAAAATATGAGAAAGCCATTATGTAAATCAAACATGTCACTGACAGCCTCACCTCAAACAGCAGGTACAGTTCCACTGCTGTGTCTCAGGAAGGGCTTCTCTAAAATAAAAGGCATGCAGAAAAGCAAATAGCCTTAGCTGCATGGGAAATTTTCATAGATTAAGAGAAGAGGAAGAGATTAAAAGCAAGAAAAAAACCAATATTCCCAGGACACAATCAACAAACAATAAAGGACATGTTTCCATTTCTGTTCACTCTCCAGAGGGTGCAGGAACAAATAATTGTTATCCAATTAAATTAAAAAGCTACAAATCTCAAAAAAAATCTAGAAAGGCCTTAAATTTTTCCCAATAATTTGGAGACCTATTGCTACAAATATATGAAGATATTTTTATTAACATTACCTGAATATGAAGGGAAAAAAAGAAAAAAAGAAATCCATATTTTAGTTAGAGAGGAAAAAATTTTTTGTTTTTTTTTTTAAGGACATCCTTTTCCAAGACAGCCTTTGGACACATGCTTTACTCAACATTATGATAACTTGCAGGAGAGCTGCATTTTTATATATATATATATAAATATATATATATTCAAAAGTTTTGCTGAATCTTAGGTAGATGAGATATTATCAGCAATCTGTTGCCTCTATGTAGGTTTTGTGTGCCTCACCACAAGAATCTATTGCTGCAGACTGTAGCTAACATGCATAGGTGGCCAGGGCTGATGTGACAGTCACATTTTTATATTTTTTTCAAGCTGTTTGTGGCTTATTAGGCATGATAAACCTCCCAGCTTACCAGAATCCTGAGCTGACTGCCAAAACCTGGATGGTACATCTCAGCCATACACTTGCTTCAGTGGTGTGGAAAAGACACCTTTAATTAGACTCAAAATATCTGTTATGTTTCTTTCTGTTTATTATTACCTCTTTGCATAGAAGTAGTGTGAGAGTAACTTTTATAGTTAATGCATAGTGCCTAGATTTTAAAGTGATTGAGAAGGAAGCTTTGTTATTCAAAAGTAGGTCTTTTAATATAGTTCTTATTGAATTAATAGTATCTTCATTTGTGGATATATTTACTATAAATAGTTTAATCGTTTTTCTGATGCCAAAAAGTCTCTTATCCCATGACTTCTTATGAGCACATTAAAAAAAGAAGGTGGCATATTTGGCAAATCTCTGTGGCTTCCCTAAGGAGGGAAGAGAAGGGAGTGCTGAGGGATTAGAAGTCTGATTAGTGTATAATGAGGAACTTTACTTTCTAAAATAAAATTAGGGTAATTAAAAAACGACATGTTCACATATCAATGCAATGACTTTACTAAGGTTGCCATAGAGCTGGAGATCATAACAGGTGGAGCTGCCGTAATTTGTGACTCTTAAGTGAGAAATTTGCATGGGGTGCATGTCTTTATTTTGCAGTTGCTTTCCTTGACACTTGCTAGCTCTTTATTCCTTTTGCTTCCTCTAGTCTGCCCCTGGCTCTTCTCTGTATTCTGATATGGTTTTGAGGAGGTGCACTCCAATGACACTGCTCCTTTGCACTGCTGGTGAGCTGTTGACAGAGTCACCCACAGACACCTGACCTAGAGATTGTGCCCTGAAAGTACTCTGAGCAAGGCTGTGGCTTGGAACCATAATGAAAATACTGAGTCAGCACATCCTACTTGCATTGTGACCCTAACCTCTGATCTGGATGGGGACTTATTTCTCTTTTTTCTGGGAGGCATTGACTCTTAGGGAGACTCTGTGCACAAACAAGCTTACTGAGAGACCCTTGCTGACTTCAAATGGACCTGAAGACCCTCACAAAGACAGCATGAAGAAAGGCCAGTGGTGCTGTCCCCAGGAGTCTTCTCCTGATAGAGTGAATTGTTAATTAATCATTCTGCCGACATAAATATCAGATCTCTCATCATAAGAAGAAAAAAATGTCAGCAGAGTTTGTTTTTTTTTTTCCTTTCACAAAATTTCATCACTTATTCTAAAGCATTAAAACATTTTCAGAGTAAAAGCCAAGAAAAGCTAGTTTTGGTTTTGTTATTTGGGTATGTATTAAAATCTCTTCAAATGGGGTTATGTTTGCTATAGCAGACTCTCCTGTTTGACATATATGTTTTGCTATATGTTTGACATGTAGCAGGTTTTTGTGCACCACTGTATTATTACATTATTATTATGACTCTATAACTTTGAAGTAGGATTTAGTTCTACCAAGGTTTTTTATCAGGCAATATAAGAGAGGCTGGTGTAAAACCTGTTCGTGCTGAGATTTCAGTTCCTGCAACCTATCTGCCAGAAATATTTATAAGAATACTTTTGGAGAAGTAGTAGATGTTATTTTATAACTTGCAACACCAACTCTAAAGCAGCTATACAATGCAAAAATTTTCACTGCTAACTATGCAGCAAATTTACCACAAGTGCAGCACAGATTAACACACAAATAAATATATGATGCAATTTTGGTTTTGTAAGATAGTTCTAACCAAGGAAAAGCTTCACCTAGAAGGTCCACAGCTAGCTGTATGGTATAGTGTTTGGTAAAAGGTATATTCATTTAGGGTAGTTGGATTTTATTTATACTTATAGTTCTTTACTACTGTAAGGATGATCCTTCCATAGTTACCTTCTTGTTTATACATAACATCCCGGTGTGGTTCCATCTGGAAACAAAGTGTGCCAGCCCTTAAGAGTAGAGTGGTCCAGCACTCCTGTGTTTTTGTATCATATAACCTTGACAAGATCTGGAAATTATCATTACTGATGACATATAGAGGTGGCATAATGCAGCAGAAGTAACTACAGACTTTGCATGAACATAAACTACAACACCTTTCCATGATAAAAGCCCCAGGACATAAATGCATAAACCCCACATAAATACATAAAATCAATGCTTAAATGCATTACAGCTTTCCATGCATTTTTCTGCATGTGCACAAAAGGAAGGTTGAGGGGGTCATGAACAGCAAACACTTTCACAGATATTTCTTTTGCATTCCTCTATGGAGTTAGAAAGTTGGTATTTCTGCTGAAAGCTGCCAGACCCTTGGGTTTGCTTCAGCTGTTCTTCTCTTTATCACGGCACCACTCACTCTTCCTGGGTGGACACTTTCTATAAGGATCTCTCTGCCCTTCCAGCTTTGCATATGCAAGAGACTGTCTCCTCCACAGCTTATTTTGCAAACTCCTTACACCAGGACAAATAATTCACTGTGGCAGCCCCTCCCACCCCCAAAATAATTAAAAATAATTTTATTTTTATTTCCTTTGGTCTCTGTAGGTCTTGTCTAGAGTCTGCACAGATTTGCCGGGACAAGATAAGTTTGCACACAAATAGCAAGAAGAAATATGTGTAAGTAACTGAGCTTCAGTTGGCAGAGGATGTTCTGTTTACAGTTGTTGCACTTTAATCCAGTTCTTGACTCTTGACTCAACTTCTTCTCTTTTGTACATGACAGATATCCATTTCTTTGGTGACAGCTGCTTTTTACCCATTCCAAAGTTTATATGCTAATACACTTGCTGCTCCATGCTAACTAAAGCAGAAGTTAGCCCAACCTCCTTAATTAGGGCTTGCATGCCTCCATTTAGCTCAGCTGCTTGGAGGAAAAGCAGCCTCCCAGGGTGAGCTGTCTCCTCTACAGGGTGCTGCCCTGCTCTTTGGATGATGCTTCTGAGCCAGGTAGGGAAGCTGCATTATTTCTTATTGCCCTTTGGAGGTGAGGAGAACTGCTGTGCAGACAAAAACTAATAGGGACACATCAAAGCCTGTTTTAGTTTCTTTCCTCTGCAAATTTCCTCAGTCAAAAGGAAGAGGAGGAAGCGTTTTCTATCTTTGAAGTTTTTATTGAGGACTGGTTGGCACTGTCTACTCAAGGCTGGATTGAATAACTCTGTGTCTTTGTTTCTCTTTGCTCCAGATGGGGGGCTAAGATTTCTGAGCCATCTTCTTATTTCCTGCTATGTTTTGGAATAAAACTTTAGACTATTGCTCATTATTGCATACTGCAGAAATATTGCTTGAAAGTGGTTGTTGCATTAACTTGTACAGATTCTGTGAAAGTGGAGCAGGTTTACTCAAGCCACAAATGCAGCAGTGCTTGGACTAAAGACACAGCTAAGGCACACGTTAAACTGAGCAGCACATGAAGCTGTGAGCACTGGTGAGCTGGCTTAGGTACTGTACTGGTTTTGGCTATGATAGAGTTGACTTTTTCCTAAGCACAATGCTGTGTTTTGGATTTAGTATGGGAAAGGTCTGTTGGATAGGCAGTCCCTTCAGGCAATTAATGGAATCATACTGGGGGATGAGCAAGAAGAAAATTTTGTCTTTAAAGTAGATATTGATGGATTAGTTCCCACAAACATGTCTAGGTTTACTTCTTGACATGTTGCATATATCTATCTGCTCAATGAGTTAATAAACAACAGCAGAGTAAGCTGTAATTCTGATGGAATTGGAACACAATAATGCTGCACAGAGATGCTTAATTAACAAGACTGTGAAGTAACTGGAGTAAATTAGCAGAGACAATTAATTTACATTGCATCAAAATACACACTGGAATGCTGCAGAGTGAATGCATAATTTTCATCTCTGATTGCTCAAAAGAACTTATGGGACCTGATATTCAATTTATTTTCACCTGATCCCTGAAAAGCATGTGGAGACTTCTAATGTTTTCAAATTCCATTGTGCAATGTCTGGAATTTAAAGTATTTTTCTGCTTCAAGAGGTTGGAGTTTAATCCCTGAGTGGTAGTGTATCCATAATATTAGTTTCTTCTCTCCAAGGCTAAGATTATACTCTAAAGTTGCACGTGCAGCAGTGGTGACAGTGGCAACTCTTTGTGGCCATCTCTAGGAAAAAGATTCATTTAGGTGCAGAATGTAGATAGATCCTAAAAATCAAATAAAGAGGTGTTTAAAAAAGGACAAGTTTATTGTTGCAAGCAAAAATACTCTGATCCAAGGAGTAGTTTGAACCCTGTCTCAGATGCCCCCTCACAGGCAGATGAGGCAAGCTGGTGAAAACCTTGCATTATGCTGATATACCACAGACTAGGCCCAGGATTACTAAATGCTAATTACACTGTAAATTCCAGGTGCTGCACATCTTTAAAACACCACCTTTCTGGCCTCATAAACTACTTCTCTGCTACCAGAGGAAGGGAAGCTAGGAGAACTTTGTAGAGTTCCTTGGTGGCACACATTTGATTCTCAGCAGAGGATTTAGGAACACAAAAGCTTCCCCTGAATGACTAATAAAGTGCATCTTAGAAACTCATGTAATTGAACACAGACCAACTTGTTTTTTCTTCTGCACCACTTTATTCTTTATTCACAGCCCAATAATGGCAAAATGCAGCAGCTTCTCTTTACATAACTCCCTGTGTTAAGAAGACATGTCTTAAAGGCCGGTTCCAACCATCATAATGAGCAAAGTTAAATCTGAAGTTGGTCTATAGCCAAATAAATACCCACCAGAATTAAATGTTGGCTCTGAGGAAACTTGTCTTCAGATTAATAGCTTTGGCACTTCTGTGTTTGCAGCAAGTAATTCAAGGTGCCTACTGTTATAGTGCTGGCTGGTAACAGTGAAGCAAACCCCCATCCCTCAGTGTATTAAAGGCTTAGTGCTGTAGTGAGTGATGAACTAGGTGCACTTAGCTAGAAGACCTGTGCTACTGTCCCTCTAATGCAAGTGTGCCTCTGGAACAGCTGCTATAAATTACATCAGGCAGAATTTGTATATTGGTAGACTTGGGTCATTTTCTAAGTGTGAATTTGTTGGTAGGAGTATAATGCTTTGTAATTGGGGACATCCTCTTTGGGCATGCCCTACTTACTGTATAGATGAGGTGCTTCTGAGAAAGAAAACAAAGAAATATCTGCTTTTCCTCACTTGAATAGCTCTGCAGAGACTCTGAATGCTGGAGCTACCACTTGCAAGTTAATGAGCAACTAATACTTAAACTCTACCAGTCTAACCTGAAGACTCACATGCAATTGCATGTGGGTACCAGAGGCAAGAGAAATGTTAGCTTTGAGTAAGAACTCATTCATTTTCATTTCTTCACTGGTTAAAAAAACCCAAAACCACAGAAACCTTAGGTGGAAAGGTATAGTAACTACTTTGAAGAATTTTTTAGTCATGTCTTGAAATGACTGTTTTATTTGCTTTGAGTCAAAAAGAGAAATAGAGAAGACATGTCAAGACATTCCTCTTCTTACGTGACTTTTACCTTGTAATGTCTACTGAGAAATCCCTGCTGAAGAGGATGATTGCTATTCTTTGCCAACACTTCTTTAGGAACTCTGAGTTTGAATTCCTTGACCTTTCATTAAGGGTTTGATTCTATCAAATGGGAATTATACTTCTGATTGATTTTTTGTTTGGTTGGTTTGGTTTGGGATTTTTGCTATGATATATCTATTTTTACAGTAAGGACAAAATCAGCAAAAGTCACAGGAACATATGTGGGAGAAGGATTTTGGTTTTCAGTGAGAACTAACTGGCCGAATATGTTTTTAAAACTGAGATCATTAAGCAGACTTTTTTTCAAGTAGGAAGGATATGGAGAAGATTCAGTATTTTGCAATCATTGTTTAATTCAATTGATGTTCTGATTCTAAAAGTACAAAAGATTTAATCAGGATTGGCTTTAGTATAATTATTTAGTAAGCTTTAGTGCTGGAAGAATGAATTTAAGTGGGAATGAGACATTACTTCACTCAACTGCAAAACAGAACTCTTGAACTTGATGAACCTTCTTTCTTTTTATGATTCTCATTTTGACCTCTCTACTTCAAGTTGTTTGGCCAAGAACAATGGCAGAGGAGCTATGATGCTGCATCAGATGATGTTTCCTGCAGAAAATGGTGCTGGGAAATCACACTGGATAGACAATGTTTTTGTGAGGGTAGAAATCAGGAAGCTCACATGTTGTTCTGTGTAGATTCTCCTAAATCAAAACCCGTATTTTGACAAAAAGTAGGGAAAATGTTCCAGAGTGAGTTGTCTTGTTATGACCACCCTCTGCAGACTCTGACTGACTTCCATTGTGTGCAGTGTTGTGGTTTGAAGTGTTACTGTCTCTGGGCTGTCCTTCCCTGGAGATCCCTGCACCCATTGCTGTAATGGGTAACGGGAACATGTGATTTTATTTGCAGTTTTGGTGAATTTGAAAGGGGGAGTTCACCAGAGCCATGGCTTGGTGGGCTGGGGACCAGCTGCCCAAGGTGCAGTTGCCAACTGCTGTGCCTTGGCAATGCAGGGCACTCCAACAGCTCAGCATGGGGCCTAAGCAAGAAAATAAAATGAGGCTTAAGATGCCTGAATAATTTTTTACACCATACATTTAGAGGCATTGCTACCAGACAGGAAGATCAAGTTAGATGTCAGAAATGTAATGATTTTATGCTTCCTGGTGGTTTTATTGAAACTTAATTTTAAAAAAAATTTAAAAGTCTCTTATATAACCACAGCCGCCTTGTTTCCCCTGAATCAAGCTGAGAACAGGTATCATACCAGGGTACCAGAAATTAAACTCTGCTTTTGTGACATTTTCTTTTAATTTTTTATTTTCTTTGTGAAATACCCGATCCCAGATGGGACTTAGAGATCCACCAGGTCCCATTTACTAATATTTTGCTTACCCATGTTTGTCTGGCAAAAAAGGTGGACCTGGGATTAGAAGAGTGAAAAGAGAGGTTGTGTCTAGGAAATCAAAGGCACGTGGCAGCTTTGCCAGGGGAAACCTGCTTGTGAATGTGGAATTACTCCTGGGAAACTCATTTAGCTCCAGCTAAATGTTGTAGCTGAAAAAAGAGACCCAGAGAAATCAAAATAACAGTATCTTATTGAATATTTCAGATGAAGAAGCTCACACAAAAGGCTTCCTGAAAAGTCTCTTTTCACTTAAAGAGCTGAAACCAAAAATAAATCTCAGCTTTTATAATCTGAAGGAGATAAAATTGGACAGTTACTTTTGGGGTTTAATCTTTCTGATGATATCATCAGAAAGAAGAAGCTTAATATAAAATGGGAGTTTGTCAAGTATTTTTCAAGATGTTTAATGTTTTAGAGGAAGAGAAAGGTAACACAAAATCCCTTAGTGAAAGCTTCCATCATTTCCTTTGTTTGCATTTTAATGACATTTGATTACTTAACTTATAAAGATATTCAAGTGGCTGAAAGTATTTCACCAAGCCCTTGTGTGTTATAACTGCATAAACAGTTGAGCAATAAATACTGAGCAGAGCTTTTAGGAGCTGTGAGATGCTGCTCCTGCATCTGTTGGTGGATGTGTCTCAGCCAAGCTGAGATTTGCCTCGATGAAGTGCAAATTTTCCTTGCTTGTGCTAATGAACCTGGGAGCTGAATGACAGGTGGTTTGGGGGAAAACTGGGCTATTTTACTTCCAGGCATAACTGAGCTGCTTCAGCAGGTCAGGGAATTTCAGAAAGCAGTCTGGGCAACTAATGGTACTGGCAACCATGCTGTCTCTTCCAGAAGTTCATTCTAAGTCTTCTCATTCAAGCACTCATTCAGAGGCTGTGTCTAAATTGGGATGTCTGACCAGTCGCTGGTTTCCTTCCAAGTATGTGTACCTTTGCCCAAAGTGGTGTCTGTAGACTATGAGATGTCTGTTTCTGTTCCTTCTATTAGCACTGACTCAATTTCTAGCACTCCCAGAGATTTTTTTTTAAGAAGATGCTGAAGATTTAATGTTTAATATTATTTGGAGTGTTTTCTCTGTGGCCTCATAGACTAGATTTGGTCCTTGCTTTTCTCTAGCTGTGTTGTAGTGAGTGACCCTGGGTGACAAAATACTCTCAAAGTGTCTTTAAATTGTGATGTGTCAGTGTATTAACAGGTACTTCCATTGCAGGTCTTGAGTGTATCATCATCTACATTTTCTTGATTGTGTCTGAGCAAATGTTCTTGCCCTAAAGGGGTCAGCACTAAAAATAAACATTTCATGTGGTGAATTACTGCAATTCAACTGGTATGTTCTATGAAGGGAATGAAAAAGAACAAAAGAAACTACACTGCTGTCCTTGGCCATTACAGTGAAGAGTGAAAATCACACACTGAGGAGAGGAACAATGAGGGAAGGCAATAATGGAATACTGCATCACAAACTGGAAGTACTTCAAAATGAAATACAAATACACATTTCTGCCTGTGTCTGTTATTAGCTCTGTACTGGGGTGCAAGAGGTCTGGGGTAAAATTTAATAGAAAATGTCTATCAGGAGAGCAATGAAACCCCTCTTGATCTTAAATTTGCTTGTTTTTCTGGAGTTTTTTGGGTAGTGATTTTTTTTGTTTTAGTGAGAAGGGGCTTTTTTGTTGTTAGTTGGTTGGGAGGTTTTTTTTTTTTTTTTTTTTTTTTTTTTTTTTGTTTGGTTGTTTGATTTTAAATTGACACAAAACAAACAAAACCCACAAAAAACCACATAGTGGAAATTAATGTCAATAAGAGAAAATGTGGAATTCTGTGTCTGTAACTGCCTCAATGGTATGTTCCCAGCTCTTCTCCTGGGAAGTTAGCAGATCTATACTGCATCTCTTGCAGATTCTGTGTGTTCCTTAAATCATCTGTTGGCACGTCAAGCATGACAAAACATTTGGACACACTCAGCAGCACACCTTATTTTATTGTCATCTTTGGTTGCTGGAATAGGCACAACAAACTGTGGTGCTTAACAGTTACAGTTCAATAGCTCTGAAGGCTCATCTCTTTCCCATGGGCTTCAGTCATACACTTGGGCAGAAAAAAAAATCCTTTGAGTCAATTGGAAGCCACTCTTGTTGTATGTCAAACTACAGTTAGAGCAAAGAAGTTTTGAAAAATCAGTGGCACGAATGATTGTTTGCACAACAGTTTCTGGTAGTTGCAGTGAAAGAATAGAAGTCAGGGAAGTCAGATTTTGTAGTCTTCCCTTTTTCTGGGCAGGGCTAAAAAATAATGGGTGTCTTTTAGAACTACAGCAGAAGCTATATACAAGTTAGTCCTGTAAAGGCAAAAGTTTAAATCTATCAAAGAAACATTAGTCTTTCAGTTCTAATCAAAGGTGATACAGCGTGATGAAATGGAGGGGAGAAGATGGAGAGAAACCAATGACCCACTGAGGGCTCTTGCTAGGCAGCAGCCTCTGAAAAGAATTCACTGCAGCTGTAGTTCAGCAAAGCACTTGTCTGTATGTCTTTTTCATCTTCAATAGTAAACCCACACCTATGTATATACTTATGGTTTCCTGCATGCTAAACAGCTCTGCTAAATCAAAGCCTATATTATAAGATCTTTCAAAGTGATGTTTAGAAACTGGCATGTAATGTTGCTCTGGGTGGGAAACCATGAAGCAGTGTTTATCAGACCTTTGTAAAATGCAGAGATCTCCTAGAAGTGATCTTTGTGTTAAGGTATTTTTGTAGGCACACATATGACAGTTTGTTCCTTTCAAAATGGAGAACTGCTGTTTTGTTGGGGTTTTTTTTCCCTTCTGTTTTTGGTTTAGTGTCCCCCACCATTGCATCCTTCATATTATTTGGAGCAAATGGTCATCCTATCACTTGACACAGCTAGAGAAAGAATTGTAGCACAGAATTTGTGCTCCTTGATAAAAATCCAGGAAAGAGCAGCACTTTCTGTCTTTGTCCATCAGCAGCTAAATAAATGTGGTTCCAAGGGAACAATATTTGCATGACACAGGTTTGTTTTTCTCTAGTTCAGGAGCTAGAAAATTAACAAAGCTGATTTTTAATTCTCCAGCCATCAACCAGAGTCTGTAAAGGTTGTTTTGAGTAGAGGGGCAAACAGGTTATTGTGTGACAAGCCTGAATCTGAAGTGCATGAGGAACATGGCCTCTGCTACCTACTTACATCAATCTGCCTGTATAGAGATATTCAGGTCTATTCTGGTAAAATGTTACTGCTCAGTGATACCAAACAGAGGTTTTTTTACAAAGTGTTACAGTAGCTTTTCCCTGCTTCTATATTTGCATAGAAATTATTCATGTTTACATTAGTTTATAAACTAAATTTAGAATTCTTTAGGATCTTCTTCTTAAATATTCTGCGCAGACTGCCTTATACTCTAATATTAGGATTCTTTTGGATCCAGCAGCTGCCTTGGATAACATTGGCCATACGGTGTTATTTATGTTTGTGCTCCCTACCAGGAGCAGATGGAATCTCCTTTGAACAGCTTTTGCTGCTTTTGCACGTGGGAGGCCTGGAGAGAAACTGTTGGTAGCTACTCATCTGCCCTGCCTCCCTTTCCATCCTCCCACCTCTCGTCCGTGAGCAGGGTTGGAATGCCAGCTCTGCTCAGATCTTGCCACTGAGGCCAGCTCAGTGCAGACTCTTTCTGAGATGCACGGTCCCTTCATCCTGCTGTTGCTGGAGACATGGAGATGGCCTGGAGCTTGCAGGGAACTGTCAGGTGAGAGCCAGGTGGCCAAGGCTCAGTTCAGATATGGCTTGGAAACAGCTGATGCACATCACCTTTTCTTAAACAAGCTTTGGTATCATGATACTGGGTATCTCTGCGCAAGCCTGAGGGAAGTTGCTGCAGCATCACTCTCTGTGCTACAGCTTACCTGTGTGAGCACTTCCACATCCTCCTGGAAAGATTTCAGGGCTGCAGGGACCCTGGGACTACCATGACAACACTGCCAGGAGAAGCAGAGATACCTGTTTGAGATGACTGGGGTTGAATGAAACAAGTGGGGCAACTTTCTGGAAGGGTCTTTTCCCATTTAAAGGTTATATTCATGGCTGTGCCTGGGTGTACAGGTGGTTCCCCTCTTCCCCACTGTGCTTTATGTCTGTGCAGCACCAGTTAGGCAAGACTAACTTGTTCATGCCATGTAAATGTTTGAAGGCACAGACTGATAAAGCACAATATATGCAGTGATTCAATAACACTATTTTACAAAAGGAGAGTAATTGCTTAAACTGATAACCAAATTGGAAATAGCTTGTGTATAGGAAATGGCTGAGGCTGACAGTGTAGTAAAAGTAAACAAATACGGCTTTTATTTTTGCAGCAGTGGGGCTCTTCAGGACTCCCTTTTAGGCCCACTGTTATTCAACACCTTCATAAACAATTTGGATGCAGGGCTGGAAGGAATACTGAGTAAATTTGCTGATGATACAAAATTGGGTGGAGCTGTTGACTTCCTCAAAGGCAGGAGCTCCTGCTCAGACACCTCAACAAATTAGAGGGCTGGGGGCAGTCATCACCCATGTGAATTGCAACAAAGACAAGTTGAGAATTCTGCAGCTGGGATGGGGCAACCCCGGATGTACAGACAGACTGGGGAATGAGAGGCTGGATAGCAGCCCTGCAGAAAGGGACATGGGGGTCCAGAAAGTTGAACATGAGCCAGCAGTGCCCTGGCAGCCAGGAGGGCCAACAACCCTGTCCTGGGGGGCATCAGGGACAGCATCGCCAGCCAGGCAGGGGAGGGGATTGTCCTGCTCTGCTCTGAGCTGGGGCAGCCTCACCTCGAGTGCTGAGGGCAGGTTTGGGTGCCACAATATACAAAAGATATTAAGCTATTAGAGAGTGTCCAAAGGAGGGCAAAAAATAGGTGTAGAGGAGAAGATACATGAGGACTGGCTGGGGTCATTTGGCTTGTCCCCCTCACTGGAGGAGACCAAAGGGAGACTCGTGCTCTACAGCTGTCCTGTGAGGGACAGAGGAGGGGCAGGCACTGATCTCTCCCCTGTGGTGACCAGTGACAGAACCTGAGGGAATGGCCTGAAGTTGGATAAGGGAAGGTTTAGGTTGGATATGAGGAAAAGGTTTTTCGCCAGGAGGGTGGCTGGGCACTGGAACAGGCTCCCCAGGGAAGTGATCACAGCACTCAGCCTGACAGAGTTCAAGAAGCATTTGGACAGCACTTCTGTGCTCATGGTGCAATTCCTGGGGATGCCCTGCACAGTGCAAAGAGTTGGACTTGATGATCCTTGTGGGTCCCTTCCAGCTCAGGGTATTCTGTGATTCCAAGATAATAGTTTACAATACAATTTATCAGAAAACCATAAAAAGGATCTTTCTCTGTTTTTTCTGTTTTATCTTCTTTTTCTCTTTTTTTTCCCGCATGTAAATTCAAAGCCGCACCTCAAAACAGTGGGATAACATATTCACACTGCAAAGCTCTTGGCAGTTTATGTTTGTTTTTTTTGATATGCTGTTCCCTGAAACCCAGGAGTGGCTAGTTACATGAGAAATCATGCCCTCCTCTGTTCGAGATTATTTATTGATTAAAATACAATGTACTGAATTGCAAATTACTTCTCAGACAGCTTGAATGCCAGATCATTATTTTATACCCTTAAAATACAGAAATACATTGGAAACACAATGTTCTGAGTACATCTACCTATTCTCACCTTCCATTTATAAATTATAAAGCAGTTTGTTTTGATAATAGTAGACTGTATTTGTCTCAATAGTACAAAACCTTTATAGCTAAAAGCAAACAGGATATTTAGATGGAATTTTAATTAAATGTGGATTTTTCTCCTCATTGGGAAACTCTTTCAGCAACATCTTGAAAACATAGGAGGAAAGCTTTCTTAATGTTCCTATTGTCTATTCAAGTCTCAAAGGAGTTTTTCCATCTTGTTATCCAGGGTTTATGTGAACTATAGGTACTTTCAGTGTCTTACTACACTTCTGATGTTTTAATTCAGATGCCTCTAATTAAATAATTTTAAGATTATTTTTCAGCCTATTAGAAATGATATATACTTTGCCACCATAACAGATTAGGATATTTTAAAGCTGAAATGACATGTAACCGTTGGGCACACTTTAGAACTAAAAAGTATTTTTTCTAGGGTTCAAGAAATATGGCATGATGATTTAGAGGACCAGACACAGTAAAATAGGCTCTGTGAGTGTAAACGATTTTATGACCACTCATGGTTTAGGAGTTTATTATAAGGATTTTCAACAACCTGATTCAAAGGACATGTGAGAGAAGGCTGATGAAACACTAAGTAATGGTTTAACAGAGCACAAGTGAATCATTTTATAGTAATCATCTGTGTTAATGAATGGTTGATAAACACATTTATATGTTGGTGGCTCTGAAGCATTAATAGTAAAGATAGTAATAAATCTGTATCAAAAATATGTATCTGTTTTCATAATTCAAGTGAGCCTGCTTACAAAACCCCTCTACTGCAAATGCTTTTCCCCTAACAATAAGCAAAATTTAAACTTACTTGGATTTTAAAATCCATCTACCCTGTATTTTCACATGACCATGTGAGCATGACCATTCTCATACATCCTTATTCTCTGCTGGTTCCTACTGGCCCTGCACTCTCACACCTAGGCTAAGTTTTAAGGAATGCATTTACTGCAGGTAGCTCAGTGTGCAAACTGCAGATTGAAGCTCTGGGAAGCTTCCAGTGGAAGCTCTGGGAGTTTCCAGTACCTATTGAATGGTCATGATGACCCATTTTTTTGATCATCTGGATGGTTAAGTGGCAGGGGAACCAGAAACAAAAGTGATTTGGTGAAGATCACCAGGCTGCCTGTGGCAGAGCTGGAAACTCAGCCCATCTTTGTTGATTCCCATTTCAAAATGTTTACGCTCCAGATATTCAAATCTTTTTGGGTGTTGTGGTCAGCTGTACATTTAGCTGAAGGCTACCAACAGAAGTGTGCAAAAGCTAAGAAAACAATAATTCCTAAGTTCTCTGTGAAGGGCTGCTTGGACTGCAAGAGCAAGATCTATTCATGGCCTGTGTTATTAGATCTCTTTGAAATCCCTGCCTGATCATATATCAATATTTTATTGCTGTTTTGAACAATCACTCTTCAGTTAAATTACTAATTTCACTCAGGCTAGTATGGTATATAAACTGTACCCTTTTCTTATAATATCTTTCTTGATGGAAAAAATAAAAAGGCAATTTATTATGCATGATATTTGCCTAAACTCCTTCTCTATACTCATTTCACTACATGGAAATTTTGTCAAGAAAATGTGCCATTCACCACCTATGTTAATCCTGTGTAAATCTGGAGAAGCTCCATTCAGGTTCATTGCAGGCTTAAAATGCTGTAGCTGATAGCAAGATGTGTCCCATGGCTCCGTTTTTCTAATGATATTCTAAACTTATCATGTAAATTCACACTTTTATGTGCTAGAAGTAGTCATTTGTATGCAAAGATGTTGCACTGCCTTGACTGTTCTAAGCTGAAAAAAATAAAGACTTATTTATCCTGGCAGAGGATGATAAAGATTTATATTGTGTAAAATTGAAGAATTTGTCATTATTTTGGTTGGTTAAGGCTACTGGGAAACAATCATTTTTAGATTTTTTTTTAAAGGACTTGTGTTAGAGACCATATACGTAAGCAAATAATATTTTAGCTCATGAATGTCAGCAAAATGTAATATTTATTTATTGCCTTTAACTATTGTGCCTGTAACTAAAGTTGTGTGGGAAATTAGTGAAAGATAATTTCCAGTGAATATTCTGTGCTGAGTAATCTGAGTGTGAATCACAGTGTGCCACTGATATTATATTGTGAGAAAGATTGTGCACACTGGTTACCATAAAATATCTCTTCAGAGACACGAGGCAGTGAGGTGAAACCATCTGCTGTGTGTGTTTGTGCGTATACACATACACATATATGTAAAAATATAATCTCCTTTGACTTTTCAGAAGTTCATTTGAATTCAGTAGAACTATTTCTACTGAAATGGGACTCTTTTGGTGTGGGATTGCAGACTGATTCAATGAGTTATCAGAATGACTGACAGCACCTCCTGGTACAGATACACCTGTGGTGAACTTTCACTGGGATGACCCCCCATTGCACAACCATAGAATTCTGCCTCTCATGAAGATAAGCATGCAAGTGAAGAGACCCAAAGGAAAAGGAATAATGTCTTATTTCTTTTGAAAAAGTGTATAAATAATTTGATTAAATTATAACAGCACATATATTATTTAAAAATAAAAAGTAGCTAGTAGTATCTTTATTTTTTACATTCCCCACATTGTCTTCCCCTGTTTCCCTAATTTGGTTTGGTGTGTGTCAACACGATCTCTGTGTGTCAGCACCAGATTTCTAAAATGAATTAGCAAGTGCTTTCTCATGACACTGATTTTGTCTGGGTTTAAGATCGCTCTCATCCTTGGTAGCAGTCTGGGTGAGCTGCTGCTTAGCTTTTCTTTTTTCTCCCTCTCCCCTCTCTTCTAGAAGTAGTTCATAAACCCATTCTTTATCCCCCATATTTGGGAGGCAAACAGACCAGCAGACAAGCTAGTTTTCGACTTTCTCTTTTTCTTAAGCCTCAGTAAAACAGCAGAGAGAAGATAAAAAAGAGACATCTAATTTTCTTTGGAAGAAATCACACTATTGTCCCACTTGTTTATCCAAGTTTGGCTTAATAGAACTGTAAAGGCTGGTTTTCTTATTTTTTTGCATTTTCTTTTCTTCTTCTTTTTTTTTTAAACTTTTGTTTCACTCCTATAAAAATGACATGGTGCATTTTCCAGAAAGCCCTCCAAACTCCTTGACTTAAATAAGATGTAGTGCTGTATCAGAAACACTTACTGAAGCCTGAAGTGGTTTTACCCTTTTCTCTGTCACAGTTTTCTTAGGTTGTCCTTCTTTAGCCACTGTTGTTTTAAATTATTTTCTCTATTTTTTCCTTTTGTTTTGAAAACGCTGAGCAGAGTTAAATGCAAACCCAGACACTTCTCATTCAAGGTCCTTAGCACTGTTCTTAGTGCAGGTGGGCTGACATTTTATAAGGGATAACTTGCCTCCTCCTCTTTCTTTCCTACCTCACTTGAACAAGAACTTAGGAAAGATTAATTTTTAGTGTGATGCTGTGTCTAGGAGAAGAGATTTGCTCAAATGTGTTTTTGAAAGCTGAATGCATGTGCAAGTGCATTCCAGTTATCTGATTCCCTCTTGATGCTAATGAACCGAGAGAAGCTTTATCCTGACAGACAGTGCTTGACTGCCTGCTGCTCTTTCCAAATTGTTGCTGTCTTACCTGCTACAGCTGCCTTCAGGCTGTCTGTGAAAGTTCACAGACTGTAATTGTTTGGGTCATATATTAGCCTTTGGTTTACAAAAGAGGCTAAGTAATCTGAAAATTTCCATTGCATGCCTGCTGACTTTAATAATCTATTATTAAATCTATAAAGATTTTAGGCACTCCGTGCTTTACCTTCGTTTTTCTTTGTTAATTAGGGCAAAAAGTCAATCCCATTATGACTTTGCAATGGAAATTGGGTGAATAATGTGTTGGTCAGGCAGAAGCCAGGACTGCTGCCAGAGGGAAAAATAACACCTAATTTTTGAGACAGTGTGACTGAGTAACTAGAAAGATACTTTGGGGTTAGGAGGGCTGGCTGTGCTTCCCTGGATATACCCTGCAGTACCAGCTGTCCAAACATTGAAGGCTGAACTGTAAGCATCTTTCACAAGGTACTAAAAACCCTGGAGCCATTGGACATTAAAGTCTTGCCCTCTCTGAATTAAAGTTTGTTCACAACTCACAGAAAATACTTTCACACTTTGGTTAAAATAAATTAGAACAACAAATTAAGAAAATCCTAATGTATAATTTCTATGTTTTTTCATTTTAAGGTGAATAAAGGGTAATCCTTCTAAAGAAGAGCTTCAAGTCAAATTGGTTTGACTCTCTGGGACATAAATAGCTGTAGCAGTGATCTGCCACTGAGGAGCCATAGCTTGATAGCAGATCTTTCCTGAGATTTTTCATTCAATCTGCAGCCCCTCTATTCAGAAACCTTTTGGCAAGTTACTTTCCTGCACTTCGAATTCCACAGCAAATATCTTGTTTGTGATGCCCTCACTGGCTAGGAAGAGAACCCAGGGACAACAGAGCCCGACCTGGGATACAGACAGCAGTGATGATATACCACTCTGCTATTTGATATACCACTCTGGTATTTTTAAGTAGTACTTGCAGCTAGAAATTTTCCCTCCTGAGAAGAATACTCAATGTGCCAAAAATTCCCAAACAAACTCCTCCTGTTGGCATTTGGGCCAATGAATTTTTCACTGGGAATATATCAGAGATAAACACCTGTGGCAAACACGTGTGGAGAGATCAAAAAGCATCTTGTTTGGGTTTTTCAGTGCTTGAACTTTTGCCAGCATCAGCTGTAGTGAGCAATCAAAGAGCTGTCATGTAGTTGTACTGGGATTTTTCAAACCAAATGAAATCAACAGTCCAGAATCCACACTTCTGCTTAACATGTCAATTTACAATTAAGAGAATGTACAAGGGAATCCACCTCTGCTGTATAAATAATAATTATTAGTAATATTTTTGCTTGTCTCCTAACTCAAGACACCTTATTTCACTGTCTCACAGTCTCCTTTTCAGTCTTCAGTCTCCAAGTTTTGAGTCTTGTGCAATATTTAAAAAATGAATTTCTGCAGCTTTAATAGTTTCTTACTGGGAGAAAAATAAAGCAGATGGTGTGATTGTTTGTCAATGAGCAAAATCTTCCATAAAACTAAGATGGATCTTAAAACCAACTCTAATAACATATTCTCTATGTACTTATAATGGAAATTTTAGCAAATAAAAAGCTTTCCATTCTTTATTTGGAAAGGTGAATATTCCACCGAATATTCCCTGCCTTTTTTCTTCTGTTCGAAGATGTTCCTTACATAAATACTTGGACCAACCTGAGCTTCACAATTCAATCAGTAGACCCAGTTTGCCCACAAATGTGGAGATACAGTTTCAAAATAATTCAATTGTATGACTGTTCTTGGGACTACATCTGCCTGAAAATTAGCTATAGCTAGATAGGTAGACATATAGCTCTAGATTTGGCACAAAAGATTATAAATTATTTTAAATGCAAAATTTGTTATCCAATCAACAGAAGCGTCATCAGTTATCATGACAAATTCTGAACAATGTGCTTTGAAAAGTTAATTTTTCTTACTAAAATGATTAATCTAAAGGAACATGTAACTTGTCATATTGGAGTAGACTCATTTCTCCTTTTGGTTTAGTATCTTGTGTCAAAGCACATCATCAGACACTGTAAACCTGTTGTGGCTGGCCTCATCTCACTAAACGAGATTATTGAACACCCTCAAGTGTGAAGGTGTCTCAAGCACTCTTGGAGCCCTCTCTGTCTTTGGGAGGACTGTAGAGATGTCTCTGCCTGTGCTGCCTCATGACCATTGTTATACTGATGCCTGTAATGCTCAGTGATGTCTTGGATCTACATAATATGAAAAGTACCAATGGCTGAGCATAATATGTTAGGAGAGGAACAGAAAATATAAGGGTGGGGGGAGAAATGAATGGCTGTGCAAGGAAAAACACTGTGAGCTTTGGGTTGAGCATGGATTTGTGGTGACCTGATTTTTGCCTTCTTTTTTTTCTGTAGTATTTATAAAACATGGGATGTTATTGGGAGATATGCACCTAGTCCTGAGAGGTGCTGAATGTAATTCATAAACTTCTGACAAGCCCTGACCAGCCAAGATTCTACTTCTTGCCAACACTTTTGCTTGTCATTTGCCCAGAAACAGGGGTCTGCTACAATGAAATGAAAATGTCTTTGTAGGAAAAGAAGTGGATGTTAGGGTTGTTTTTTTGCCACAAACTTTTGATGTGCATGTGTTCTGAAGGGGGTGAGGAAATGAATAGAGCCTTGGATTTTTCTGGCATGTGTATTTCTTCCAACAGTTTTATTTCCAGTAGTTAATTCTCCAGTGTTTTTCAGGATAAAATAAAGCAGATAAACTCATGCATAGTGTAAGAAAATGAAAGTAATTCCAAAATATTTGGCAGAGACATTTTAATCCTAATTAAAACTGAAAGAGGAAAGAGATGAAATTAAATGCATTTTATAGTCCTGACTTACTCTCCATCAAGGAGATTTTTTTCCATTCTAGAATGCCCCTGCATAATTTCTAATCAGCCTTTCAGCCTTCACCATGAGTGACAGAGCAAGGAGGAGAATGTCTGCCAATGTCCTGGGAGAATTTATTTAAGGTTCTCCTGAGCTGTGGAAGGGATTTGTCATTGTCAATATCAGCAACGTGGCTGATCAGCACCCTGGTCAGTCTTGTCATCAGAAGAGGAAATAGAGTACGTGCATGTGACAGATAAAGAGAGAGTGAGAGAGAAATTGCCTTACAGAAAAATAATACTCATTCTAGACATCTGTGTCTGTGTGTATTCTAGCTGTTGTTCCACTAATTCTTGGGGAAATATAAAGAAGAACTGCCATTCAATTTACTCTCTAATTTACTTCACTGAGCACTTGGGAGATGAACCTGTGAGGGAGAGCATGCTGCCTGAGGAAAAAGGAATGCGGTGCTCGTTCCCAAGATATCCTCTTTTATACACCCTGAAATTTTGTCAGTTAATTTCAGAAGACCCCAAAGAAACTATGATAAGTGAGCCTCTTGTGTTAAGAGGTTTGGGATCTGCAAAACATCCGAAATTCCAGAGGCTTATCTGAGCTTATCAGCAGTAGCTGACACTGTTTGATCTGCCAGTTGAGTCAGGGATCTCTTTGAAACAGGTGTTTGTGTGAGGTTTTCAACTGCATTAGGATTCTGGTCAGCTTCAGGCTCTCACTGCACTTCCAATTTGATCTAAAAATACTTTTGCTGATGTGGGCTATAAAACACTCAGTTTTAGGTGAGGTGGTACTGTCTTCCCTAATTGCAAGATTCAGTTATTTGTAATTTCAAAGGTCGAGAGATACATCTCTGATAAAACAATTTACCAACATATTTGAGCTCTTCTGACACAAGCAGGAGGTTTTCCTTCCAGATCATAAGTAAATACAGAACATGTTTTCTATACAAAAAGAGGTTTCTTTTGCTAAAGCCTGAGGTGCCTCAGACCTTCTATTATTGCTTTCTTTTCCTTGCTGGAGCAAAAGAGCTGCTGCATCTTAGGGAATCCTGGTCAGCCTGTACAGCAAATCCCTTCCAGGCTGTTCCTACAGCCAAAAGGGTATGACTGTGGCCAATGTGCAGAGTTCCTCTTGGTTGATTCAGCCTCCTTTGAAGCCATTAGCTGGCTCCAAGTGGCTGAATTTTAAGTTTAGTAAAAGCAAGGCATAAGAGGACAAACAGAATATTAGTAGACTCACCTAATTTGCTGAGTTTGGGCTCATATCCTCCACCCATGACCTTGGAGTCTTGAAATTGGGGCCTGAAGGAATCAGCTGCATATTATCTCTTCATACACTCATAATTCTGTGTTTAGATACTTCTTCTTTGGGTTCTGTAGTGGCATATGGGAAAACATAATACTGTAAATCCTTCTTGCTGGCTTTAAGAATATTCAAGGACTAGAATTTAAGCTGGATAACTAGATTACAAAATTTTAATAAGAGAACAGGCTATCAGATAATCACTGTGTTTTTACTTCTTTTATTTGCTGATTTTAATCATGAACCAGCTGTACTCTTTACAGCATCACAGGGTCTACAAATGTTCTTGAATCTTATAGAAAATAGTAACAAAAGCTGCTCTGAGGTTCTTGACTTTAATTTCATTCACATACCCATCATAAGAGGCTATTAAGAAAATTAAGCAGTGATAGAGTGAGAACTAAATTTGTATGAGGTACTAGAAAAATTCTGATGTGCAAAAATTGTTTGAATAAATGGCTGGTTTCCAACATCACTAAAATTTTGTAGCTAGTATCTAAAGCCCAAACAAAACTGCTAGAGTTGATGGTGGGCAGTGGAGAAGGAAGGTTTGTTGCATTTTTTTTAAAGAAGGAATTTCAAAATTTTCAGACTTGTAATGTTAATTGGAAAAAAAAAATATCATGTGACATTCTAATGAAATCTAGTTCTTCATTGTGCTTGCCTGTCCAGGACTGCATCAGCTATGTTATGACTCCAAGACAACTTGGAAGGTGGATTTTCCACAGGTACAGTATTGGTTCTCATTCCAAAGGGAAGCAATGGTGCTTGAGGAAGAATATTTCAAACAGTTTAACCTCATGCGTAAAAAAAAATAATGCAGTCAGTCTCTCCTGAGTTTGGCTAGGATAGAGTTAATTTTCTTTCTGGTAGCTGTACAGAGCTGTGTTTTGGATTCAGTATGAGAATAATACTGACAACACATTGATGTTCTAGTTGTTGCTAAGCAGTGCTTGTTCTACATCAGGGACTTCTTAGCTTGTCCTGTCCTGCCAATGAGAAGGGTGGAGGGGCACAAGAAGTTGGGAGGGGACACAGCCAGGACAACAGACTCAAACTGGCCAAGGGGATATTCCATATCATATGACATCACACCCAGGATATAAACCGGGGAGAAAGTTGGCTTGGGAACTGGTTGGGTACCAGCTGGCAAGTGGTGAGGAATTGCACTGTGCTTCATTTGTTTTGCATATTCTACCTCTTTTTTACCATTAACGTTATTATCATGATTATTATTTTCTTTCATTTCTGTTGCATTAAACTCTCTTTATCTTAACCCATGACTTTTCTCACTTTTACTCTCCTGATTCCCTCCCTCATCCTGTTGGGAGTGCATGGTGGGAGCGAGCGAGAGGCTGTGAGGTGCTTAGTTGGCAGCTGAGGTTAAATCAAGACACTTTCTCTGATTGAGACTTTTATAGAGCACTTTCCACTAAAAATATTTTTAGATCAAATTGAGAGTGCAATTTGGGTGAGGAAATTGGAATGAAACTCACTTCTAAACTGTTACTCATCATTTGGAAAACAGGCCCAGAAGAGAGACCAGGCATAGGGATAAGCTAAGCCTTAACCATGAAGAATTTAGAGAAATAATGCAGCTGAATGTGGAAATGATTAATCCTACCCTAATTTTTAAATTTTGGCTGTCTTCTGTTGAAAACCATACAGCTAATAATACTTTCCTCAGGAGGGTATTCTCATTTCTTTGCCTTTTTGCTGTACATTTACCTGTTTGGGTTTTGTCCTTTTTGTCAGCCAAATCTCTACAGCTGTGTCAAAAGACAGGTTATAAAAACTGAAAGTGAGTCTTGAAAAACAATTTTGCTGGAAAAATAACTAAATCCAGAATTATTGCTGGATTCTGCATTGCTTTTGTCTTGGGCAAGGAAATGCAGAGAAACTCTTGGTCAGCCATTGCTGCTAGCCATCAGAACTTATTGCTGAACAGAACTCATGGTAATCAACTCCCAGTGCAGAGACCACACTGCTATATTTGGCTCCTGCTCAGAAGGGAAAAGAATATCTAGGCAACAAAACAGTTTTGTGCTGTTTGCCTCAAACTTAAAAACAACAACAAGCAGCTTGAAGGCTAAAATTAATTGTGAGAGATCTTATCCCATATACACCTATGAAAGACAAGAACTATAAAAAAATAGGGTCAAATACAGGATGTCTTCTGCTATCCATAGGTGTAACATCCTGGGGGGTGACTCAATATATATGGAATTTTTCTATATAAAGAAGCATGGTGGCTACTTGGATGAGTGGAAGATGGTTTCTCCCCTCCTCGCCTAAATTCAAATTACTTAGTTGTTTTTTTTCTCTTCCTAAAGTTCTGGTTGCCTTGGATCTCTCCCTCAGAGCATCATATACACAGTGATTTGATTGTCTGCCAGGAAACTGGTGAGAAGCTAATTTACTGAAAAGAAAACAAACAGTGATTGCAAATGAACAGCAAACCTTCAAGTGTGGTCAAGGGTCCTCTCATACTTGTGGATTTTTCTCTGTTGTGCTGATAATCATACTCCACACCTAAGCAGGTGCCAAAGAAGGTCTGGTGCTTCTCTCTGGATACTGTTGATTGATGTTATTGATCTCTCCTGAGTTTAAATAGTTGGTTTTAGCCAGTCATCCTGCATCCTCCCAAAGACAAGTCATCTTGTTCCAAGCTGAGCAGCTCAGATGGTTTGCCTTCTGAAGGGCTGGCTCCATCACCTTTGATTACTGAGGGAGTAAAGCAGCTTGATAATTAGGCTGTAATGGATCCCTACACTCTTAGCTGGGGACAAATTCTACCTCTCTAGGAGAAAGGTAATTTTTGTGAATGGAAAACAAAGGTCATCCCACAGCTTTAAATCTATCTATGGGGCAATATAAGAAATACTGAAAATAAGGTAATAATTTGATTTTAATTGAAAGTATAGAATAAGTATGTCTAACACCTGGGGGAAATACATATTTTTTGTACATCTTTACAGAGTTCTGGCACAATCTGAGTCAAAAAAGGTGCAGAAGGCAACAAATTGTTTTCTGTGGATGAATCTTTTCTCCAACTGTGTTAGATTTGTTAAGGAGTTTCATGTACTTCTCACAGGAACAGAGCAATTCCCAGGGAAGGGAAAGGTCACCTTCTTCTAGCTGTAACCAGTGTGGAGTCCAGTAATTTGTAACTAAATCATGTCTGACAGAACTGATAAGTCTGCTCTATTGTGAGTGTAAATATCAGAGCTGCACTTATTAACCTATGAATGCGAAACCTCTCCAGAAAGCCCACTTAAAATTAAGGCAGATGATAACAAATTTATGCTTTTTCTTGGAGCTGAAGAGAATAACAATGTATAAATATATACACCTCTAATTAAGAAAGCATCTGTTTATGTCAGGAATTGGTGTTGGTACTTTTGATTTCCTTGCTTTTGCTTTTCACATTCAAATGGCCAAGTTTAAGGCAGCACAGCCATGACTCCATGAAGCAGGGCTGTTGTAATTTAGATTTTGGGGGCGCTTGTCCCCAGGGAGGGTTCCCCGGGAGCCCCCTGGGTCCCAGGGTTCACATGCTGGTGAGCAAGGAGACTCCAGACGGCTGCTGAGGTGCTGATGAGATGAGGGCTTATTTGGAGTTTTACCCCAGGAAGGCAGCATGGTCACTGAGGGACAGGGGGAAGGGAAGGGGAGAGAGGGAGGGAGAGAGAGGGAAGGGAAGAGGAGCAGAGCCTCCAGAGGCCTCCAGGGCAAAAGAGGGTGAGCCGTCTCCCTTTGCACTCTTAACAGAGGTTCAAAGGGGCGCGGTAACATTCTTAGCTAATGAGGTTACAGACACACGATACTGCAGGGAGGGTACAGACTTAGGGTAAACCATGCCCTCTCCAGGGGTGAGCCAGAGCACACCATTTCCATGAAATGCAATTCCACACAGGGCAGCACCAGGCTGGCAATCCCCAAGCTGCCTCCAAGCAGTGTGGTGTCCGTGTGGCACAGTGTGACATCACAGGCCCCCAAAGCCCATCAAGTGTTCCACACGTGGAAGGAGCCGCGCTGGCACCAGCACAGGAGCCCTGGCACCAGGCTCCACTGCTTGCTGTGCTCCTCATTCCAGTTCGTGCGAGGCTGGTGAGCTGCCCCTATCTCACAGCGCTGCACATGGCCCTGACCTGGGTGACTACTGCAGCTGAAGGTACAGACTGAAGTAAGAATATTATCATTTACTATTAAAGTCTAATCCCCGGTGAGCTGGATTCACAGAGTTACGCGTGTGACTCCGTGAATAATGATAGAGCTGGTTGCCACATGAATGTATGATAGTGCTGGCTAAATATAGAGAAACCATTAAAATTCTGTCTGTGGTTTCCCTTAGGATCTGCTTAGAGATGAATTTTATCCCGATGACACTCCCTCCTCAAAATTATATTAAAAAAAATCTGAGCATACAATTTATTTACATGTTTTGCATTCCTAAAAAGTTGTAAAAATGTCAAATTCACTGAATGGTGCTTCTGCTGGGTATAGCTGTATAGAGACACAAGAAAAGAAACTTACTGAAAAAAAGGCAAATTTTCAGTCATGTATTAAAAGGTCTATATACTGACGTGATTTGATGAAAACAAAATCCAAATGGACTATTTTTATGTGGGTTTTTTTGTTTGTTTGTTTTTTTTAATAAGCTAGGTGTTGTTTTCCTTCTCCAGGTTTCTCTAGCAAAACAAAACCCTCAACTTTCAAAATTGTGAAGGAGAAATCAGGGTTAAACCAACTCCTTTATTTTGTAGCACAAAATTTCCATCACTTCCTTTAGTGCATCAGCACTGCAGCTATAAAAGAAAGCAAGCATACAGTAAACTTGGCATGGCTCACAAGAAATAATTCCTAGCAAATAAGATCGTTTTGCAGTAGGGTCTTAATTAGTTTTTTGAAATCAGAAGAGGAGTTCTCTAAACCTCCTTTCCTTCCACAATTTTCTGTTGTAGCAGCACAAGAAAGAGGAGCTGCTCAGTAGTTTGGGATTAACTTCAGGCTCAGTGCTGGGCCCTTTGCATGCATTTGCACATGGATGTAGCATCTATCAGTAACATCAACATTACAAAGACCTGAAGGCCCCCTGTAATTTGTGCCTTTTTGTCAAAGCTAATGTCATAGTCTTACTTGTGTCCTATGAAAGTGCATGGAATAGAGCAATACTATTTTACAGAAGAGGCACAAAGTGTGAACAGACACAATAAATACTTCCCTTTGATGCTGCAGTTATTCATTTCCACATCCATGGAGAGAATTTAGCTGAGACTTGGATTTAATTACCTCTGATAGTGAACCCCATATTCAGACCTAAAGGCATTTGCTATTCCTGGCAGAGGGCTGAGGGTCTCACTAAAAGCACTGGTTTGGAAAAGGATATTTTCACAGCCCCGGGAACTCCAAGGTAATCTTTAGAATTTTGAGCAGTTAATTTTGTTTCTGCTTTGGAGGCCAACAGACTGAATTCATGTCAGACAGTGGTGAAGGGAAATATCCATCTGGAAAGTGAAATGAAGGGCACTGTGAGCACAAGAAAGTAAAGCAGGATACAAATATTGGAGAAAAAGAAAAGAGAGGAAATATGTGGATGTTCTTCCTCTCCCTTTTGATCCCAGGAGTCTTTCAGTGCTGCCTCACAGGAAACCAGTGTAACCCCTGACCAGGGAGGCAAAGGATGATCCTGTGAGAGATGTTTCATCTAAGTGCAGAGTTAGGCACGAAATTTGAAAGGGAATTGTGCCATTTGTACTGAGAGTATTGCTAAGGCTGGGGGATTGCAGGCTTCACTGCTTTACTAAACTGTGCCCCAGGGACAGATGCAACATTTCCCTCTCATCCTTTCTCCTGCTCATTGCTATACAAGATATGCCAGCTACAGAGGGGAGGTGACAAGATAAAAGTATGGTTTTCCTCCAGACAAATCATATTGTGGGAGATCAGAGAAACTTCAGCTTCTTGGTTTGTCCAAAATAAGGTATAACAAACAATGGAAATAATGGAAAACAAACTAATGATTGTTTTTTATTAATCAGGAAAAAAGAATTGGTAATCCTTAAGTTTTTGAACCTGGATATACTCAATGACAAGTTGAGTGACTTTTTATTCTTCAGATGAGAAAATAGTTGTACACCCACACAAATATTCTCATTATCAAGAGTAATTATTTACCCAGTATTCCAAATTATTTCCATTATTCTCATGAAATACTTCTTACAAGTCTGTCTAGCATTCCTTACTACATTCTACCAGCTGAGGTGACATAGATGCAGGTGATCTTGCCTTGGGTCAAGAGAAAGCACAAAATTATCTTACCTCACACTTTATTTTCTGTTTAATTTTTATATTACTTGTTGGTTTGGAGAAGCATATTCTCATATTTTTGGAAAGCAAATCTCTGTGAGGCTTGTTCACAAATCATGTGACCATACATGATTTCCAGTGTATGTTTTGGCTCTCATCAGTGCACTCTGTCAGAGTTGCACGTCTGAGATATTCTCACAGGTCTGTTCAAGTATTTCACTGTAATGTCATGGTCATAGGGCAGCAAAACTCTGCTTTTATGGGTGGGTAGGTCCAAGTCTTGTAGCACTATCCCTGTGAATTCAACTCAGACTTAACTGCTGTACTCTACTGATCCTTCCACTTTGATCTTCTGTTTTATACTCAGTGCAGCTATCGAAGTGAATACAAAAACTCAGCATGAAAAACGGTTTCAGTGTGGAAATTGAGTTCTTAATTTAGAATTTAAAAATGCAGGGTCTCATATCTGCCTCCTGGGGAAGGCAGTCAAAAAAGAGGAGAGAAAAGGGGAAATGAAGGAAAACAAAGACATTTTTATTTTGCAAGTGCAGTACTGTTGACTAAGTCCATTGGGCTATCAATGTTGTTAGCTGGAATACCTGGGATTTGAAAGTAGTTGAAAAACAAACAGTGTATGTTTATATGGGGCCACTGTGGAATATGAGCACACAGCAATATATCATTTTGAGGAATGAAAAATATTTAGGAATTGGAAGTTACTGTCATCCAATATTTGTCTGCTATCACTTATCCGAGGCATGGTGCATATAAAGGAGTCAGCAATGGGAATCATGTTTCTTCTGTCTCTGCTGGTGTCTTCATATATAAGAAAAGTAACTTTACTTTTCATCTTCGGAAATAAAAGGGAAGTTTTAGAGTTCTTTAAAATTGTTTTTTTAAGAGTAGCAGAGTGCTATCAAGATGCAGGGGTTTTATATTTTCAATTTTTCTAACCTTCATGCTAAAATAGAGCCATGTTTGCCTTACTTTGACTTCTGTTTTCTGCAAGCAGCTCTGTGCAAGCCACCCAGAGTCTGTGCAGCAGCTTGGCTGAACTGTCTGCATTCTGGGTTGGGTTCTTACTCACTGTCTGAACAGCTACTTTAACACATTTAATAGCACCAAGAATGTGGAAGTTATACTCTTGTGTTTCTGTAAAGGAAACCAGTTTAGTTACCTTTTTCTCCCACCAAATTTCCCATTCACAGCCCTTCATGAACCCTTTTTTTTTCCTTTTTTTTTTTTTGGTCACCTGCTTTTTGCAATGATGGTGGGCTGACATTCTCTTGAAACCTCTCATTTCCAAGAGATTGCCTGTGTATCCTTACATTTTTCACCACAAGTTCCATTTGCCGTATTACTTTGGCTCCTATAAGTGTTGAAAGCAATGACACAACCTGGGAAGCCCAGACATTTCAAACATTGGATCCAGCTGGACATCGAAACTTATTTGGGCTTTTTGATAAACAATTATTTAAAATGCTAACTGATCCACAGAGTTTGTTTCAGTCTACCTTGCTCTTTTCAAACCCTTATGAGTCCATAGAAGGCAGTCAGATTGAGTGTCAATATGCTGTACCATTAATAACTATCATCAGCATCTCTCCATAAATATGTGTGGGGTTTTTGTCTTCATGAACTGATATTTACATATGTAATTTGTATTTTATATGCTGCTCATAATGGATAGTTTTGTTCTTGTCAGCTTGAAATTCAGCAGGACTTTACAAAATCTCACAAGTTTCCAGTGCACTTCTTTTAAGATGCAGAGCAACAGAAATCCTAAGTGTTAGGAATTAATGCTATATACATAAAATTAGGGAAAAGTTTAAAATAAACAGGTCAGTTTGCCAAATAATCTAGATCTAGGAATATACCTGCTAGCAGCTGAGCTGCCTAATGAAAGACAGTGATCTTAATCCTTAATTAACAATTAAATTATTTAAAAAGGCTAAAGTTTGCTTAAGGGAAACAAATAATGGTGAAATGCCTGTCTCCCTTTGCTTAAGAGTGTGTTATTTTATAGTGGAGATTGAACACTTTGCAATCTTGTTTTCTTCAGAATATAATAAAGTTATCCTTGGGACCTGTCAGCTCCCCATGAGGCAAGGATTTGGTACCATGTACATGTGAGAAATGGGAGTATTTACCCCAGAATGACAGTCCATTTTGTTCTGAAGTTCTTTATGCATGTGATAATGGCAGATCTTTAAATTAATCATCAGGATTAGTTCACCTGTCTTTATTCAAACAAAGCTGTATGCAGAAACAGAAGAGAGTGATTTGAGGTATACTTGTGTTTTGAACATAAAAGCCAAAGTAGATATTTTCTTGCTTTTTGCCAATCTACTTCCAAAGATGTGTATGCAACCTCCCAAAGTATTTGTAGGGGGTTTTGTGTTTGTTTGTGTGCTTGTTTTAACACAGGCAGGTTTCCTGGAGATTTTTATAGAAATAAAGAAGCAGATTCTTTCTTGGAGCTTACAGCGTTTATGCATTTTGTGTTGTCAAAGACAATGAATTACTTAGGGTCAGCAACAATATTGGAATAGCAGCTGAAGATGTAGCTCTGCAGGCTTTTGAACTTGTGGTTCTTCCTGAGCACAGCATGTTCACAAGCTCAACCTCGTATGCTAGATATTCAATTAAAGCCATAGAAAGGCTAATTAGTAGGTTAGCTGTCTCCCATGTGTTTATAATCAAAGCAAAGCACTGGATATTGGTCTCAAACCCATTGTGTTTGAGATTGAAATGGGAAGATCGTTTTGGGAACCTCATGACCATATGTTCACCCTGTGGTAGAGAAACAGATTCATTTGGTACTACTTAGTTGACCAATTTTTCTTGACAATTTGGAGATTTTGATAGAAGGGTGTAACCTTTGGGTACTAAGCCATGTGCATGGAAGCTGGTTTTTGCCCCCAGAATGCTGCCATGAGCACAAAGACAGTGATCCAGGAGACACTGCCTACAGGCCTAAGGAATGATGACAATTCCTTAAGGACCCAGTGTGGGGTGAGACAGAGGGTGATCCAAAGCTCGTCCCACTTAGATCTGCTGTCTCTATCTTCAAGAAGATACTTCTGCACTCATGGGAGAGGAAGGCAAGTGCATGGGGCCATGCCTCGTGCCCACAAGAAGCACTGCATATGTGGGCTGTGCCCACATCACCAGAAATGAAGAAGACCCAAATCAAAAATACGGCCCAGGCAGACCCAAAAGGCCCTGTCTGACCAGGGGTGCTTTGAGACTGGAGCCAAAGCTCTCAGGATACAAAGGGGTGCCTTTAGTGAATAATCAGAAACTCGCTCCAGTCCTGTAGTACTGGTTCTTGGCTGAGTTACAAACTGCCCTCTGTGTGCTGAGATACTGACCTCAGTCAGCAGTCTCAGGATTGCTCCCAGAAGTTTTTGAATCTGCAAGATAACCAATATTTTGGCATATGTTCAAGACCTGTATGTGTGTATGTGTATTTATTTCTATATCCTGAGTCATAGTGTTCTGTGAAACTTCTGTCAAGACATTAGTATGTGTCAAATTTCAAGTCAAGTGATCTAGACTTCCATTGTACTTGTTGCTCTACTGATTTCCACCCCCACCCCCCATTTGGCTTTCAGCAAAAATGAAGGCCAAAAAGCAAATGCAAAACTCCTCAAGTATACAGAGAAAGAAAATATACCTCACTTCTTATCCAGTTAGTTTCTAGATCTATTCATACCCTTCAAATCAGCGAGTGTTGAGTACAGCTGACAGGCATGAAAGAACAGCTTCAGACAGGCAATAGTTTAGGCTGATACAGGCAATTCTGCAACTTGACAGTCTGGGAGCTAAGAAGGATTTGAGGGGAAGGATGAAAGACTTGCCCCCATGTCAGCCCTACCAGTAGCACAGCTTACCACAGACCCTACACTATTGGTATTTTGCTGGTTCTGCAGCTAAGAAGGTGAAATAAATGTGGAGTTTTTTTCTGGAGCAAGGCCAGCTCTTTCTTCCACAGAACAGCAAGACTAATTGTATCCATGACCATTTTTTGGCTTGGATTTCTAATCACTTTACCAGACTTGAAGGATGGAATAAAACTAAAATAAGTATCAAGCTGAAAACAATTGATTTATTCGAATAAGGAAAGTAGAGATGTGGATTTTCAAAATGTAGAGCAGAAATTAAATAGAAGTTGGAAAGCCAGATTTGGAGGAGCTTTCACTTCTTGAAGTTGAAAGGAATCCTCAGTGCTGAAGCCAGAATCTTTGTCACCTGTAACCTAGTGCCATGTTCTGCTTTAATATGTCTGTGGTGTCTTTGCAATGATTATCTATACCAGTGGCATGGAACAATGTCCAGAGTGATGCCCTGCCTCCTCTTCTGACCTGCAGTATTCCTCACTCTTTAAAGTCACAGTGACTCCCATAACTAGTCAAGTGTAATATTTACACATGGAACTCAGTTCTGTTTTGCTACAAAGCTACATCAATAAGAACAAAGTTGGAAAAATCAAAATTTACGTGGTGGGGGTTACTCCTGTTCTCGGATGTTGTATATAAATTATATACAAAGACCTATTGAGTCAGGAGGACTCTGATATCACTTTATACTCCTGGAAACTTGTACCTGGGTAAGGTTACACCTTTTCAGTATTCCAAAACCTTATTTTTATCTTCTTCTCCTTTGCTGGTGTTTTAAATTGCTAGCGTTTCAGAGGTGCTAATCTCCAGCTCCACTTTTTCTGGAAATTCAATTCAGAAGGTAATTTACTGAAGATCCTCTGGAAGTGAAATCCAGTAATGTACCTCGATGATCCATGGATGTTTGAGCTGCTCAATAGTCAACCATAAATCCTGTCTGAGTTAACAGATAAGGTCTAATTACAAGAGCTCCAGTGGTAGAGCCTGTGCTTGAGAGGCAGAAGGTCTCAGGGATGTTTTAGGCAGACAAAAGTTAGATTAATCCAGAATGAGAAGATAGAGTATGGATAAAATAGCTAGCTAGACAATGTAGAAGGGGGTAATAGTAAACTAATAATTGGAGAGATGTTTATACTATTTTCCATAAAGTTCATAATGGGGAAAAGAATAAGAGTTAATTATGTCAGTAATTTAGGACCAGAAAAACTCTTCAGTCACAAGTACAGGAAAATACTTCACTAAAGGGAAGTCCAGGAGCATGGAGTCTCTGTGATAGTCTAAATTCTGCAGGATGATTTTCATTCAAATACAGGTAGCAAGCATAGGTAGTCCCTAAGTGTGACATTTGCTCCACACACTTGTGGAAGGGCAGTCTGGTGCAAGCTCCCATTTCTCTTCCAGGGATGTCCTGTGCTCTTCTGGCCCAAGATGCTCATGAGGAAAGCATTGTCTGTGCAGTATCTGTCTTGGTAATTTATAGCAAATAATTGCCATATTATTTTCTTGTGATTCTATGTGCTGTGTGGCCAATGCCCTATCTTACCATCAAGACAGAACTGCCTTCTATTCTTGCGAGTGCAAGTGCTATGGGGGTTTGAAGTGCTGCTCTGCTCTGAGACTTGACTGGGCCAGATATATCTCCCTTCCACTGGAGTAAGGGTGAATGACCTGAGCAAACCCATTCTCTTCATTTGTGCCTCCACAGCCCCCTGTGGCTGGCAAAGTGTTTAAGAAATGTTACACTTCTGAGGGATTAATATCACCCTCTCCTTTGGGACTCCTGACTTAGGTGCTGAAAACTAAGCATTGTCTTTGGTGTAGTGTTTTGTGCCACATCAAAAATAAGGAGAAGGAGTAATGGCTCAGTGCATTACCTGGCCAGCTACTTTCCCAGTTAATTCTTTCCACTCTGTTGGCAACTCCAAATGGCTGCCCTAGGCCAAGGGGGGAAGCACCTGCTCTACTTTGTTGTGCTGTTAAGCATATTTCTGCAGCTGTGCTTACATTAGGTTTGTTCCACTGTGACTTCCTTGAAAGACTAAGTGCACCTTAGCACAAGTAAGATTTGCAGAATAGTCTTCAAAGAGTCTTTCATGTTATATTTTTATCTTTGTCCAAAGATAGGCTAGTCATATCCATAAAGCTCTGATTTCTCTTTGATAAACGAGGTTCCTTAAGATTCTCAAGCAGCTTAATAGCATCTATGACAGAACCTCCTATTTATGGTGCTAATCAAAACCCTTTGGGATCCCTACAGACCAAATACCTAAGCTGCTGTCTCTACATCCTTCCTATCTCTATTTTCAGCTAGGGTCCCCAAGGCATCTTATAGACATATTCTCTATGAAGTTATTTTCACTTTGTTGTATTTTGTTAGAGCTCATAAAAATATCTATCAGTAAAAAAGTTGTTCTACCTCACCTCACATAAATGTACTGATGCCTTAATACTCACAGTACCCTACCTGACTTTTAAATATTCCATTATTTATTTACTACTGATTAGATGATGTATTTTTTAAACCAAATTATCTCTTCTTACAGCTTCCATTATACCAGTTTTCTGTTGATGATGACAGTAAAAATATGTACGATATGGGGTGGAATAATGAGCCTGCTGAATAAAAAATAAGGTCAAATTTCTTATATGTAATAATATAGCAAAGATAAGATGTTAGATATCCTTCTTTGCTACTGTTTAAAATGCATTGACTTCATGCAGGGATGCTGGATTCCTGGGATACATGCAGATAGTTTTCAGAGATCATTACAAAGGTACCATTCCAACAGCAACAAAATATAACTAGTATTAACAGGGTCCAAAAATCCTAATTCTTCTAGCTGTGGTGAAATGTTCAAAGCCTTCTTGATTGCTGAATTGTCTGCTTGAGATGTGGCTAGCAAGTTACTGCTTTTTCTCCTGACAGTCAGATGGTATAATCAGAACCTACATGACATATTTGTCTGTCTTTAACATTTTATCACATCGCTCTGTTCTTTCATCTGGAAACTAGTACTTGTCCTTCTATGCAAATGTATCTATCTATTCATTAGTCTGTCAGAATGTCTATAAATATGAGATTGTTTTGAGGAGGCAGGGCTTAATTTGTCAAATGAAAATATTTTTCTCCAGTTTTTGAGCACACGAACTTTGATGGATGCACTAAAACCCCAAAGTTATAGCTATTTAGCTGGTGGGTGCCTTGAAAGTGTGTCACACAAATTACCCAGCTGGAGAGAATTGAAACCACAGTGAAAATCATATTATTATCTTCAAAAACACATGGACTGAAAAAAAAATATTGACTTGATTGTGGCAGTTGAGGCCCATTTTTAATGACTTTTTCAGTCACCCATGCGTAGGAGCCCAGTCAATGTATGGAGTACCCTGAACGATATTTCAATCCTTACATTTCACTGAAGATCTATTTTCTTTCTCACCTTCATTGAAACCTCTTAGACTATCTGGTTACAAAATGTCTCAAAATATCCTCTGGCAGCCAAGTGAAAGAAGTAAAGTGGTTTTGTTTCTTTTGCCTCTTTTCCAAAGTGGAACCATTCTGAAATCCATCAAGCAGCATGACAGCAACACGCTGTGTGTACCCTGAAATAGAAGAGGTGTAAAGTGATGTTGGCAACAAGAGTTATTATTAAGAGTGCCTGTCCTTTGTCACATAGCTTTGGAAGTAGAGAGAAGCATTGCAAGGAATGTTATTCACACCAATAACCATATGTCCATTTGTGCTTATACATGCACTTTTCAGAACACTACAGTGTGCACTGACGGCCTGCAGAGGATCAGCTTCAAAAATTTCCTTTGAGTCATTTCTTAGCCTCCAGCAGTGTCTGGGAAAGGTGTTTGTGATCAAACTGAAATGTAAAACTGTGATACTATAAATACTAGCAAGTTCTACCTCATGGAGAATATCCTTCTCCAATATGACATCAAATTCTTATTGAAGACAGTAAAATCAGTGTTGTATTGACGTTTCCTTTGTATCTATTTTGTGTTAAAGGATCTTGATAACTGCTTACTCTAATCGTTTCTGTCTCAGGTAAGTATTGGTATTGTCCTGAAAGAAAAGCTTATTTCCATATTACATTAGGGTTTTGTGGGTTTTTTCAAATATTATTTCTACTCTGATCTGTGGTGAGTCATACACTTTGATATAACCTTTGTTGATTTCCCTGCAGACATTTCATTGGGTGACAAGTACCCAGAGTAGTCAATTCTTTGGACAAAAAAAGCCCAACCTGTCTTTCCCCTCTACATACATTTCCTCTTTTGTAAGTTTTCAATATTGCACCTCAGTCTGGGTATGTTTTTCTGCTCATCCTTGGCCCAGTATCTTCAAGATCTACTGCAGCAACATGAGAACAGGAATAAGGAGTTAGGAATCTGTGTGCAGTTTGATGACTGGATAGTCTGGAGGTCCTGGAGCTGCATTTTCAAAGTCAGTGGGTTGATAGCCACTACCAAATTGTCCTCCTGAGGAACAGTTAGGGAACAATCATAGCAGCCTGTATCCCACTGACATTTGAAGTTTCCATTCCTAAACATGAAACTATGCTGCCTACTCACGTCTCAGACACCTTTGGGCAGCTGCCTGGGGTTGGAGAGGCATCTTGAGTGTTAGCCCCATTCCACTGTGTGTCCAAGATGACACTAAGCATCTGTGAACTACCAATACTGTCAAGAACCTTTTGTATCTCAGATATGACCTTTAGTCCTAGACCAGAGATTTCCAGGGCCTGAATGAGAAATATGCATACTACTTCTTTTTCAAGCCAAAGTTCAGTTTTTCTTTCTTTACATAATTTGGACAATGAGTTCCCTTCTAGAGTGTTAAGGGTTTGCAGCAGAAGCTGTCCAGCATATATCTTATTATTCTTCACTGCTTTCTTATTGCAAGGCTGCAAAATGGGGAGGATTAAGAATTCTGAAGTTCTGTATTCTTTTATTCCAACAAAATGCAGTACATTGTGATGGCTTTATTACTGAAGAATTAGGGAGAATAAAGCCACTTTAGAGAGAGGAGAATCGGTTCATTCACTGTAGTGCTTACTAAATACCTGCATGTTTCTAGTATGAATATCAGCCTCTGGAGGATGGAGATATCTCCTTTCTTCCTGACAAAGGTTCTGCCAGTGATTCTAGGCCACATGAGATTGCAGATCTGGAGGAAAGAGTTTGAATTATCAGTGATCTTTCTTGAGAGTTCTTTCTGATTTTTTATTGTCAACATTGATCTTGTTCTTATTTACATGTACTAGGCCAGATGTGCACAGAAAAAACGAGGCAATTACACATATGACCACCAGATAAATTGCTACTTGTCAGTTCAAATGTTATTTTCACTAACAGAGTGGATGGTCAGGAACATGTTTGGTATTTGGCCTATAAGAGGCAGTTGGTGACAAGCTATTAACAAAGGAGAGTAGCAGATTGGTTTTGTTGGGACAAAAAGAAGGCTAGGCAGTTTCAGTGGTGCCACGTTTACCCAGAGAAGGGAAATGACTGGGAACAGCCACCAGAAATGTCTTATTGTGGGTTTTATTCACACCTATTTTCTCTTTAAAGTAAAGAGAATAAAATAGTGGCTGTAGTAACAGTTAAAAAGAATTTGGAATAGAAAATTATCTGATACCCTACCACTCTTCCTTTGTTACAGTTCTTCCTAAATCTGTGATTTCAATTACATTTTTTCCTTCAGATAATGAGTCTATAATTTTCACAACCCAGAAAGAAACACACCTTTTAACAGAAAGACAGTGATTAAATCTGCAAGTGAGGGTTAAATCATCCAGTTGAATAAAGGATGGGAAATACTCAGCAGGCTGGGTATATGAGCCATTTCTTGGACAGTCAATGATTAAAAAGAGAGTTTAAAAGTCCTAAATAAATAACACACAGAGAAAAATTATGAATTTAACAAAAACTGTAGTGTGATAGAGGAGGAGTTTCTTATGTGTTACTGGTTCCAATAAATATTTTAAATAAGTGAATCTGCAGTAAATAAAGACAAGGAGGAAATGGCAAAGCAAAAAAGTTGAGGGAACAATAATTTCAGAGAGTCTGAATGAGTTTTCAAAAAACTAAATATTCAAGATAATGCTGTTTCTATATTTCTATTTGAGTAGAAAATCTGAGTTTAAGAATCAGCAAAAGGCTGTGCCAAGGCTACAACTGAACTTGTCCAGCAACAGCCTCACATATCAGCCCTAAGAGAAGCCTTCAGTTGGATAAGGGTGAGCTCCTCTTCAGGGCAGAATTACTTTCACAGGCATTATGTTGAACACAGCTACCCATTTTATGGAGAAATTCTGGAGACCTGTTTCAAACAGTTGAAAGTTATATAAAACACAGTAAAGTTTTTCAGGATCACATCTTTCCAGTACTATATTCCTCTGCCTTCTTTTGATGGTAATGCTAAACATTCAGAAATTGTAGGTTCTGTTATATTCCCTGATGCTAACAGAGTGCAAATATGGAGATATCCTCCATTCACCTCGAACCAAAGATTTTAAGATAATCAAAAATAAAGTCTAAAGAAGGTTTTTGTAAACCAGCAGAATTGAAGCTGAAGTCTGGAGAAGAGAAGGCTCTGCCACTAGTTGAGCCACTCTGCCTTTCCCACACACCAGAGATCTTTTACATGAAGATCTCTGTTTTAAATGACAAGGGGTTAAATACTTCATATTCCTGTGCTTGGAGTTCTAAATAGCATCAAATGTTCATTTTTCTTAATGAAAACCACATTTAAATAATGTAGGCTGTTCTTATTTCGTTATAAGTATCATAACACTACAGATTGCTCATAATACACAAGTGCCTGTAGCTATTTGGAAGCGTGGTTACTATCGTGCTGACTATAAATCTGAATTAACAGAGATACATGATTTATGTGCATATGATGTAAGCACTCAAGAGGCAGCCTATTTGTAAGAGAAACATAATTCTTTTATGAACTTCCAAAGCCACCCTGCTTACACCTTTGGGAATTCACAGAGAAGATGTGCATATATAATCACATAGGAGCAGTGCAAATAGGAGTGTGATTATGGGAAATACAATTCTATTTACTATCTATAACATCTTTGATTGTTGATTATTCTTGTCTTGGTGCCAAAAAGAGTCAGAATATTGCCAAGAGGACAGTGGATCATAATGAGTATAATTGTATAGTGAGTATAATTTACGTGGAGAAGAAAGTTTTTTCTCTGTCTACAAAACCAGAATTAAATCTTAATTTGCTCTGTATGAAGCAAAATCAACTATCTACTTGTTGGTAGAGCCCCTACCAACATAAAGACAAAGAAATGAGTTCATATTAAAGGACCCTAATTCAACATATTTGGGCTCAATCACTGATTTTTCCACTTGGCCTTTGACATGACCTAATTTCCTTGCTGAAATTCCTCTGTGAAACTGATTAATAATATTAATATCTTTAGCTAATTTGTTTGAGAATATGCAGAACCTGGAAAAGTGGAACCTTAAACTGTGCTGTGGAGCAACCACTTTATTACAACTAGCCTGCTATAAGAAGGACCTAGTCCAAAATCCTGCTGTGCCTTAGATTTCTGTTAGTAAACAAGAGGAATGAGGTCTCCTGACCTCCAGCACATGCTAGAAAGCCTGCTGATTTAGTCAACAATGGCTCATTATCTAAAGTGTTTATTGGATTCATTAAGCACTGAAAGCTGTGGATGAAAAAGAGGGGCGTGCTTTAATTTCCTCATTCCTGCTGCCGCTTTTCTCACTTTCTTCACACTGACATTCCTGCTTTAATTAAATGTTCAGCTCCTCCTTGTGATTTCTGCACACACCATTTCAACAACATAAAGTGATGTTTCTTTTTGGCAAAAATATGTCTAGACTGTTAGTAGATCCTCTTGTGTTTTAGAGATTACTGACTGGGAATGTCCTCCTAAATTTTCCACCTAAAGTGTATTTGTCTGGCTTTCTCCTCTGAGTAAAAAAGTATTGCCTGGGACTGGCTAGACAAGCCTGCTGTGCAGAATTGATTTTCATGTTTTATAAGGTACTGATGACTCCCGTGCTTCTGCTGCAAGTCATTTGCCTCTTGATGGGCTCTCTTTCACATCAAAAGCCCCAGCAGCAACAGTAAGCTGATCAACATCAGAAGTTCAGCAACTACAAATACTGAAGACCTTGAAAGAAAGGACAACTAATGCTTAAAATATTATTTTTAGGCATTTTAACCGGTTTTGTGTATTTGAGGGCTAACAGTAACATAAATCTTTTATGTTGCCTGCCTAATTATTTGACTTAGAAAAAATTAACTTATAGTGGGATTGATATCCAGCAATGGGAATATTATTTGAATACAAACCTTCTGAAGACAGATGAGTGAAATTATTTTTTTCAATACCACTGAATTCAACCCAACACAAATCCTCCATTTGCTCCTGTATAGCATTTTGAAGAGGGCTGCACTTTGTAGTCAGACTAAATGAGAAAGACAGAATACTCTGGGAGCTGGCAGGAGGTCTGAGCTCAGCTGACTTTCATTCTTCCTTTTTACTTCTTTTTTTTTTTTTTTCTTCTCAGTATTTGAAATAATTTCTTACTGTTTATTATTTTCCATTTTTCTTCTGTTTTACTGCATATAACAAATTGGAGGTGAAAAGTCACAGAAATTATTTTTTCAGGTATCCTGTCATTTATCCTTCAAGTCAAGTTAATGAGAAGTACTTGTTCTTAAAACAAGCAGAGAATAAGAGCATCTAGAGTGATTTTTTTTTTTTCTGGAATAGTGAGAAAAATGTGGGGTGAATTTCTCACAGAAGCCTGGGATGTCATCAATATTTTCTTTAAAGTGCAGTGGAAATGAGTATTTTCATTCTATTCAAACTTAATTCATAGGACTACTTTTCATAGCTTTGTACTTGTTAAGGCTCATTGAGTAAAAGTCTGAGGCAGTAAAGTGTTATAACTATCTCAGCACATGTCCTTCTATCCATCCTTATTTAAGATCTACAATACTTCTGGCTGTATTTTCTCTTTTGTTACTCTTAATTTCTTTCTGCAGTAAATTTTTAGCTTTATATTTTTTTCTGTATTAGTTGCTTAGAAAGGTCTTATTTTTATACTCGTGATGCAGATTTTCAAAAGCAGTTCATTAAACATAAGGTAATATTATTTTTAATTCCAAAATTTTCATGGTGAAAAAAAAAATCACATCTTGTAATTAAAGACTATGTTTTACTTAGCTAATATCTAGGAGGTCCGAGTCTTATTCTCCGGTACTGGGACAAATATATTTACAATGAGGTATTAAGAAACCAAGTTCTTACTCCCCTATTTTACACAGAAAACAGATCTGTGTTGGATACCAGAAATGAGGAACAAAAATCCAGAACGCTCTCTTTTCCCCCTTTTCTATGTTCTAGAACATCTTATCTTTTTCAAATTATGCAGCATATTGGCAGGAGTCACTGAGATTACATGCATCCTTTGACTTATGGCTGTCTTCTGAAAACTTCTGAAGAGCTTAAATGTCAGCAGTTTGTCAGCCCTAGTGGAAAAAAAATGATCCTCAATACGAGAACAATGATTTAGGAAACAGGAAATACTGTTTTAAATTTGGTAGGATACATCTTTCTTCCTGAGAATTGCATTGAACATTATAAGTGTTGATGCTGTATCTCATCTTTAGAACTAAGTTTTGTTCTAAAGTATTATAGTATCCATAGTATTATGGTTCAGAATTACAGTGAACTTTTTTTACTTAATATTATTCATATTAATGAAATTATTAATGTTTAAAAGATAAGTAATTTACTTGGTTTAATTAATTAATTAATTAAATTAAAACAAGGAAGCCTGATTAATTGAGTTCTTCAGTCTTCTCACATCCCCCTGGAAGCCTTTTAATCTCAGCAAAAGCACTTCATGGTGTGCTGTAGTGGTACAGAGAGAAAGAGCATAGGTGTCTACTTGTTCAGGGACTTAGCAGTATACAGGTTGTCTCAAAAATATGGATATTACTCAGCCAGTATGAGGAGGCTTCAGACTGAAGTCACACAGTGTGCAGGATGCTTTGTATATTTATCCTCTTTTACGCATCTTCTTTGTTTGCTGGTTTTAAACTTGTTAAGAGCTTTCCATGTGCTTAAATTACAACCAGTTATGGTTAAATAGATGATTGATAACTCAGATGGCAATAGGCATATACTGGTTTGAGGTAGATAAAATTTTAAGTGTCTCAGAAAGGCATTTGCACTCTGGTCTTCTTTCAGCGGTTTCAAGTGTGAAATATTTTTAATGAGCAAAGAAAGATGTTCACTTTCTAGGTCCTTGGGGTTTCAGAAATAATGGGCTTATCTTCATAAATTTCTGCTGTTTTGCTCTTTTCAATTGTTATTGTTAGAAGCTATGTTTTAAAAATATCTGAACTTGCTCTATGATGGCAATAAGTATTTTGGAAGACTAGGAGCTGATGAGGGAGGAAAGCCTTGACTATTCAGTGAGGAAGAATTAAAGAATTGCTTCTAAGGAGAATCAAGAGGATAAAAAACAGTGTTTGGCATCAGACTGAGGATTAGACCTGTTTTATTTGCTCTTACCAGGAAAAGTCTGACATTACAGGTGGCTAATAGAAGTCCATTGTTTCAGTTACAGGAGTAATTCAGTAATCTGCTAGAGTGTGTATTTCAGAATGAGATAGCAGAGATCCTTTTCTTTCACTGTTATCATTTTCCTCACAGTCCTTTGGAGCTGGGTTGGGATCTGGACCTCAGCAGTGGAGACACTGGCCATGCCCAGGTCCCTTCCTGCATATAAATTCTTCCCCAAAACATTAATTTCTCCTCCTTCCCGTTAAGTTCTTTCCTGGCCTGCCCCAGAGTTAAAAAGGAAAGCTTTGTATCTTTATGTTTCCCAGGTAACTTTTTTCAGCTGTGTTTCTTGCTGTCTTCTCATCAAGTTGGTCTCTTGAGAGGATTGGCATTCCCAGTGTGTAGTACAGTGCTCAGTTGTCACTAGCCTGGATGTCCCCACTGAGGAGCTGAAAGTTTTCCATCAGGTGGCTATCCTAACTAGGAGATGATCATTGGAGTTCTACATTTTAGCTAGTCTTGTGCTATGCAAAAAATAAGTTTACATCCTCTCCTATGAGGTCAAGATCTACAGAAGTGCAAAGCACAGCAGAGAGGATAACCAGCTCTGCATTCAAACCAAAGACTGGAATTTCATGCAAACTCCCTGGAGGACTGTTCTGGTCACATTCATAAGCTTGAACAAGTCCTCCAATGTGTTACAATTTTTTCTCTCTCTTTCTCTCTCTCTCTCTTTTTTTTTTTTTAAAGTTTAGTATTTTAGTATTCTGAACGTAATTTTTTGTGGTTTTGCATATTATGTTAGAAGTCATGATTAGGAAGAAATAAAAGAAAGTAATTGTGCAGTAATATGTATTCACATTCCCTTTCTTATTTCTCTTACTGTTTGCTAGTGGTACTTCTTACTCTTGAAATTTGAATTATTTATTCTAGATGTCTTCTAATAATGTTTAGTTGCAATGTGTGCCTTGTGTCCTTGTTTTAAACTTTTCTTAACTGCACTTTCAGCAAAATACACGGTTTAAATTACAGAGAGACGGCCTTAAATAATGAAGTGTCATTAGAGGTTTCTTGCCTGTGTTCATTATAGCTGATATTTTTCAACTTTCTCACATTGTGCTGTAGTGGTAAATGCTTCCTTTATGCCTCTGACCTTTAATACATTCATTAAATTTAATGAGTTTAAAATGTAAAAGAAAAATCATCTTGCCAAAGAGAGTCATCAGGACTCTTATTTAATAGGAAAAAGAGGATCAGATTCACAAAGCAGGTCTATACAAACCTGCTTTGTACTCCTTCTACCTGCTACGATATTTTGTTGATACAGTATATTCAGTCTGAAAAGCTGAAGGAAAAATAACAGCAGGCACTTGAATACCATTCTCCTTATGTGGTCTAAGAGAATTTGCTATTTTTCATGGTTAGTAAGGCAATGTTTACGTCCAGTTGTGACCAAAGAGTCTGCTACAAAATGTTAAGAAGTGGCTTGTTGAGGAGTCAGACCTGGTTTGTCGTTCGTTCAATTTTTATTTTATAGGAAGAGTTTAGCCACAGTTGCCTTAGTTGTGATTACTGGAAGTTCTTGAAAATTGTGCCAAAGTAATACACTATGAAAAAAATTACCTGCTTGTCCTTTTGAGGAAGATCTCTCCATTGTACTGGGCTAGCATGGATTGGGAGTGGGATATGCTTCCTGTGCTGCCTTACAGTGATAGAAACTCCTTCTACAGTACCACTGCAGAAGAAATCTCCATTCCAGGGGCAGATTCTGCAAACTGCCATCTCTTACTTTGTCCTACTGAAGAGTGCTAAAGTGCTTCTACAGACATGCAGGTGTTTTATTGGTGAAGAGTGGGCTCTTGGCTAGCCTTTTCTGCAATAATTTACTTTTTTTTCTGCTGGGCTTTTGAAGAGATGAATAAATTCAGACTGCAAACCCTGTAGCTTCTCTTACCATTTTAGAAGTCAAAATTTTTAGCGTGTGTGCAGAAACTGCAAGAAGTCAACGAGATGTGGCACAGTATCAGCAGTGACAATGCTGGCATTGCCAGGGTTTCTCCTGGACTAATCACATTCAGCATGGTACCACTTGTGTCCGTGGGCTCTCTGCCCCAGCTTCTCCTCCAACATTCATGTGTGATTTCCCACCCTCTTCCTGAACGAGGCATCCTGATACAATCATGTTGATTCATACAAGCAAAACCAGAAAAATAGCATGGAGTCAAGTTAGGTTTGCCACTGTTGGATTATTCATTCTGTGCATAGGGCACATTTTTATCCGCTTCTCTTTGCCTTGGTCATTCGGGTAAACTCTGGGACAGGGACTGATCTGCAGAAAGACCATGCTCAGCTACTTGCAAGGGTGCTACAGCAGTTGAAATAAGGAAGAATTGTAATCAGCAGATATGACTAATAGGGAGTGACTACATTGCTTATTTCCTCATGGTTTACATGCCATCTTGAGCACAGGCAATGCATGATGATGAACTATCTTTTAAAGAAGGAAGAGCAGACATATCCTTTAGATATTAATGTTGTGTAGACTTTCAGATCATCAAAAGATGTAAGATACAGCCTTTTTACTCATTAGGTTTATGAAGGTCTTCAAAGGGTTAAATATGAAAATACTGACATGCTGTTGAAGCCTTCATAAGAAAGTGGAAAATCAGAGAGGGGAATTAGCTCAGAGTAATGCTTTGTGTGGTGTATTTAGCATGGGAGAAATTTGAAGCAGAGCATAGAACTTGTGCAAAGCCACTATATACATGATTCTTTTGGGTATGGGGTATACCAGAAGATAAAGATAACTGTATTGATGATCTCCTAAACTTCTCAGTGACACCTCTGGCCATTTGAAAATGTGGGAAACATAAGACGTTTGAACAAAATTTTCTACTACAAGGAAGTTGTATAAAAGAATGGAGACTTTTTTTCTTTTTAATTTAACATATTGCAAGTCCACTGCCTAGACAAATTTGCAGAACTGGTACATCAGCTTTAGAGTCTTCTGAGGGAAAAGAGTATTTTGTTTTTGTTTAATCCTACCATTCTTTAATCCGACACTGTACCATGAGCCAGCACTTAAATTCAGGGTGGCTTTGACAGGTTTCATGCTTTATAACTCTATTTTCCCTCTCTAATTCTTATATCTTAAACCTATGGCTTCTTTTTCTGTTTTCAAACTCATATTTGGGCAAAAGTCATTCTAGCCTAATCTTCCTGGAGATTTATGAAAAAGGGTTTTGTATGTATGCAATAAGGGTGTCATGAATTGGCTCAATAAAGCTCAAATAGCTTTACAGTAGCTATTGTCTATTCCACAATACTGCTTTGCACATAAACTATGGCATTATACTGGAATTAACCAGCTTGAAAGATGACTTTAATCTTGTTTTGAATACACTGATTGACGTGTCATTTCGACCTGAAAATAATAATGGAATGCTGGAAAGAGTCTACAAATTCAAGCATCAAAGAATTGCTCAATTTACTTCAAGTTGTATTATAAAGTCTTCAGCCTTTATAATACAACTGCAGAATACATTAAAGATTATTTTGGTACTAGATGATAATCTAACTGAAAATATTATTTCTGTGACTATTTAGAATATTAATTATTTACTACTGCCTTTACTTATGCTATTAGTAAATTCAAAGCTGAGAAAAACACTATTTTTTTGAAAATTAATCAGATTTCATATTAATTCTTACCTCTCTCAGTTGCCTACAGTCTGATAATGGATAGCATGAAAAGTAATTCTTCTAAAAAATTTGTTTTATTAATTGGATTTTACTGAGTACATTAACAGAGAGGAGGCATTTGGATGATCTGCCACGATTTTGGTTAGGAGGTACATTCTTTACTTTCCACTGTCTAATGAATTCTGACAGCTCCAGCTTGTCTGTTTCCTCCTCCTTGGAATGGTTTTAATACACAACTTTCATTTTTTTTATTTTTAGTGGGCCCATGGTATTGTGTGCTCATAAGGAATAATATCTATATATTGCTTTTCTAAGGAGAACTTTGTGTTTAACATCAGCTTCTTTCTACTTAACTGCTTTGCATCAAGAATATCTTATGTTACCATCATTGTCCTTTGTATCGGTTTAAAAAACTGAAAAGCTTGGAGGTACAAAACAGATCACATACCTTTATCATGGATATCCTCTGCATCCATCTCTGTTCTCCTTGGTATGATTTAAGTAGGGTATTTTTGGTCTTTTTTTTAAGTACTTAGCAATTTTATATCCCTCAATTTTCTCAGTTTTATCTTTTCTACATCTGTAGCAAGTCTGTTCCTTTTTTTAGCATAATCAACCAAAAATATAGACTGATTGAAGTTAATTTTCATTCCATTGTGTTGGTATAATTTCCTTTGGGTTACAGTACTCAAAATATACTCACAGACTGCACTGGTATGTAATCTGATTTTTTTTCTGGCATTCATTTTGCTCAATAATGGCAATAGTTAGTCCTGGTTTATGGTATATTAAAAGGAAGCAGCACTTATCACAATGCTTCTTAAAACATATTAAAACCCTTTCAGTTTTCTTATTTTCATAATCTCTCCCTATTTCATTATTTTGATATATTTAATTGCCTGACTCCTTTACCTACACCTACCTAGTTCTATTAGCCTGAGCAGCAGATTTTGAGTTTTGCTTTTCCTCACTTCAATTTACTCTTTATTGTTCATCCTTCTAATTTACCTCACTCTCAACCTTCCATTATTTTAAAATTAAAATTTTCACTTTCTTTCCTCACATCAGCCAGGAGTAACTAACAACACTTAATTCCAGCACACTGTGGCAGTTGACTCAGCCTCTGTGGCACTGAGTCCTGTCACACTTATCCATTACATGAGATTTTACAACAAGTTTTTATCCTTCCATACCCAGATTTCCTGAGGTCTGATGATCTTCCTCACAGTGAAGACAGCCAATGGTATTAGTAGCCATGAATGTCCAAGGATGTATTTTTCATTAATTTACTAGTGGTGCTCTTAAATTAATTCTCAAAATCCCAGAAATTCTCATTGCTCTTGGTTCCTTTTCTCTGGATATTGATTATGAAGAAGAAAAGCCATAAAAATTATGACTATCATTGCCAGCACCATCATCACTAATACAGCACGCTGAGTAGGTGGCATTCCTAAAGTCTGGCTTTATCAAAAAATTCTGAAATATATCTGCCAGGTACCAGGGCAGGCCTTTCCTGTGAAGAATTGCTGTGTATGCAGGAAAATGCCTCTGTGGTAGGAAATCCCCACTGCACTGGAGTTACACAATAAACTTCAGGCAGGCACTTCTGCTCCATTTTTCTATAGAGTAGTGACAAGATTATACTATGCAGTTTAGGTTTTATTTAATCACTGATGGAATTTCTTTTAACAGAATAGCATTTGTTTTATTTGGAGAATCCTGAACAATATAAAATGATATTTTCCTTAGCAAAAGATGATTGCTAGTGACAGACTGGCAGGAGGACAGCTGCATTCTAGGAGTTAATACTGCTCTGACAAAATGAATGGAAGGATGCTGTTTTTTACCAGATGAAGGCTGATCCCACATCTTGCTTCTGCTGCCAGAAGGAGAGGGGAAGTGGAAATTCTCTGGAGGTCAGGGCATAAGCTAAGGCTCTTCACAAGTGCAGCTGCCCCAATGTCAAGCACTGCTGTGGTAGTTTAGCACCTCTCCAACTGCATCCTCTAGAATTAATCTTGTGAGCCGCTGCTGAATTTTTGAGATTAGAGAGCCCCCCTGCAGGCAAAGTTAGGCTTGGAGGAACACAGAGTCTTGCTCCTTGTAGCAAGCCTGGCTTGAGCTGGCTCACCTCTCCCAGGATACTCCAGCCTGTCTGGTAGCAGATCACCCCTATCCCACGGGCTACTGTTTAGGTCTCCCCAAATCAGGACGTTGTCTGTTTATTACAGAATCCTGCAGATTACTCTCTATTTTCTTGACAATAACTCCATATGCTATACTTTCTGTCTTAAACTGTGTTACTCCAGCTGTCATTATCCCAAAGCAGTCACAAGAGCAGAACTGTGCAGTGATTGGGGGAAAATACTACATAATCCATAGAAGTTTGTATTTTCCCTTCCATTTCCAGAAGCGTACATGAAATTGAATTTACTCAAAATTTGAAATACTTGTCCTAGATGAAAAGTTATGAAATGGAACGTATGTTTTCAATTGCATGTAACAGAACTGGTTTACAATTCCTCATAGAATTTTATTTTTTTTTTTACTTTCTCTAGTCTGTGTCTCTATCATAAAGAAAAGTGCAGATATTTTATTTGGCCTATTCTGTTTTTGAGTTATATATGCAGTCAAATAAGGCAACAGATAAAGCATCAACAAAGGATTCATACTTTTCCAAAGTTTTTGACTAATACCTGTGAATGTAGAATCACATTTGGTTTCAGGAGACTTCTGAATAGCCTTCACTTCATTAGGATCTGCTAAGTGCTGGTGGTGTTTTCTGGTGTAAACTCTCAGAATAAGAACATCCCATCTTTAAGAGTGTCCAGGTTCATCAATTGAAAGAGAAAAAGCTGAGGCTTTGCATGAAGAAGCACGAAAACTGCAATGAAAGCAGAGAGGTTCTCTCTTCCACCAACTTGGTTGATTAACATATAGTGAAACAAGTTTTAAAGAAATTAAAATTGAAAGTGATAAGAGGGAGCCTATTGTGTGAATCCAGGTAAAAAAGGCTGCCAGGAGGTCTGTGTAGGATGAAGGAATGGAGATGGAGGAGAATAAAACAAACACAGCTTTGACACTAACTTGGCTTTTGTTCTTTAGTTTTAGTTCTAGTTTTTGTTTTGCCTTTTTTTAAAGAATGCATGATCTACCATTAAATGTAAAATAAGTGATTCCAACATACCAGCCCCTAAATCTTGCTCCTCCTCAGTCACTAGAAGTGTATGAAAAATGCAAATCACTGAACTCAAAAACTTACAGCCTCAGTAACTGAGGTAACGGGGTTTTGTTTATAAGAATAGCATAACACTCTGCAGCATAAACCTTCAATTAATCCTTTAGTGCAACCTACGACGATAGACTGCATGGCATTATCCAATTCTGTTCTAGCTGTACCATAAGCACAGTAAGTTAAAAGTGCTTCAGGCAGCTAAAATGACACACTTGAAATTTTTTGTTGTGTTTCTCTGTTCTGTGTTCAATTGTGCTAGCAGGGGGAAAAGGTGAGGGGGAGAGAAGATCAGAGAAACCCACACAGGTTTTAAAATAGAATTTGAAAGGTAGTGTTCTTTATTTACATATTTTACTGTGTTTTTTCCATTGTGTATGCATATAATCCTTTCCATCCTTGCTTTTCTACGTGGGTGTGAGTACAGATCCTTACCTAAGGCAGGCAAAATAGGTGTCAGTGGGAGTGCCGTGGTGCCACTCTAAATACAGGTTAGACTTAAAGGCTCAGTTTTGACTGCCTAAGTTTTGGGGCTTACCCTAGATTCAGGTTTGGTGTGTAGGACAAATCCATGGGTCAGGGAGAAACCAGGCTTTTTGCCAGGCAAGACCTCGGTGTGCACCACCCTCTCTTTCCCTGTGTCCTGGCATGTTGATATGGGAAGGGGAAGCCAGCAGACAAGTGATCTTACTGGGATAGTGAGGATGACCAGGCAGGTCATGCTCTGCCCACTGTCTCTATTTGCCTTTGAGATGCAGCCATACCTGGCTCAGGTTTCCTTGATAACCCTCTGCAGAGCTTAACCTACTCTGGGAAAGCCAATGACTTTCCTCTGAAGGAAGCTAGGACTGAATATATTTCCAACACAGACTGTTCAAGAAATTGTCAAAAGTCAGTGGGAAGAAACAACCGAAAAGTTCTGTCTTTGGAAAATAAGAATGTATATGGGATGTAAACAGAGAATGATCTATACATACCTTTCTTTGTCTGTATTCCTAGTGTGCAGCCTGAATTCTGCCAACACTGTTGGCAGAATTATGTTTGGCCTAAGAATGCACTTCAATGCATCTCAAATATGATGGGACTATTTCTTTGTCCTCTGTTGGCTGGTCTGACAAGAAACAGAAGTTTCTTCAGTTTATTTGTTTATTTACTAATTTGGTTTTTTTATTTATTCAGTTTATTTTTATAGCCTGTATCTTCTCAGCCAGGATTTTCATTCCCACCTTTCTCAAAAGCTTTTATTGTTCTGTATTATTTTCTGTTGTTAGAGTTTTCCTACTGTTATTCATCAGATATACAGGCACATACGCATTTTCTGTGGACTGTGATGCAAACTGCTGCTTCAGTCTAACGGGAATATTTGCATAAAAGAGGACCAGAGATTTTTAAATTTATTCTGAAAAAATCCTGAAGGCCCTGAAGAATATGTGCTAGGTGATTTTCATTCCACTACTTTGAAACGGTACTGATAATGAACTGTCCAGTAGGGATGGGTTTAGAGAGACAAGCAGTCAGTGTTGCAATGCAGTGATGGCAGTGCCTGTGGTGCTTTGGACATGTTACTGCCACTGCATTATGCTCTGGAAGGTAAGAGAAGGAGACTGGTTATGGGCTGTTTGACCAGTATAGTTGGAGGGCAATGCTTGTGGTTTCTGCAGTGTGGGCTCCTCTCAAGCTGTTCTGTGAATGAGAGAATCTAAGAGGAAGTAGTGGCAATACCCAGGAGAAAATGAACCTATTGATTCCTTGAAGTGTTATTTCTGGCAAACAGTATTTTTTCCTTGGATACTTTTTACAATGCTGGAAGACCCAGCAGGCATCAAAGTACTAAGACATGCTATGTTTTCAGGCACCCGTGAAGATAAATTGGTTGTGAATTTGGGGTTTTTGAGTTAAGTGCCCTCAGGACAGGAGATGAAAAATTAGTCCTCCTGTTTGTGAAATGTTTTCTGTGTAGCTAAAACAAATTTTTAAAACCTGATAAGATTCCTGGTGAAAACCAAATCTGCACAGAAAATTTATTTCCAGATTAACCCCCACTGGTGTGTGGTTTATTTTTTCCAAACTAACACAGTGTGCTCCAAGGCATTTCATTTTACTTTCAGTATTTCTGTGGTGGATAAATTCCAGTCTCATATGTGAGATTTCAGGAAAATTTTATTTTCTTTCAGCATTTTGTGTCTGTATTAAGATGGGCTAATCAAAGGTATGGATTCACTGCTCTCTTTCTCTCCAGGCAGCACCACGCAGAGTAGTGTGTACACCTTTACCACCTGCAGTCAGCACTGCAGCTAGACATGTGCCTACTCCCTCTTCTCTCTCTCATAAATGATAATTATTTTCTGTTACACTTTATCTTATCTCCTCGGATTATTAACACTGTGAGGCAACAATATTTCTTTTCTTTATGTTTTTACTGCACTAGAAAAATGGGATGTTGATCTGTTATAGTTTCTGGGAAAAACTGAACCAACCACAATAAGCTATTTATGAATATTACAAGGAAAGGATATGACTCCAGCTAGCAGTAAAACCACCATAGACATTATTTTGTCTATTTCAGGAATGGGAAGAAAAGACTCACGTTGTTCAGAAGCCTTTGTCTTCCTTTTATATTACTTTTTCTTCCTATTATGAGTTGTTCAAGTGCTGCCTAAAGCAGCTTCTAAATTTCTAATCTAATGGCTGTGTTGTTAAAGGTCTTTTTCTAAGCCCCTGGCTTTGTTGTCTCTTAATCCCATTCATTTTTTCTCCTCTGTTCCCTTCCCCTTCGTGACTGGCCCTGGTGGAGCTACCAGGTCCATCCTGTCCCTGACAAGAAAACCAGCCCCAAAAGTACCAGGGACCTCATTAGTTAGAGAGCTGTTGAATCTCCTAGTGCTGTCTGTGTTTGGTTCTGTGGCATATACAGACTGTTTTATTTTTTGAAATCTCTTTGTTTTCTGTCTTGCTGGGGTTTTTTGTCCAAGGACTTCATTCATAGCAAGCAGAGAGGGCTGACGAGTGATAACCTGGAATAGGTCCTGCATCCACAGTCTTTGATAAACTGGGAAGAGGCTACCCTTTCATTACTGATCCTCTTTGTCCCCTTGAATTTGAGAAAGATGGAAAATGTTGATGAGCTTTTTGTCCTTGTTGCCTGACTGGTTAGAGAGAGAAACAAGAACTGGCAGTGGGGTGGATGCCTCTTTCCCTGCACAACCCTTGGTGCTGCTGTGGCTATATGACAGGGAAAGGACAGTAAGAGCTGAACTGGTCCACAAAACTCTCTCTCTCACATCTGTTCAGTCCTCCTTCCTATCACAAGTGGAGATCCCTATTGAGAAGTTACATTTGTCCTCTCTAGCACACTTGTCCCAAAGCACTGCTCAGCGGTGGAAGTGGATTCACTGCTGAATGTACATTATCGGTCCACACCATATGTAGTCCTTTATGTTTCAGCAGAAAATGAGCTATTTTGACAAAAAATGGGTTCTTTTGCTGCTACTCAGGCAGGGGTAGATGAAGGCCACAAGAAGAGGATCAGTGAAGTTGGCATGTAATGACATTAGTCTCCTTTGAAAACAGCTGAGGTGTTTGAATTTGAAGCCTTTGAATTTCACAGGAAATCCTTGCTGTGGTGTCAGGTGTCGGCTGCACACTCTAATATGGTTGTTTATAATTTTTTCCACTTGTTAAATCTGTGTACATAGCCTCATGTATTTTTTTAATATGAATATTAGCATTTTTATCTTGGGATCACTGAAAAGGAGATGTAGTGAAGATGTAATGTTTACTGTTGTGCATTTTCTTCCTTTGCTGTGAGGGAAAATAGTAAACATGATATTTAAAAATATCCAGAGGTCTTGAATGTCACTTTTGCAAGAATAGAGTGCTGCAGACGAAGTCTTTGATCTCTGAGAGGCTCTTTCAACTAAGCTTTAATGAATGTGTTACCTAACTGTCCTTCAAGAAAGGCCATGATTATTACTCTGTTGTGTAACATTTCAGACACTGAAATGCTGAGATTCTTCACCAGAAATGATCTTTCTCTCATGTACCTGGCTCTGATTTGCAATGAAGCAGCATTTTCTGTGCTGCTGGAATACAAGTTTGTTAAATGTTGGTTCAGGAGGGTCAGTGTATACGGCTGGGCTTCCTTTAGGTGAGGTTGATGTGCCTGCAGTCCAGAAAAAGTTGCTGCTCACCAGCTGACCTGGCTGAGTCACTGAGTCCCTGATCCACAGGGTGTGCTGACATGCAAAATTTAGTTTTGGAAACCCTCAAAAACAAACAGGCTGACACCCCATTTTTCCTTGGTGGATTCTGGGTGGAATGAGATCGATATCTGGAGGAATCCTGTGCTGCTCACTTCCTGGCAGAAGTGCAGAGGAGACCTATGAAGCTCTCCTAAAGCAAATACTTCTTCCAGACAAGGCAGCTCTGGAGCAGAGCTGTTACCACACAGCCAGGAGAAACCTATGAGATCTACAGTTCCTGTAGTTCCTGTGCTGAGCCTTGGACACCACCCGAGTGAGCTGTTAATGGGGAGTACAAAAACCTCTCCACTGGTGTCAAAATCCATCAAAAGAGGTGGGTTTTGTTCTGTTCTCTACAGAGTTTCTAGGTTTAGAGAATGCTTTACAAATAAACTTGCAAAGCTGCTTCATGAAGAAATTTCTGTCTACTCATAACACTAGGCATTAATTCCAAGCCTCTGTACTCTTCTCAGTCCATTGGCTTCACTTCTGGCTGATGTTCAGCATGCCTTACACCAAACTCAACTGAATTTTTAATTATAGTTTCTGAAGGTGGGGTGTGGGTTTTTAAATTTTTTTCCAGTGATTGTTTGGTATGTCGTGCATAGTTAGTGCTTTCCAAAATGTTTAAAAAATGTGGCTTAAAGCATCTTCAAGGCAAACCAGGGAATGCAAAAGCTGGGCTACTTACAAGATTTATGCTTCTGTTTGCCGCCAGCCAGATGGATTGTTGACTTACAGGTGGGAGAGATTAGAAAAGAGTCAATGAATCACTGGGGCAGCCCCTGGTAGAAATGCCTCCAAAAGCTCAAATGAATATTCCTAACAGCCATCTATTCAGGGCCTCAGTCTTCAGCACTCACTCTGCACAGCTTACTTCATCTTACTTGCTCATGAAGAACAAAGCACTTGGCTTAGCAGATTTGTCAGAAGTGCCACACTGCTCGCAACCAAACTCCATTTTCTTCCAAATAGGAATAAATCCTTAAAGAGAGCAACTAAATGTTCTCACACATCATATGGTAAATGATGGCCCAAAGTCAGGGTGTGATATTTTCTAACCAGAAGGGAAATGTCTGTGTGCACACTCATTCACAAAGAAGAAAAATTGACTATATTATTTGTCTTTCCTTAGTAATTAAAGATTAAAACTCCAATCCTGATTTGGCACCTCCTGCATAGCCCAACTCCTACAAAGATTTCAGCAGTCTCAGGGACACCACTGATACCTTCATGTAGTGCTCAACAAATGCTTTAATGCTGTGATCAAGAGGAAAGCAAGATTTCATCCTAAAAATTGCATTTGGTTTATGACCCTGATTTTAAAACAGCTGTCTGTCACTGCCATGAGATCTGTGTGTGTGTCACCTATCTGGGAAGTCTCAGAGAGTCTTTGAGAGCGCATGAGGTGTCCCTATGTACCATACTGGGGAGCTGGTGTGGCGCCAGCAGCCTGGCTCAGGTCTCCTCTGTTGCTGTAGGCTCTTCATGCAGGAATGCCTTCAGGTCAGATGGCTCACTTTAAATGTCAGTGAGACGTCAGCAAGATAATATCTATTAAAACAAAAACAACCCAAACACAAAATTCTCAGCAAGTTGTTTTCCTATAGAAAATACCACAGACAATTATAGGACTTAAAAATAAATAAGAGAAAATTTTAAAAGGGAGTTGGCAGAGGGGAAAACATAAGTTTCAAGTGGCTTTAGGTTGCAGACTAGCTTCTCTAGAGGATGAGAAAGTATGAGCTTTCAGGAGTTTAACTGCCCCACAGGCAGCAGCTACCTGAGGGCTACTCTGCCCAGGTCTGGGTTGCACCATCAGGCACCCATTAAGTGGCAGTGAGGGCACAGTCTTTATTCACATGATCCTGCTTATTCTCTGCACACTCATTTCCTGCTGCCTACCCTGCTGTTCTGGTCCCTATTTTGATGATTCTGGGCTGCATTCCCATTCATTTCACCCTTGGAACTAATGGAGTTTTTAATATTTTTTTTGCTGGCTCATCTTGACCTGCCTTAGTTTGGCCTTTGTCACTTGCTTCCACCTGATTGTCAATCCATCCTACAAAATAGATTTCTTGGCTTGTCTCTGTCAAAAGGGAGAGAACCTTTCATTGTTTAGTAATCAGGGGGTTTTGTGCCTTTCCTTGTCACAGCAACCACTAGTTTCTGGTGATAAGGCAATGGAGCTGGCAGACCACAGAGTTTTGATCAGCTATACAAATGTTTTCTTTCTTGCTTTATGTTGTTTGTAACTGCTGTCATACCTGAAGTCAGATAGAACAAAAGAAATTGTAACTATAAGGGTATAAGGGAGACATGTTATTTAACCAAAAATCCCTACTCTAAGAAGAAAGTTAGACTGTTGCAGAAGGAACTAAGCTGGGAATTAGTTCAAGTGCTGAATCTGAGAACTGGTAGAAGGTTGAGCATGTAACTGTCTGTGTTCGTTACCTTTTCTTGATTTTTTCACTTCACATACAACATGATTCATAGCTTTGTACTCCACTGTATAAAATGAATATTTGTTGTGCTGGAAACACTGATTCTGAAAATGTCTGACAGTTTGTTTCTCTGCCACATTGTTCTTCTGCTAAACAAAAAGATTATAAGCTCCTTTAACATGGTATTTCTGTGAGTCTTCCTGGTGTACACCTTGTTTGGAATTCAGATTTTTGTATTATTATCATGGGAGCAAATCCTGCTGCCCTTATTCAGTCAAAACTGTCACAGATTTCAGCAAAGCCTTGCCTAACTAAATGGGGTGTGAACATCAGGAAGAAAGGTCTCGATTTTTGCAGGTACAATATTTAAGAAGTCACAAATATCTGTATTTCTTTGTGCTCATAACATCTGTGGAGAGGATTTTTAAAAATAATGGCTGTCCTGGGTATCCAGGAACAGGGATGGAAATACCTATTATGCCATGGGGTGCAGTTCCTCGCTTCACTGATGACAGTTTGTAGGTCATCAGCCACTTCTAACCCATTGTGGTTTTCTTAAATTTCAAGGCAATATCCAGGTTACTGGCAAAACTGGAAGGGCCAACTATCTCCAGATCTGTTGTTTTCCAATAAATATTGAAGAATTTTGTGATTGCAATTATTTGATAAAATTACATTAGAGACGTGAAATATTTACAAATACAATCAGAATGTGAACTTTAGCATGTTGGAGAAGGACAACTTAAGGTTACTATGCAAGTAACCTTCATTAATTTATGTATTGCAGTATGTTCATGTTAACCCACTTCTCTTGCAGTATCCAAGGTACTTGTCCAATTGCTATAGGCAACTAGAAGTCTGAAATATCTAAATATTTAATTATTTAATTTTTAGAAAGCTGGCAACTACATTAATCAGCCTTGACACTTTTCTTTGAAGGTTATTTTTTCAGCGCAGGTTCTTACCTTTAGGAGGAGTTAGAATGAGCAAACTAGTTGCACAGCTGAAACATTACAGTTTAGTACCAACAAAATTGTTCTAGTCAAATTGCCCTCTCAATCCAAATCCCTTGCCACTTTACTGAGGAGTAACATAGCACAGAAAAAGTGCACCCAGTCTAGAAAATAGACAAAAGCTGGTTCTGCTCAAGAGAAGCAGAGACTGCAATAAAATTCACTTTTTCCAAGTGAGGAATATAAGTGAGAACACTCAGTATTTCTGGAATTGCCAAAGAAAGATCTGGTCTTTAAAGCAAATCTGACAGTGATAATGCAGTATAAAACTACTTCAGTCTTGAGACCATTGCAATTTCCCAGCTAATGTGTGTACAGATTGCTTATGAGGCACTCCTGTGAAATGCATTTGCCTGAACATCAGGCTAGACTGCAGTGTATTAAAGGGCACACAGAAATGAATCCTTAATAAGTCATCCACCCGACACCCTCTGTTTCAGCAAAAGTGTTACAAAAAGCTGGCAGTGGAGATTACCTCTTCTGGTGGCCAGGAAGTCTCCTGCTTGCCCAGCACTGGAGGGGCAGCTCAGTCCTGGCTAACAGCACGGGCCTTCAGACACACAGCTCCTTTCTGTCGGCACATGCTGGCCTCATTAAGGAATCTTGCTACAGACTACTACTCTGTGAATTTTGCCAACAGCAGTACAACAGGGGCTTCTCATGGAACACAGCATGGTATCTTAGGAAGACTTCCTTATTATTGCAGGCTAGTGAGTCTTTCACTTTCATGACTTTATAAGGGTACTTCAAAATATGAACAAGAAAAGAATCGGAGAGGAAGAATGTACTTTTTGCTATCACGTTGCTAGTCAGAGTCTTTGATGATTTACATCAAGGAGCTTGTATTTTCATTATCTTCCTTTAATGAAAAACTGCAGGAAACGAAATTAACAACATCAGGCAAAAGGTCATTGTCAAATTAGCCTGAAATCTAATAATGAAGACTGACCGCAAGTTTACATCAAATAGCAATAGAGTGATTTCTTTTGTATTAGTAAAATGTTCCACAGGTAGGTGGCTTGCCCTTCTGAAATACCTTTGGAAAGGAGACCAGATGGGCTGTGATGTCCTCTCCTAAAAAAGAGCCAGGTGTTCAATGACAGGTAGGAAAAGCTGAGCCAAATGTATGGCTCCAGATGCAAATCTGGAGTTGGGTTATTTCATTACAAGCAAACCAGGAAGAAGAGAGCATGTTGTTTGATGTCCTGCTGTACTTACATTTTTTCTAAGACTGAAAAATAGAAGATCTTAGGCCTGTTCTGTTGTTATGCCTGGTGCTCATCTATTAACCTGGTCCAGGTCCAAGTTGTTGTTTATTAAATCATAACTGCAACAATGATTCTCCCCTGTAAGCATGCAGAAAATTAGAATAAAACTAGATGTCCTTCTCAGTAGCTGAGACTCAGTAGCTTTAACTGCATTAAAGGGAGACTTATACAGCACAGTGAGAAGCACAGCAGTAAATTATTTCACTCTCAAATTTATCTGTCCAAATTATCAGTGTCTTGTATAAGCAAAGTTGAAAGGAAACTCTGGTGCAGTCACTGTCCATCACTGCAGCTCCAGTGCTGAGCTGTCAGCTGCAGTGTGGGGATGGGAAAACAGGAACAAACTCTTCTTGTGACCTCTATAAGGGCTGTTCATACACTAATGTTGTGTGCACAGATGCAGTGTTTGACAGGGACTTGTATCTGTCCAGTTGCTGGTAAATCAACACTTTTTGGGGAGGGAGAATAGGGTAGGGGAGCAGGAGGCTGGATCTCTGAATTTTCCTCAGGTACTTCAGAACTCACAACGTGAGCACTGGCCATGTGTATTTGGCACCCTACCTGTGCTAGCAAGAGATAAAAGAAAACTTGATTTGCCTACATATTTTGACCATCATGGCTTCAGCAAAACTGCTATTATTACTTTGATGCATCAACACTATCTCTTACCCACACCCAGAGCTCATTTCTACAGACTGCATTTGGAAAATAATTTTCTCAAGTGTTTTCCAAGGCCTGAAATCACTGCCAGGTAAATATCAGCAAATTATAATAATGAAAGCTAGTGATGAAACTCCTAAGCCAAATTTATATAGAAGAGAACTTGATTACTTTTCAGTATTCACATGAAAACAGATCATAAAAGTATAAAAGGATTTTTTGTTTTGAATTTTGGAAACACCATGGAGCAAAAGAAATTAGGTCCTTATCATACCAATCAATAAAAAAAAAATTGAGCTTCCCCTCTGTTTGAAGAAAAGTGAAATATTAAAAAAACCCTTTGTATCATGTATTTTGCTAAATAACACAGACGTCGAGCTATTAATTGGCTTGCCTAGTGTCATGCAGAATTTGTGTGACTGATCAAAGAACAGAAATCATGTCTCCTGAGTCCTGTTCTTCTGCTTTGACCACAAGATAATCCTTCATTTCAAATGCCTGCCAATCAGTTCTCCTGGATATAATGCTGGCTGAAGTGTTACCATTGCACTATGTAAATGAAACTAGTCAGTGTTCATCAAAGCTGGACGAACAAAGGAAACTCCCATTATGCAGCCTCAGGACCTCAGGTACTGTTTTTTTAGGATTTAGAACAAAATTACATGGGAAAAACTCTGTGAAACTAGAAAATTCAATAAATCCCCCTCACAAAACTGGACAGTCTGAATAAAACATGGCCATGAGCAAGGGGATTGCCTACTTTTATATTACTCCTTCAAGAATAATTTCATTTTCATCAGCAACTGCAGATTTCTTTGGTTGGGTTTTTGATAAGTGCACAGTGAAACAGTCCAGATTTGCTCTACTTGCTGTGGTACAGCTGTTCCCTGTGCCAGAAGGAGATGCTGTAGGGAAGGGCTCTCCATGCTGCCATCTAGCATGTGAATTTCTTTACTTTGTTGTGTTCAGCATTGACACTTGTGTGTCGTGGTCTGTGCAACAGGACGAGGGAGGGAAACTGCCCATGAGAAGATACAGGCTGCATCTTCTTAGAGGATTTCCTCCCTCTGGAGACCTGATAACCACGTAGGGGAGAAGCAGAACAGTTTTGCATGTTAAAAAGGGGCTCACAGAGCTGAAAAGATGCTCTGACTTGGCAACTTCCCATGGTGTGAGCCAGCCCTGTCAGCTCCTGTGTAATGAGAGCTAAGAGGCCCTTCCTGCATGGGAAACCTCAGTTAATAATTCCCTGGAAGTAAGGTGTGCAGCCATAGCCTGAGCACCAAAGTGATGCAACTCTTTAAGGAGGTAAGAGTGAGTTAGAAAATAAACGTAGAACTTTAAAAAACAAAACATTTCAACTATTTGTGTCAGAGTTTTGCCCTTAAAAATGAGGCCTAAGACCTGAGGCTTCAAAAATCCAGCCTTAAACCACAAATCCTCAATGTCTTTAGACAGCTAATTCCCAGTGGCATAAATTGCTGTTGAAGAGATATTTTATGTGTCTAGCACACACAATTATTTTTCAAAAGAGCTTGCAATGACAGCATTGCTGCTGTTGATAATGGAGCTTCTGCATGTTTAAATTTCAAAGAAATTAACTTTCTGAATGAGGAAATAATGTGTTTTCTAAAAAAAAAAAAAAACCCAAAACAAACCAAACCCTAGTGTTTTGCCTTATTTATTTATGTATTTATTTATGTCAATTATTGAAAAGTGAATTTCAGTCCAGGCCTACAGTATTTATCTGATTGCACACATAGCTGTAGGATACTGTTGACAAATTATAGGCTTTGATCTGCTCACCCAAGAGTAATTATGATGAATTTGGCTAGCTTACCTGGAAACATTTTATTTGAATTTTGGACTCCTTTCAGACAGCTGCATGATTTTCCTCCTCTGGGTACCATTCACTAATAGGTAGCTTTAAACTGCAAATTAAAAATTTGCTTTCTGTGTCCAAAGTTAATTTTTGAACTGCTTCTCCTTACCCAAAAATCTCTTCCTCTGAGAGGTAAATTTCATTTTATGTTAAAAGGAGAGAACAAGAATCAATTTGCACCAGCTCAGTGACTACAAAAGTGTGATGTGTCATGAGAGCTGGCAGCACTGCAGCTGCCTGGACTTCCCTTGCTAAAGCTGCTGCACAGAGTGAGTCACTGAAGATATCTGGTCCATAGTGCTCCCACTGCCCAACCAGGGCACGCTGCTTGTGTTCAGGAGTTGTGCAGGGTGCTGCTCCCACTGGTGGTGGCACAGCAGCTCAGCCCTTCTCCCAGCAGCACTAAAAGCATGACTGCTTTGTTTTTGAGCAACTGATGTTGAGCAAATGTGTTGTTTGTGCTCTTGGGCACATGTGCTCAGCACAATATACTGCTGGGAAACTGTGTGCCCTTGCAGCTAATTCCATTGCTAGGGTAGCTGGGAGGGCAGTGAGCTGTAGACTGGTAATTTTGCTTTTGTAGATAAAACCATGATGTGTTTTCCTTACTGGATCAAGCCAACTTACAAACCCTAGAAGGTTCAGTGAGGCATTACAGACTCTACTTGTACTGTTGTTCCTTGATTCACGATCTCTAAACCAGTAACTCAGTTTGGCATGCTGAAGTCTTGATCCCAGCTGCTGTATCTAGCAAGAATTAGTGCTCCTTCACTGATCTGGTCCTTGATGCTGCTAGGCACAGGAGCTAATAGGAATCCTTTCACTACACTGATTTTTGTCTTTTCTAACTATGTGATACTAGAATTTATAATGAGAAAAAGTATTATTAGTAACATCTGCATCTTCTTTAGTACCAAATACTCAATATTATTTGATAGTCAAATATATGCCTCTCACTTCATTAAAAGGGTAATTTGTTCATCTTAGAGCTAAATCTCAAGTGTGGGTTGTGATATTTTTAGCTCCAGACCATGTGTTTTCTCATTGCTGTATGATATTACCTCCTTGTACACCTTAGCTGCAAATGTCAGAAGTGAAGGATTAATTCTAATTGATAAGAGAGTTGCTTTAATGTAACTTCATTTGTTGAAATAACTTACTACTTGAACCAATGATTTGTCTTGAGAAACAGACTATACACACAAGATATTAATTTTTTTTCAAATGGTAAAGTCTTTCCTTCATCACATGTCAAAAGATAATGTTTATTTCTCAGATAAAGTGAATCAAAGAACACTACCAACTTTCTATTTCTGCCCCTTCTAGATAAATTCTAGCTTAAATTCATGCTAGAATTTTATGGTACGTTTTATTAATTGATATTGTAATTTTAAAATCTCATTGATAATGAGCTTGTTCAGGTCATGCTGGTATTTCACTCCGTGCTCTAATTGCACTGCTCCCCCAGAGTGGCAAGACTAAGCTGGTGATAATTGTTCCTCCTTTGTCTTCACACAGTACCCATAGGCACCGACCCACACCCGAGCTGAAAAACCTCTTGAATCTCTGGTTTCTTCATTTTTCTGCGTCATATTTCTGCATTAAAAACAAAATGAGGAACATTTTAGAGCAAATTATTGTCCAATAAAATATACTGATGAGTATCATCTAGGCTTAAAAAGCTTAAATCAGACCTATTTACATGCCTTCCCTTCTTATCCCACCCTCAAAAAGACTATAATTCCTAGTCAAAGGCTCCTGTGATGAGGATCCATCATATATGTTTCCATCCTCCATTTTCTTAGTGACAAAGAATAGTTCCTAATTTTGCCTCTGAATCTTCTTTGTTGCAATTGAGATCTACATCTAAACAGATGATAACAAGTTGTTCCCTTCCCCTTTGCAATTGTCTCATCTATATTTTAAGGCTTCTTTTGAGATAAACAAAATTATCTCAATCACTATCTGGTGATGTTGCCTAGTTTTCTGGTACTATGGTGTTCTTTCTCATGCTCTCCAGGGGCTCCAGGTCATTCTCCAAATGTTTGGTCCAACTCTGGACATACGACTCCAGCTGAGGTCTTAACAATAGAGCAACTTTCAAGTTTTACTTCTCTTTTTATAATTCAGGGTGACTGTTTTCACTTTCTGATAGCACTGTCCCATGCAAACATTATAATTCATTGTAATTATTAGACATTTTTCTAGATCTTGCTGTCCAGCTCAATCTGTACTCATTTGCTTAGACTGTGCCTGTCTGAGTGTAGTACACTGCACTCACCCCTGCTGAGAATATAATGATGTTTGTCCAGAAAGCTTTCCCAATTTATTGAGAGTATTTTGTATTCTAATCATATTCAGCCATCAAAAATTTGCCAAATATTTATTCACCTGACTTAGGCAGACCTTAACAACTCAAATACATGTTTAAAAGTATCTATGTATTAAAAATTAAAAAGTATCTACAAGATTACATTATCAGAATGCTGGACATATGAACTGGCATAATTATATATCCTGCTTCTTCTTGGCTTGGTGACTTTTCTCTGTTTCATTGCCAGAACCAACCCTTGGGAAGAAAGAAAGTCAGAAGGCATTTCCTAAAGCCACTCTGATTTTATCCTTAGACCTAAAGGCTGGTTTACACCAGCTCCTGCTGCCAGCAGAACTGCCCCAGCATTTAGCTATGAGTGGGCATCTCCAGAGTGGCTGTGGGTGAGAGGGCACTGGGTAGTGGTGGGGAGAGGATATGGATAAGATTTGCCTTCAGAGATGTTCTCAACATGGTACCATGCGTTTCACAAGGGTAAAACAACAAGGAGATTCCAAGACTTTGTGCTGTGGTGCAGGTGCAGGGCACGGAAAGCTGCCATGAGGAATTGAGCTTTTGTCGCCTCTGAGCTACAGTGCAGCTTGCTGTGTGAACATACCCTCAATTTACAGGCTTAAGGATCAATGGAGACGATTTTCCACTTGGCTAGGGCATCCTCATCCTTACTGTATCCCTGGAGAAATTTCACTGAATCCAGTGGTATTATTAATTTTCCCTAGACTGATGCCCTCGTCCATTCTTTGTACCTGAAGTCCTGGCAGAGTCGTGCTTGGCGGCAACATGGTTGCAAGTCAGCCCTATTCCTGCCATGGGTTGTGGGTCATGTACTCCATCAGCTAATGTCAACTGTAGTACTCTTCTCTCTTTTTCTTGCCTCTGCGCCCTCTATCTTCCCCTTCTCTCCTTTCTTTCTTACTTTCTCTTTTATTTTTAATTTTTTGAAAAATTTTTCTCCCAAAGACAGCACAGGTGAAAAATCTAAATAATGAGAAGCCACAAGCATTTATGTGTAAGACCTCAGGCTTTTCTCCCCTTCCACACATCTGTTTGGATGGAAAATCAGATTATAGCTCTTTATGTCAATTTTGTCTCCTTGCTATATGAATGAATTTGCTTAAAAGGTACCATAAGTAAAACACACTTAGAGCTTTATGAAGGATGCTCAGAAATTTCTCTTAATCATTGCACAGCTTCCTTCTTTCCTGTCTTATCTCTTTGTGAAAACAAGCTGTGTTTATGAGCCATTCACCCAAACATTTTTCCTTTTTGCATTCATGGCACAGAGGAGTCTAGGGACAGTGAATGTTCCCACAGCTACTGTGCAAACAGCAGCTTAGACTCAAGTCTGCCAGGATGAGGGTATATTGCAGCTTTGAAGCTGCTTGATGGGTTGGTTTGTATTTTCACTTTTTATATGCGTATTTATTGCCTACAAGATTATGTAGCCATTTCTTTGAGGAATCTGGAAGATAAATGTTAGAATGGCACAATCTCAGCGAGTCCCCATGGCAACCCTTACATGTGATGAGCTCAGAGTCAGTGGATCAGAGATGTTTCTCTGGAGAAACACCAGATGTGGCAGACAGGACTTTGACCCAGGCAAGAGGCTCTCCCCTTTACAGATGCTGGTCCTACTCATGCCATGGCTGATGTTGAAAAAGTGTTTGTAGACTGGTTTGATTTCCCAGCTGAGGGTGTTCTAATTTGCACCCTGATCCAGCAGTTCCTCCAGACTCAGAGCGCAAAGGACTGCCCTGTCTCCTGTTTCTGACAAGTCTCCTGGTTTGACTCCACTGGAGTGCCCGTGGCTATAAGCACTGCATATGACTCCTTAATTCCCTGCTTTCTCTAGTATTTCTGAAGCTTATGCTGTGCTGGTCTCTGTAATGGAGCAGGTGGCTGGGGAGAAGTGGAAAGGGCTACTTCACTGGTAGTGACTGAGCTTCTAGTACTCAAATATATACTGAAATCCCTAATTAATAGAGGACCATTATCTTATGATCCTGTATTAATTACCTCCTATTCTGCTATCAGCTGGATCAGAACAGATGCCCAGTAACATCTGTAGAATACAGAGGTTTCTTGCCAGCCTTGTACAGAGTGTCTGTGTTGTGTTAAATGCCCTGGCTTTGGAAAGGATAGCATGAAAGTGTAGGGTGCCAAAGGAAATTACACATTACAGCCACACTCTCTGTATTCTCCTGCTGTCCTTGCCATTGCAACAGCTGTAGCCAGCAGCAGTACCTGTGCTGGAGCAGTTTGAAATGTGAAAGTGTGGGCGTCTGGTGCTTCTTCCCTGCAGCTCCTAAAGAAATTGTCCTCATCCTCGGGAGGTGAGCAGAGTGCATGGAGAGCTGCACTGGAAAGGGTTTATATGGGGAACCTGGACAAGGCTGACCTCACTGTTGGGTTGTTTGATCTAATTGGAACTGGCATGTTTGTCAAAGGATCTTAAAGGACAGTTAACAGTACCTGGAATCCTCTTGTCAGGTACTTACAAAACCTAGGGAACAAATACATAAATAACAGCAGGACCAAGGAACACCTTAAACATACACAAGAAATCTGGTCCAATCAAGCCCTTTACAGGAATCCAAATAGAATTTGTGGGAAAACAGCACAATAGCCCATCAGAATCAAAGGACAATTGCAACTGCTGTGAAACAAAATAAAACAAGACGGCCAAGCCTCAGAGCACAACAGACACCATGTGACTCTAGTTCTAGATAAAAACTGGATACTTATGAAATTCATAGCCTTTTTCTTCTTTCCTGGAGATCTCCTTTGACGTTGTAAGCTAATTTTGCTTGCTGTGAATGTCTTTTGTTACACTTACGTATCTGCTTATAGGGAGCAGCTGTACCATATCCTGGGGTGTTGAGCTAACCAGATGAAGCAGTTAAGTAGGCTTTTATAAAATGATGAGATGTCACAGAAAGTCACTGCTCACCAGGCATCCTGACAGTAATGAAGCTGTGGATCTGGGGTGGGTTCCCTAAGGCAGCTGGTAAAGGCAAAGTTTTGGGAATGCTCTCTGAAACGGTTGTGTGAGGAGGAAAAAAAGAACAGATATGAAAAACAAAATAGAGAAATCAGAGGAAATGAAGCAGTGATATTTAGCACAAATCCCTTTGGGAAGGCAGAATCAGGGATCTTTGAATATGGTGATTGAGGTTTTGCTCCTGCCATTTTCATGGAAATAGTGCCTTCAGTGCAATCTTTGTAAATAGAGGAGGGCACTACAGGAAGTACTTGACTATCATCATCTGTTTATCTTTGACATGAAAAAAAACCCAAAACCCAGCTAGATCCAAAATATTGTCCACCGCCTCAGGCAAAAGTATGACAAAAATACATGTCCAATTATATTCCTCACTTTGGGCTTTGCTATTATCAGAGAGCATACAACTGCCTCTCCCTGCCCCTAGGCTCTTTCTCAAATGAAGACAGAGATTATGTATCACCAGCACTCATAGTTAATAGTCTTCTCATCAGACAGTTGGCATTTATGAAGGAAATGGAAACGCTCAACAACAGCAACAGTGCTGAAGAATAAAAAGTTATTGTGCAAGCATAAAAGGCCTGTCATAGGAGTTAATTTTCATGCAATTTTTCAAATTTAGCATTTTTAAAAAACACAACACCTCTTACCTCTTCTTTGTAAATAAACATTGTGCAAACAATATCTAATTCTTAGTTATTAAATAAGCAGATATTAATATCTTCATTTTGGTGATAGAACAGAGGAGTGATTTCTTTCTTAATATCAGGTATTGAGTCATTTTCTTGGCAGTGCTTGGGTATGGCTGAGAAGGGGGTTAAGCTCTGGGTTGTGCCATGAAATAAACAACCTGATCTTAGTCTTCCTGAGTAACAGTGCAGAAGCAGAGAGAACATATGTTTGTTCTCAAAATGGGGAGAACAGAAGTGAATCAGGCCTGGCCACCACTTTCCAAAACACTGGCTACCATCTGGCCTATCAAGATCAGACCACAGTGACGATACAGGCCAGCTAACAAGACTACTCCCACAAGGAAGCAGGAGAGGAACTACCCCAATCCTGGCTAACAGGCTCTTTCAGAGGCTCTTCTTGGTTGGCACATTTTGGGTACATTTTCTTGGTCCTGAACCCTGCCCGGTTCGTTAGGTAAGCCCGTAAGCAAACTGACCTAAGTCAAAAAGCAAGCTTGTACTGGTAGGGCTGAAATAGGGCAGATGTGTGGCACCTGGGGGCTCCTGGGTTAGATGATTAGTGTTAACTCATCAAATTAGGATATTATTACACATCTATGTGCCTGTCTTTTTGGTGGATAGTGTAACAAGATAGGCACCTCCACAGAAACTATTCAATGCTCCCAGGAGTGAAGAACAAGATGCTTGGACTGCCAAAGAGAAACAGCAAGACAGGTGTGTATCTTAATGGGCACCTAAATCAGGCTTTCCCATAAAATACATCCATCCTTTCAGTACTTAGTCTATGTCAGAGGGTGGCTGTTTGCTGAAAGGGGAGGACTCAGCAATAACTTGCAGAGCTCACCTGGGAAGTGTGGGTTCTTCTCAGCCTGAGGGCTTCTGTACAACAGCTCCCTTTTCTAAAAAAAGCTGAGTCTGTCCCACGAGGCTGCAATGGAGTTTCTTGCCACTTCTGTGCAGGTAGCCCACTGTGCAGGAAGGCAAGATGAAGCAGTGAGGAAGGCCCTACAGAAGCACAGGGCCAGGTAGGCAACTTGCTAGGGAACAGCAAGGTGAATATAGTTGTAATGGCAATTTTCTTGACCTACTTTATTCAACTGTGGCACTTTGAAAGCAGGATCCCTAGCAACAGCATTGCAGTCCTGGGGCTTCCTGGTAGGGGCTTGGTGTTTGGTTGTTTTCAGCTGCTGTTCCACATCCTGAGCAAAGCAGCTTGCCAGCAGCTTAACAAGGACAATGCCAAAGAACCTGTCTCTCTTACCCATGCTCTCTCACCCATTCATTACTTTATATTGTTACACTAGCCATGTTTGGGATAAAAAAATCAAACAAAACTTTATGCTATGTGAAAAAAATGGTGAGGAAAAGAATGCAGTAGGCTACTTGTGCTGATATGAGGGTTGGTCTGTGTATCTGAGCTCATGATCCTATGGTTAGATACAGATAATGAGTCAGAGCTGAGTGCTTCCCATAGAAGCCTTACATTTTCCATAGCTCAACAACACACTGCTGGGGTGGTTTCATGAAGTTAAAAACACACACAAACATACACCAATGAATAGACAGTCTTGGGGGAATAGGGAGGGCCCTAAGATAATTTCATGTGTTTGAGAGTCTGTTTAAAAAATGGCATTTGCCTAGTGAAAAGTCTAAAAATAGATTTATAGATAGATCTATAGATCTATCTATAATAGATCTAAAAATCTAAAAATAGAAAACTTGGATTTCTTTTATTCACATATTTGTCTCCTTGTTTCTTTTTACGTTTCTAGGAATTCAGAGAGAAAATAAAACACTACCAAACCTTTTACCATTAGGGTCCTGCTGGCCATTGTACTGCTCATATAACAAGATGTGGTGTCTATATTGTATAGGTCATATGAAATAAATTAGTGTCCTCAGTCCAGCCTGTAAAAACCTGGAGTGATGTTGAGTTAGGGTACAGACACCCTTGTTACCATCAGGGTTTGACAATACCTCAAAACCCTGGTAATTCAGATGCAGGAAAAAGTTGTCATCCCTGTGACAACTCTCCCACCACTCCATAGCCTTGCCTTCCTCCTCTAGGCAGAGACCCAGAGCAGGACTTGTACCTCCCATCCATGCTCTAATGGGTCTCTGCAAGCAGCACCAGAAGCATCTCAGGCCCTGAGGGATGTTAACTCTTAAAGGAACTGGCCACAGACCATCCCTCTTTTAATAAACCCTACAGTTACTTAAATTTTCCTCTCTGTTCAACTGTTCCTCTGAAGCCATTAATCTAACAACCTTCTAGTATCACAAATGCATTTTAGTTCTGTTTTCAGTTCCCCTGGCTGTAATAGTTGCCAGGTCCAGAGCCAGTCTCAGAAAGGTTTTCAGAGACCGCCTTATCCTTCCTGAGACATGAATGCATCTGATTACAGCTGTCCAGCAGCCTGGAGTATGTACTGTTGCTGCTGGAGATAAATACATTGTGGGCAGAAAGAAAGACGAGCAGTATTACCTGCTATGAACAGCATAATGTAGAATGTCAATCTCACAGCACCTAAGGAAACTGAATTCCAAAATATCCATGTTTTATGGTCCTACATAGCATAATCCTGCCCATAACTTCTACTTGAAGTGATGAACTGAGACTTTGCAGTAAAAGGTTCAAATGTGAGTGTTAAAACTTCCTTCTCCAGAATCGCACAGAACCACAGAATATGCAGGAACCATCAGGTCCAGCTCCTGTCCATACAGCACTAAAACAGTTTGTATGGTGGATTTTGAGTAATTGTTAATAATTTGTTTACATTGATCCAAGTCAGATGCCAGGGGCACTGGGCTCGATGCTTTCTGAGTTGTTCCAGACCTGGGGCCACTGAGCACACAGCTGGAACGCAGCACAGCAGGCTGTCACACACTGTTGGCTCTTTATGGGGCACTATCTTGCCTCCTGGGTTAGTATCCAGCTTGATCTGCTAATCCTCTGAGCCAAAGGAAGGAAAGGAAACATTGCCTGAGGCATGCAAGCAGAAGCAGCTGTGTGTGAGTGAAGACAGAGAGGAGGAGTTGGCAGCCAAGGGGTGTCACAGAGGCAGAGCAGCACTGTGGTCACCTAGAGCTGGGGCTGGAGGCACACACAGCCTGGTGGGGTGCCAGCAGTGGGTACAAGCTGCAGGCCAAACAGCAGACTGAGGGGGTTACATCATCCTATTGCTTTTGCCCAGACTGCCTTTGGAGGCTGTTACAGAGACAGGTGGCATTTCATCCTTGCTGTGATCTATCAAAGTCATCCATCAAAACTCTGGCTACAGGGAAATTAAGGACTGAAACATCATGAGGGGGAGCAAAGATTTCATCTACTGCTACCAGGATATCACACCCCCAGCTTGCAGCTGCACTGTGGCATTTATTCCAGAATGCTGTGGGTGTGCTTGTAGGAATGTCCTAAAAGAGGGGTACAGGATGCTTAACTGCTCATCTGGATGCCCTGGTCTCACCACACAGCTGTTAAGACCCTGAGCTCCAGCAGAGCCTTAACAGGGACTGAAGCCACCCCTCTGAGTATAGGTATTAACAGAAAATGCCCTGTTCAGAGCATACTGTCTCTCTATGTGCATACATGTAACAGGATCTTTACCTATTAAGTGAGACAGGTCTCAGCTACATGTTGTAAAAAAGGATCTGGATGTGTGCTACTACCACTTCTCTTTGTCTGCTTTATATGGCTCAAAGGTATGAAAAGCCATGGCTGGCTTTGCTTGTACATAAGGAAACCTTTTTGTTATTTCTAAATAAGAAGAAAGGAATCATAGCATTTTTCTAACAGATAAACAGTTTCTTTGAATCTGTGTTTTACCTTGCAGAATTCACTTCCTTCAAAGGCAACACTGAAAATGTTTTGTTATAAATCATGCAACAGTGGGTGTATTTTATTTGGGCTGATACAGATTGTGTTGCTTTATGCTACTACTACACTATGAGCTGTGCTGACCTCGTTGAGGGTTTTTGCATGTCTTGGGGTATTTTACCCTTTTTTAGAAGTTCATGGCAGAACCTTGATTGATTTGAAGGTGCTGAGGATTGCAGTATAATGAAAATTTACCTGAGGTTTTTGCTGAGCTCATGGGTCTGTGAGCAATAACATACTCATTGCTATTCATAAACAGGGAGATACTTCTCAAGGATTTAATTGCAGTTGGCATTATAGACCTATTGCTGGTGGCAGGTGTCTTGATGAAATGGGGTGTTTCTGGGGATACCTGCAATGTGAAAACTTCCCAGGAATCATTATCATCCAGATATCTGCAGGTAAAAGAAAATTTTACATTTCGATTCTAGAGGTGCATTTAAACTAGAATGTTAAATTTGAGCCTAATTTCTGTTAGAGTGACTTTAGAGGTTCTGATGCCTGCCACTGAGGTGCTGAGAGCTGAGAGGTGTTTTGATACATGATCTTGGGTCTAGGCAAGTTCACGTCCAAAAATATGTGTAAGCCATAACCCAATGTGCAGACAATTCTCATCTCGTTATCAGACCTTCTGAAGGGATGGTTTCCCAACATTTCACTTCAATCAATGCTAGTTTTCTTCATTGTCTCTCTTTCTTTCTGTTCATCTCCTCGTGAAAGCTACTTGTTTGCCCAGGGTTGTTTGTCACTTCGAAAGTATATGTAAAGTAAGAGTAGCCTGGGGTCACCCAGTTTAAATGTAGACCTCTCTGGTATTGCTTTGATGACCCTGAAGGGTGGCATAACCAAATGCAAAGTTAGGCATGACTTGCACTCCCTCCTCTGCTGGCAGAAATGCTGCATGAACATGATGACTTGAATTGGCTGGATCAGGCAAGAGTGAGAAACAAATGCAGAATAATAACTCCAAAAGCAGGGTGCTGTTGACAAGGGGATTCAGTTCATGATGAATCTTCGGGGAAGCACGAATGTTTCCAGTAAGCAAATGGGACATAATCTGTGAGGTTAGGCAGAGGAGGAGGGAAAGTGCTATCAGCCATAGTCATGTTCACTTACTGGTTGTAAAAGTGACATTTGCTCAGTGTATTCTTCTTAGGATCAGTGCTGAAAATACATCTCATCTATTGGCGTATCTGACAAGCCCAGTTTCCCAACATCTTGCCTAGGAAAATAGGTGAGTCTGTTTGCTGAAATATTTTTCAGCATATTTTTATACCATTACTGAGGAAATGGTCATATTTCAAACAATGAAATTTCAGAATATTTCAGAATATTCAGAGTACTGCCTGTGACGTTGGCCATGGATGGGTGGTTCACTCCTCAGCTAGTGTAGGATGGCACTGCTTGTGCCACAGCTCTGAAGCAATTTGTGATTGGTAGAAAGTAGAAGCTCTCATCCTATTCAGATGCTTATTCATAAGAAAGAGACAATCAAATAAGAAGTCTCTCCTGTTCTTTAGATAGCTACATAAACAGTTAAAATTACCTCCTTGTGCAGGAGTTCTCATCCAGCTGATTCACTCAAGCTTTCCTGGAAAATACACTTTATTACGGTAGAACTTTTGTGTTTAGCCAGATGAGAAACAAAAACATTGTTTAAGCTCATTGGAAAAGTGTGGTTGAGATTTGAACCACACAGAAGGGATAAAGTGCTGTACTGAATGGTGATATGATATGAAGGCAATGGAAGAATATAAAGTTGCTGTGTCATGACTGCAGCAACAAAAGTATTTTGGGGCGGTGATTTCTGCTAATTGCCTTGAGCCGTTTGCTCATATGTGGTGTCCCTTACCACTGTTCCAACAAGATCTGTCCTATTTTGGATTATGTTCTGTAGGGGGAGATTAGTGTCTTCATGTTATTTGGAAAGCACCCCTCCTGGGACTGGGCAGCCAATAATGAGCAAATAACTTGTGTATTTTGGGAGCCTGTAACAGTAGCTGTGTGGAAGAAGGCAAGTCTGGCTGGCTGGCACTGCTGTGTGTGTGTGCTGAGAGAGTGTCTGTACACAGCACGTGTCTCTCTGGCTGATGTGACCACCAGTGACTGTGCACATTGTGCAGAGGGAACTCTACAAAACCAAAAGTGAATTGCTGGCAAATAAATGAGTGTTTCACACAAAGCAGATCTGAGAGGACCTTGTGGCCTCTGCAGCCACCAAAGCTGATATGTTGTGCTTGTTTATCCCCATTTTCAGCACTGGCCACAACAGCACAATAGCACCCTGACTTGTTGGGTCAGGATGAGCTGCTCTCATCCACGACAAGGGCTATAAACATGTTGTTTCTTCCTCCCTTTCATCATGTCTGGACAATAGTTCTCCTAGACTTCTCTCAGGGGCTCCTTTTGTGCCCCATTTCCTATTCTTTTCACTCAAGAAACCCTGATTCACCACCCATACAGCCAGCCCAAGGAAAGACATTAGGATCAAAGTATGATGCCATCAACTATGCCAAAAATCTCCTGACATAGTTTGTCTAACAGAATGGTATGTGCCTTCAACCTCCTACTGCCAAAGTCATAATTTCTTTACTTTCAGCAACGTGAGGATGCTAAAGCCAAGTATATAAACTGGGTCACTTCATTATCACCACCTTCAAAAATTCAAAGGTATGGGAAGGCAGTGCTCCCAGTTCCAACACTATACCTGGGGCAGGCAGCAGATATCTTTCTTGTACTGGGCTGTAAAATAGTTTTTCCTTGGTTCAGACTGGTAAGGTTATTTTTTTTTTAACTTACTTTGAATTTAAAATACTTTTACAATTTGAGAAAAAAAAAAAAAGGCAAGCTCTCCAAATCCCATGCTGTATTAGTTCAGCATGCATATTAAAATTTTCCTTTTATAGAGGGCTGGAAAGTTAGGAACGGGAATAATTCTGCTAGGGTTGGCTGTGGGAAATGGGAAAGGCTAGGTGTGTCATTGCCTGATGTACTGAAAATAAGGCTGACTGCCCAGTACCAAGCACTGGAATGGATGGCTGAAGAGCAGCTCCTGTCACCAGAGGGAAGCAGACTTTGATCTGTTGGCTCTTCTGCATCTCCTGAGACCTAAAATCTATGAGAAAAATTTATGTATGATGTCATTTTACTGGGTTATATTTTGCTTCTAACACATTGTCTATATTGCAATCATCCCTTAACCCCAGTTTAGTTACTTAGGTGAAGGCTCCTAATTTCAGGAGCTGACAAAGCCCCCTAGTACAAAAGGAAAACTGCTGCTTACACATTTGTAGTCATGATCTGGCCACAAGAATTCAGTTTTTTCTCTGGTCTGCTACACAAGCATGTAGCAGAGTATGGCCAGTGGCTGTTAGTATTTAATATTAACACTGCAGTTTGAGTGCACTTTCCCAGAGCCCAGCTTTGCTAGATTCTCAGATAGAGGAATCAAGGCCTCAGCTGGTCCTTTAATCCTCACACTCTGCTGTTCTCATGTCCTCTGTGGATGTTCTTCTTTCACCTTCACAAGAGAAATCTGCAGATAAAAAGTGGTTTTCCAGCCACCTTGGATATTCAGCCATCTTTTGGTGTATTAATGCTGATTCTTACAGAAGCCTTGCTGAAGTTTTAGAAAAATCTTCCTTTTCCTTTTGAACTTCTTGATGTTTTATTTGAACCTTTACAATCAAAGCAGAGTTTGATCTGTGGCACAATATTTGGATATAAACTCACTGCAGGGTATTGTTTTGGTTTACTATGTGCAACAACAACAAAAAACTCTGGAAATTCCCACACAGTGAATTATTTGCAGGATGAGACAAAATTAATTACTGTAGGTACACATTGATTGGTTTTGTAAAAAGAAGAAATAACCATCAGATGAAGACACTGAGCTCATCTAGACTAATTGCAGTCATACAATTCAACAGAGACATTTCTCATGCAACACAACATACGCTTTCTGAAAATATAAATCACAACAAATGAACTGGGAAAGGCATGGCAGTGACACACATAAAATTACAGAGCAAAAGAATTCTCTCTTGGTTTTCTTTGTTTGGTTACAAAAAGCTGAAAGGCAAAGATTTGTTTATCTCGTTGCACAGGGATACAGCAAGATTCATCTGTCAGGTCTTTATGCTCAGGGCTGTTTCATGTGTGTGGTCATGACACACTAATATTTTAGGAACACTATTATTTCTTATAAATATTTGTCAGGGACCTATGGTTGTACTCAGGTAAGATCAACACACAAGGAACTCAGCAGTGATTGACTTGAAAGGTAAATACCTGTGGGGAAAATCTCAAAAACAAAATGTTCCCATCAGAGGCTGATTTGGAGGCTTGGAGGGGGATTTTGTAGCTACTGAAGAAGTCTTGCAGCATAAGTTTTAAAGCTTTTCTTGGTTCAAGTGGCAATAGTTAGTAGTTCAAAACATGGCTCAAGGCAGCAATTTAATTTCTCTGGATTTCAGCAGGAGAAAAATGTAATAGTTCACATTGTTGTGCTTGACTTGCAATTGAAAAGGAGCTTGTGTGCTCTAAATGTATTTCAAATGCTGAGACAAAGCAAATGTATTCTTATAAACAGCTTTGTAAAGCCAGGTAATCTAGTCTCTGTATGTATTACACCCTCCTGATCTCACAAGTCATGAGATATGCAGAGAGAGTAATTTATAATGTGAACATTCAGAATTTATCTGTCAGATAAATTGGCACATCTTTTTTTTTTTTTTTTNGTATTAATTTCTTGTATCTGTTTCAATTCTCTTAATCTGAGAGACAGGTTTTTAAAGGAATTCCAGATGTAAGGCAGACTGTAAAAACTCTTTTAGACACCTAATTTTGCACCTAATTTTTTGGAAATGTCCAATGATATTTCCAAAACACCAGGTCTGTTTGACACCTAATATACATTACTTCTCAAAATGAATTAGTCCCATATCCTGTGTAGGCTTTTTTACAAATCCTATTTGATGCCTATCAGCACCTTTAAGCATCTAAATGCCTTTGCAAATCTGGATTCAAGCTCTTTAATACTATCTCAGAATTTAATGATAAGGAGAGTTTTACCTAAGAAAGCATTTCACTATTCAGCCTTGGAATTAATCAGGTGCAAGCCAGGGAAGATTAGGTTCTAGATAATCCTTCCAAAAATTAATATCTTAAAATTCTCTCTGAGTCCTTAGTGCCATATACTGCAATGCAACCAGGCAAAGATATATTCTACATCTGTTCAGCAACTCAGTTATTTTTCCTTTTAACAAAGGGCAATAGATCAACTTCAGCCTAAGTCAACTGAGAACTTAATATCAGATTTTGTTTAATTGGACTGAAGTTCCCAGAAATGTCTAAATAGAAACCTACTTCAATGAGAAATCTTTTTATGTTACATTTTCTTTCAGATACTTGAGTCTAAGTTTAATGTAAAAATCTTGTACCGCCATCCACTTTGCTAGAGAGTGCTTTGGAAAGATACTTACTTTTCAGGGTTTTTTTTTCTTTGCTCTAAGAAGCACTTGAAAATCACCACATTTCAAATACAAACCAAATAGAAAAGTAATCTCAGCTTTCTAAATGAGGAAAAAGATCAGAATTCTTGCTGTTTATCCTGCTCGCTCCATAGCATCTAATTTTCTAGTTGATATCAGAAAGAAAAGCGAAACAAAAATCAATTTTAGAAGTGAAGGAACACGTTGAAAGTAATACTTCAATATGTTAATACCACACCAACCCCAGATCTCTTTGTCTTCTCAAATGCTATTATTTTCAACACTACATAGATGGCAGCATTAAAAAAAAGAAAGTGGCACATACACATGCTTTTATGACTTCTTGCTGTTTTCTACATAAACAAAGAGAGGTCAAAATCTTCTTTTGATATATAAGTTATGGATCAAGTGCCAGATAGGTAGCCTTTATATAATATTTACTTGTTTAATGATAGACACATCTAAAATTAGCCATCTTGCTCTTCCCTGTAGAACCCCACACACTTTCTTCCTGTCTGTGACATTTACTTCAGTGTATAGTCTAGCTTCTTTAAATATTGCTAATAAATACCAGGTGCCCATGAATAGAAATAGAGAAGAAATGAACAGGTCTAATCACGGCTGTGGTGGTGATACCCTCTAAGTAAAACTGATTTTGCTAGCCTCCCAAAACCAGGAGCAAGGATGAGCAAGATTGTCCAAGAAAGTGGGACCCTACCTGCACATAGTTGAGTTCTCATGGTCATAGTAGGCAACAGGTAGTTAGAATGAGGAGTTATTTTTATATTCATTCTTTTTGTTGTAGCAAACTAACTTGTGAAACAACGGATTTAACTTTTGACAATGAACCTAGCTAAGGAATATTTTGACATCATACTAAATGTTTTGAGTGTGTCCAGCTGAAATGTGACGTAGCTACCTGGTTGCATATCTTATGTCCACTTACAGACCAGCCCTTCTTACAGACATAAATCTATATATTTTTATCTCACAAACTCTATTGTTCCTGCAGAAACATTATTTCTGTAGGAGCTCACTGAAGTATAGGCACACAACAACATTTCACAGAAAATCAAAAAATCATCAAGTTAAATAAAAATTTTCTTCTATTTACTGGACAAAAGGCAGAGGCATTTACAATGTGTGAGATAAAATCAGAGTGCCCTGGAAGTTGATCTGTGAGAAATTTGAGGAAGAAACTAAAAATGCAAGATGACCAGCAATAGTTTGTCATGATAGGAAGAGAATTTTGGCATTGTGATATGAATTTAGAAAATTAGTGAACTATTTACAACAATGATTAAAGTGTTTATAACTTAACTAATTGTCTACTAATATCATGAAGGATAGTTTTCCCTCCCATTGTGGATACACATCTTTTTTGCTTTGTTTTCTCTGTTCCCCTTCAGGTTCTCATAAAACCTACAATATGTGAATATCAAAATCTTGTTTCTTTCAGCTAGTATTAGTGACCTCATTCTTGATCTTGTTTGCTAATAGACTAGAACTTTCAGCATGTGCCACAACAAAGACAATCTTCTTTGTGAAATGAGCAATATTAATTCTGATCATTTTCTGAAGCAGCAGAGCTTTTCACAGGAGCATTATTTTAAAGTGCTGTTACTGGAATTACTCAGGAGAGCTTAGTTTAAATTAGTGATGCTTAAATTAATTAAAGAGAGCAGCCTGTGAATTTTCCCATCTGAGTTAGGATTCAAGATCTTATTTGTGAAGGGTTTTTTTTTATGTGTGTATATTTTCAGCAGCAGCAAATTTGAAGAAAATCTGATTTGAATGTTGTCTGCTGCATAGGAGATTACATTAACATTTCAATTAAAAATTACATGCAGGCAATTGCTCATTTATCCTGAGATTTCATATATCTTAGTCTTGTGTAATGCAACATAGACCAGCTACAGGCAGTGATACTACAGTACTTACATGAGCAAGGTCTTAGAAAGAAAATATTTGGCAGTGAGAAAAGAGCATGGGAAGTTTGGATACCTGCCTCCTTTTTGAGTACTGCCCTTGTTGCACTGTGCCTTCATGGAATAGGGCAGGAGGAGATGCACTTCATGGAGCAAATGCATGACTGATGAGTCATTTGAAAATGCATGAGCTAATTCAGCTTGCACTGACTTCAGGTGGATGAATTAAATAGAATAATGAAAAGTACAGCACCTATTTTGAAGCATTAATTCATTTATCTTGTCTGCTGTGTCTGAGTGCAATAGAGATCAGTTATTTTAAGGCCCTTAGCTGCTGCAGGACTTGTAGGTTGTACAAGGATGGAACAGGGATGAAATGGAAGTTCAGGCAGGAGCTTCTAAGGAAGACTACGACTATAGATGAAGTATGAATGGTGAGAAGTAATTTACAAAATGTTATGGAAATGTTTCCAAAGATAAAGTCATAAAACTTTTTTGATCTGAAATTTGTAAAGTGGACTTCTGGAAAAAAAAATCTTTGCAGTGAAGATCATGTTGGCTGGAGCTGACATTTATTTAAATAGCATCAGTTGCTATCCCTTCTCTATATCTCTCACTCTTTTTTCCCCCTTCTCTTTTAAATAATCAAATCCGTTTGAGGGAAATGGAGGGATTAAAATTTTTACTTTAGGGAGACTGTTGGATTGCCAAAGCCTACCCACTAGACCTAATTTATTTAATAGAGATCCCAAAGGCTTTGCTGAACAAAATCAATTAGAAGCTCTTCCTAAAGAAGGGTGTTGGACTCCTGGGATGTATGTGTATTAAACATTTTCCATTCATAAGAAGCCATTCCTCCTGAAGACATGTTTTTTTTTTTGCTTGCTGACTGGGACATAATCTTCTTTATTAACATAGGTGGTACAAACACCTGTGAAAGGAATGTTGAAGGTGTTAGGCTGGCATGATGAATTGGAAATGGAGTAATCCTGTTCTGTGCAATTCCACTGCATCTTTGAAAAGAAATTAGATTTCTGATTGTAACTGATTTAATGGTAAGATTCTGTCAGTTTTCAGGTTCTGATTTTTGTGACCTCTCATTCTCAGATAAGAAAACCAGAGTGAAGAGAGCTTGCTTTATATAAAGTGATACCTGCAGAAGCAAAAAAAAAAAAAAAAGGCCAACAAACCACTTCTAACCATTACAGATGTATTTATTCCTTAGAAATTTCTTTGAGGGGCTTGGCATCTCTGATGAATAAGAAAGGCAGTTTTTCACTTATATCTCCGCATTTAATCCCTCAGTGCATCCGCTTTGGCAGAAATCATTACAATGGGGTTGACACATCTCTGAACCTGAGCGGCGTTGTCAGAATACGGAGGAGAGAGCACACGAGATGAAGTCAGAGCATTTGTTCCTTGACAGCTCAGAGACGCTGGCAGCCAGATAGGGATGGGAATAAAGTGAAGGCACTACTGTTCCTCCTCACTGATCTGAAGCCAGCAAACAGATATCATTTCAGACATAAACACTCTGAGCAGCATGGTTTCCTCAGAGGTTGTTGTAAGAGAGAAGCATACTGGTGCCTTCTCTGAAGGTTTATGTTTCATGATTCCATTTTAATGACTGTTTTTTTTTTCCTAACAGTCACCCTCTGCAAAGATTTGTATTCAAATAACCTATTTATGGTATGAATGAGGGGATTTTGGAGGGATTCAAACTGAAATGTATCTCCTTATCATTACTGTTTGCAAAAATAAAGCTTAATGTCAGAACTGCTACTGAATTACTAGATTTTACATAAACCAAGGAAGGCAAAACCTATTTGATATGCTTACTTTCTTTTGGTTAATATATGTAACTTCATGTCTGTAGGTCTTTTGTACTGTAACTGAAAGTATGCCTACATTGCTATCAAGCAACTCGCCTCATATCAGTATCAAAAATGTCACAGCAATGTCACCATTGGAAAATACTTTGAAAGCTCACTAATGGAAGCCCAGTAGTTTCTACTCTTTCTCTCTCTTTCAGTCTTTTTTTTTTTTTTTTTTTTAAGTTTCCCTAGGAATGCAAGGTGAGTGAATTTGAATGCTGTAAATATTCAGGCTGTGATGTATTTATGCTTTTGTATCCAACTACTACAATGACATGCACAGAGATGTATCCATTCTCAGCTGTTTTCCAAGCTGGAAAGCTTGTGCTATAGTATGACATGGTTAGTCTTTGGAAAAGAGGGATTCCAATATTCAGGGACTAAAATTTTAGAAGTCTTTCTTCTTCTCTGCTATAAACCTAAAAAGCTTGTTCAGGACTGCTCTTTCTGCAGCTGGTATCCCAGTGTCTGTTCTACTTGTAGTCCTATTTATAACTGTAGTGGTGTCTGACAGAACCTTATCTCCAAATTATTGTGGAGAAACGCATGGAGAAAGGTGCAAAGATGAACCCAGGCCACTTGGATCTGCCTCATTCAGACAGAACATGTCTTTGCCAGTGAAGAGACGTATCAAATAACACATTGGCCCAGCCAAAACTTGAAAGTTGTATTGCTGTCACTATACTCATGGCACAATGTTGACTAAGGTTGTTGGTGGACCGAAGGCTTCTGTCAGGTCAGATTTGGGAAGTGAGTCTGTTCCTTCCACCCCTGGGATGAGGCTGGTTTTTGGATGCAGTTGGTAGCAAGGAAGGATCAATTGCCTGCATGCCAGGCATCCTGCCATACAGCTGCCCACAATCCAGAGCAACTCTCCATAGCACAGGTCTCCTGACGTGTAATTCACTTGGCATCACTGAAAAGGAGTCTAATAAAGAAAAGGAGTCTAATCACAACTTTTGGAAATTTTAATTCTGCAGTCCTCATTCTGTCTCCTAATCATACATGGATATTATTTAGATTCACAGTTTCAAAATATACCTCTACATGTCCAGCTCCAAAATTAGGTCAAAGCATCTATCCCGGCATCAGTACTAAAAAATCATAGGGTAAGAATAGAAGAAAGGCACTCAAAAATGTATATCCTGCAGCCCACCCTGCCCTAACTGCAAGAGGGAAAGTGAGTGCAGAGCAGGATGCCTCAAACAATAACAAAGCACGTGGCTGAGAGCAAAATCTAAACCTATACAGAGGGTTTCAAGCCAGCATCTCCCTTTATGAATCTCTGCTTATCTCCCCAGTGGTGCTAGTACATGGAAGTGCAGGGCATTTCTCAAATTCCAAACCATTTAGGGCATACAAGGTTAAAGAGGGTCTCTTAAGTCTCATCAAGAAGGTTGTTGGAAACAATCAGTGGTTTCAGAGCATTTGTACAATGCATTTTCAACAACTTGTCTGTGTAAGAAAGGGGCTAAACATCACTTAAACAACACTGGCAAGCTCTAGCCTGGGTGGCACTAATGACTAAAAAAAGGCTATTCTATCTGCTGTAAGATTAAGAAAAAGAATATTTTTGAACAACAGTTCTAAATTCCAGTCTACTTCTTAATACCATCCTCTTATGGCTGGAAGATGATTAGCTAGTATTTCCACACATTTTATTTAACATTTATTTACTCCCAGACTTCAATAACTTAATCATAATAAAAATAGATTTATTGGTCTGTTTCTCCTTCTAGCCCAATTGGGTAAAGCTCAGAATTTTATAGGACATTTAGAACACTGAAGTGGATGCTGAATAATAGCAGCTAATCTTTGTTCATTGTGATACAGCCCAGAAGAGCTCCCAATGATGGCCAAGATCTGTTATGATCCTGCATGAAAATTAAAGATATCTTTGAAGTGCCTCCTCTACAGCACAGACCCATTTTCATTTCCCAGTTAGTCTCTCATATGATCAAAATCCCATGACTTCCTATAGATGCAGAATAGCTATTCCTGATCCTATGTTCACTGAGAGGGAAAGATTGTGACTCTCTCAACGTCTCTTTTGACAGGGCCAAAAAAGACTGAGGTTGCCATGGGTAATTCCAAGTGTTCCCTAATTTATGCTTATTTTACTGAAGTGTTAGTTTTGAAAATACAGTATACACAAACCCAGTGTTAGTGACAAGGCTACAAATGCTTTTGGCAGCACCTATGTGGAGTCCACAGAGAGCACAACACATGTTAAATATGGGGAGTCTCCAATACACAGAAGAAATAGTCAAAATGCAATAATCCTTGTTAAACTGGTGCAGGCTCTTTCAGCAACCTTTTTGGACTTCATGTAATGTAAGATATTACAGCATAAGGTGTTCTTTACCAGGTCATACACTTGTCCCATGCACGTGTATCCCCAAGCTAATGTTTCTCAGTCATTCTATCTTCTCTCCAATACTGCATTTTTCTTGTCCCATCACTGTCTGGTCTCCCATTCCCAAGAAACTGAAATAAATATAGTCTGAGAGACCTAATTTTAGTAGAAAATGTGCCTGGAAAATTCTCAAGGGTGACACCACCCGTCTTGCAAGCACTGAAGTAGTAAGTCATGGCAATTAAAGTGTTGTTTCTTAATGAAAGTGATATATAGTAGCCCTGGTTTTATTGCATCCTGGCTGCTTTTTGAAGTGTGCTAGGCAACTCTAAAATTAGATATAATTGCCAGCAATTGCAAAGGAGCCTATTTGTGAATGCCAAAGAGATTTAAAGGTAGATACATTTTGAAAAAATTGAGGTGGAGTACTCGAACATCGTTTGGGGGGATGCAAGGGAAGAGCGTGTGCCTGACGATGTGCAGCTCTGCCAACAAGCCACACCAAAAGGGACAACAAGGTCTGCAGACTGTACAAATAGGGCTGTTTCAAAAAGCATATGCTACCTATTTCAATACAGAATTTTCCTCCAAAACAACAAATGCAATGGGTTTTTTTGCATGTGTTTCAATGCTTATGAAAGCTACCAGTTGCAGATACTCATAGAGACTGTCACAGCTTTCCTGAAGGTGGCAGAAATAAGAGAGCTTAATAATTCTCTATTTGTTCCAGAGAAGTGAGAGAAAATGTGCAGTTCTTTTGCTCCAACTTGATCCCAACCTTGAGAAGTCACCCTCTCATTCCAGAAAAACAAAATGCTGCCCTGTCCCACTGTGCCTGCTGCCCCGATGAAAACCAACCAGTGATGACTTAGAGGCAGCAGACAGGGTTTGCTAGACCCCTGAGTGTAATGAAAGCTTGGGTGCTGCTGATGGCATGGGAGCCAGGGCAGCTCAAGTGCAAAGTCTGCACAGAAATATTTACGTAGTTAGCAAGTGTATAGTTTGTAGTAGCCACAAATTATGTAGTTTGAAGGGCTGCATAAAGAAGCAATGGCTTATGAGAGGGTCACCTGGTGCTCTTCACTGCTCTGCTTTTGTTGGGACTGGGAAAATGATCATGCAATATCCCCCAGATGTGACCACTCATTTGCAAAGTGAGGAAGTTTACCCTTCAACCCCAGGCTAGTGACCGCCCTGCAAGGCCTGTTTGCTGACCTGAGACTTGGAGCAACTCTGAGCAAGTGTTTCCACCACAATTGTGGCTAAGGAGTATATTACCTGTTGGTAATAACTAATGGCCTCTTACCATTTTCATGAGTCACCTGATTATTTGATTCCAAGCCTCTAAATAAAAATTTTCAGTTGCAGGACTTTAGCAGTGTACCTCCCAATATACTTCCTTCTCAGTTCTGAAAATGTAGGGAATAACAGGGGGAAAAAAAGAGATAAAATGCATTCCCAGTCAAGCGTATGCAGTTTATGATGCATCTCACATATATATATACTGCAACAGTTTTCAAATGAATCTTTCTTGAAATAATTTTAGGCTCAAAGATTTTTTCTTTGAAGACCTGTAATGGCCAAAAATGTTTAGCTTTATACTGAATTATATCTTTCTTAAACAGTAACAACTAAATGTACTTAGGTGTGAAACATGAATTCTTTGACACATCTCAAAACACCTTACAAAGGACCACAGAGTGCAATTCATCATCATACCCCACTGCATCAGATGACTCATGTTGTTATCAACAGATATTTAAAACCAAATTCCATGGAATTTCAACTGCTCACTGCATTATCTCTGAACATTATTTTTACTTACTAGTATTGGGTATGCCAATATTGCAATGTTTCTTGCCTAATTTGGCATGGCCATTACCCCAGAGTATGAACTCTCATCTCCTTGAGCAGTCAGCTTTTAAAGACAAAAATGCTGTGTGCAATCTGAATACAGTTTCTAAAATCTGAAAACTTCCCCTAGCATTTTTGCTTGTCTTTGAGCTGGATAAGAGTTGAGCTATTTAATTTTATCAGACTGTCCAAATAAACCATTACTCTTGCGCTGGTGGAGTTGTGTGCCAAATAATAGCCTAGAGCAGAGCTGCTTGACACTGTTGAACTCCTGGACTAATTGGCTCATAAGGAAAACCATTCAAACCAAAGAGTTAGAAGTATGGAAGGGCCTATGCATCCCTCATTAAAATGAATCAGTTTCTCCATCGCCATTCTGTGGTAACAAGGGCCATGTTTTGACTCACCCTCCAAAGTGGGCACAGTGATTGTGCACTAAACCTCTCCACAAGGAGATTCCTCATATAAATGTAGGAACAAAGAATCAGACGCAAATCAGTGCTTGACTTAAGAAAAGATAAAGATCCCACTTCAGTTGTGTCTTGAAGGCTTAAATGGAAGAAAATTGCACAGGTCTCCTTCTGCATCAGGGGTGGATGCTGTTCTAAAATGTAGTGCTGCATGCCCAACAGGGAACAGTGAAATGCTGCGTAAAAAATCTTCCTCTTTGTAGGTCAGATACAGATACATGTCTTGACTCAGTGATGACTAATAAATGCTTCAAATTCAGTTACTTTTTTCTTTTCCAAATGAGTTAAAGAATTTCTTTCCACCCTGTTTTTTTACTGAATCATATTATTTCCAAGATCACAATCTTCTGACCTCATGCATACACAGAGATCTCATGATCAAAATGTTTTCAAGCACTCATCTCCCTCAAGTTCATTTTTACACATATTTTCATTATGCTTCTGTATGATCTAGAGAATATTTGTCCTAAAATAGAAAACTGATGTACATCTGACTCTTTCTTTACCTGTTCTCCTTGACTTTTGAAATGTATCTGTCTTTGGTTTTAGACAAACAATATCAGAAATGTTTCATTAGCAAAAACAATAATGTAGTTGTTTTTGTCATGGCAATGCGACATCCTAATATATATAAGATCCAATATTATCGTGCTCATGCTGCATTTCTGCAAGCACAAACAATGTATCATCACTGGACAATAATTTTGCCAGATGAAGGCTGTGACTTTGTCCTCTGAGGGTTGTCTGTAAGCAGATAATGCTATTGAACTAGACAGAGGGATTTACAATGAAACTCTTTTTAGTTATCATGCATAAGTCCTAGGAGCTTTTCAAAATCGTCCCTCTTTGAGTAGTTTTAATACATTTCTAAAAGATTTAAAGTGATATAAGCTCAGTGTCAGAATGATATTTATGGCTATTTTTAAATGGTACTGTAAAACCCCAGCTGCACAGCTTTGTCTGTGTTCATATTTTATTAATCAATCTGTTTTAATGTCCTCACTTCTATCTCGCTCTCTCTCATTATCTTCCTTTAAGTCCCTGCCCAGCTACTTCCCAGAGACCATTTTAAAATTAATTCTAACGATTTTAGGCACTTTTAATATGACTTTCATCATAAGATTGTTCTCTTAGTGAACCAAGTTGTTAGCTGACAGCAGTATTACTTGGGGACCTTGTCTTACTGTTTCCCCCAAGCTTACAAGACTCAGGCCAAATGCTTGGTCTAATCCTGTTTACTTATTTACAATTTAAATCAATTTAAATGAATATGTCACAGGATAATTGACTCCCTTAAAATATACTAGAAAAATAGAGAGGATCTAAGCTGCAGCTGTTTTTCAGAGAGGAAGACAACTCAGACAAATGCTGTGACCAGGCTCATTTCCTACAACCAGGAAAAGCCTGAACATATGGGGCATTTTCTCTGTCCTGTTGGGAATCTGGGGCAATTTCTCCCCTCTAATTAATGATCAGTACAGCTAATAGTTCCAGATACTCCACTGAGTCTGAAAGAGTTCTTGGAAGACCACTGATTTTAAGTGGGATCTAATGTTTTTTTTGAGTTGAACCCTGTGGATGGCAACTTTTAGTGCCTTTCAACACAATGGTGAATGAGAAGGCTAGCCAGGATTTTTGCACTTGACCAGTCAAACAAGAGCAAAAATGTTTGATCTTATTGACATACAAAAGAAATGAGGCAGATATGCTTCAAAGATTTCTGGTTACTTCTTTTCTTTTGTTTCGCCATTTTTCTTGTGGATCACTGTGTATCTATCAAGAGTCTGTAACTTCAGCTTTGGCAATTTGCCTAGGATCAGTGCCTTGTTACCAAAAAAAAAAAAAAAATCCCTTAGTGGGCTTCTTTGCAGAGAGTCATGCCTCTCCCATTTCCTAAAAACCAGCACGACAATGTTCATGCATGTCATTTTCTCTGGACCTCCAGTTCTTTTACAGTCCTTCTCCATCTCGGTTGTACTGGCAAAACTTAATTCAGTGAGGGGTTCACACTGGAATTTCTGTGAAATTCACCAAAAAGGAGACTGTTGAAAAGTGATAATAAGAAACAGAAACTGTGTTAAACCTCCACCAGCTTATTTTCAGAGTTTCTTTTACTGTGGAGAAATGCACATCTTCTTAGGGTTTCAATCTTGGTCCTTCCTGATGTTCAGCACCACAGAAGAGTAATAACAAGGAATGGCTGATATCTGTGAAGAGAAGGAAATCTTCTTATATTTATATTTAT
>VXBR01005089.1:4737682-4866262 GCA_013400215.1 Cisticola juncidis
CAGGCACCGGGCGGGACCGCAGCGGGTGGCGCTGGAGCTGCCCCGGGGGGGGCCATGGCGGGGTGCGGGGTGGTCCCGGCCCGGGACAGGAACGGGGGTTCAGGGGTCCCGCGGTCGCGGGGGGCTCCGTGCGACCCGGCGCTCCGAGCGGGGCACGGTCGCGACCTCTGAGCCCGCACAGAAATGTCGTGATCTCTGGCAGCAAGCGGGTACTGGGTACTGTGTGTCTGTGGGAACCGCGGGCTCTTCTCTCGCCTTTCTGGCAAGCTACACGTTCTGAATTTCCCTCGCCAAAAATTTGCAAAATGCCTCAGATGTGCCAGCGAGAATTCTTTCCTTCTTTGCTTCTGCCTTCAAAATTTAGAAGATTTTAGAGTATTGGGTAGAAACTGTGAAGGTGTTTCAGGCTGAAGGTTATCGTCCAATCTTTCTGATTGTCCCTAGACAGCAGAAATGGTGTAATTACAAATGAAAACAGCCAAGCAACTTGAAAAGCATAAACAGACTAACCACCTAAAGAGTCAGAATGAGAACCAGGCAAACAACATTTAATGCTCTCCTCAAATAAGTAATCCTAGAGTTATTTACATAGATATGAAAATGACAGAATAAGCTAAAGCTTTTGGGATTATTGGAATTAATTAAAATATAATAACCATGAGAAAATGTTACAGATTTGGTAAGGAAAGGAAAATAACCCTTCTTCAAGCTGAAAACTCCGACTGAGGTAGCCTTTTCTAAATGCTGAAAAGACCTGTCAAAATTTCTTCTCATGATAACCTGTCTAATAATTTGTTGGTTTAATTTGGAAGGTGTGCATCACACCCTATCAAAGCAGTAGCTTGAAGGCTTTGATACAGAGCACCACAGTGTTCATATGGCTTACCTATTGATCTTATTCTTGGTAATTTAGTTTAAAAGTATAGGCTTCTAGTTTGGTTTAAAGGGAAAGAAAATAAGCTGTAGAAGGAACTAAATTTGCAAAAGCTTTGCTGCGTTCAGAGTCTAATTTTCTAGTGTAGTTTCTAAGCAGTAAAATTGCTCAGAGTTAATTATGGCTGTGATTGCGGCAGCCCTTACTTGTGCAAGTTGTCTGGATGTCTGTGGGATTACCTCTACAGGTAATATTCTGATGGCTCAAGGTAGCAGGATCAGGCCCATGGTCAGAGAGCTCCAGCATGCAGCACCATGTAGGATTGTGCCCGCTGGCGCTCATGAGACGATTTAGACTTCGGTAGGAGAAGAACATGAGGTTAAGTCCAGATCTCTTGCATTTATGCAGCTATTGCTGGCTGGGTCACTGAACCCTGATCTTGCCTTCCCCTGAGGTCTGCTGTAAAATTTGCGCTGACTTCGGTCCAACCAAAACGAGCTTCTCCTTTGTGATTGTAGTCTTCAGTTGCCTTAGGGCAGGTTGAAGCTGCTGAGTGTCTTGGAGATCAGGGCCTGAGTGAATGAGGATTGTACTTGCAACTATCAAGAATCAATGTGTTTTGCCTCAAATGTGAGATTATTGAAAGAGAAGTATCATTTAATAGGCATGTAAGTCTGTGCTCTGCATCCAGTCCTGAGCTCATAAAGTCCATGAGAACTTTGCCATATATAAATGGAATAGCAGGACTTAAGGGTACAGGTGTGATTTGTCTTTTCCATGTGCTTTATGGATCCATATTTCAAATCTTTTGGGAGGCAGGAAATTCTTCCTGCTCTCACTAAAACAGCATTAGAGTGAGTGCATGATATATCAGCTCAAGAAATATCCTACTGGCAGGAGAGCTGGAATTTATAAAATTCAGCTCTATTCAGAAGTGCTAACTCAAGTGTCCAAAGCCAGAGGAAATGTATTGCTTCATTTCAAGAGCACCTTTAGATGTTCAGTTAGATAATAAGGTGCTTCTGAGTCTTGTTTTTAAGGCTATTTTCTGTTACTTCACTAGCAATATTTATGTGAATAACACAAGGGATACATGGCTCACTAGCAGGAAGATTTTAGACTTTTTAATGAAGTAGATGATTTAAGCAAGAAGGAATATGGGTAGAAATATTTGTTGTTGCCACTCCAGTTAATCAGAAATGAACAAAGGAAGGTACTTCCTCTAAGAGTGATATACTGCATTTGTAATGACTTACAGGATTTGCATGTAACTGCTCTCCTTGTCATCTGCATGCCTGGTCTTTGGATCAGCACTCATTAGAGAATGCAAATTAAATTAGTGTTCTGTGGCTAGCAAAATAGTACCCCTAATTCTGCTTCATTCTGTAAGCTTTGTTCATAAGCTTAGAGAAAACTCTTGTTAAGCAATTGTTAAACAGAACCTTATTTCAAAATGATGGTATTTTGAGCCAAGAATAAATTATTAGAGTTCATAGAATATGTAGCATTTACCTTGGCTTGTTTGCCAAGCATTTTTAAGTTAATATTTTATTTACTAAAAGTAACCTCCAGAAAGTGCTATTTTGATAGAGCACTTCAGTACTGGTATGAATCAAATGTCAGTATGTCTACAGAAAGTACAAGCAAAAAGGATGTAGGAATTTCTCATCACCTTCAGTATGTATTTTTAAGGGGATTACAGCCTATGAATCCATGGATGAACAAGGTATATCTTCTGCTTTTAAATCCGATATGCTGTGGGTGAAGTAGCTTCAAATTTAGAGATGTTTTGGTGAATTTAATCCCCGCTTCTAGTTTCAGTCCAGCTCTTTTCATAAGAAGTTTCTGTGCTTCTGTCATTCTGGCATGGTTTATTAGTCTGGATGTACATCAGACTTGTGGGTGCATCCTAGAGGGAATAAGAGTGTGATGTGGTATTGGCTTTACTCACTGCTTCATCAGAGCTCATAGTTCAGATAAACAATTGCTGTGGAACTCACTGTGGAGGAGGATGTCATTAGTTCACAGTGCTTAAAGATGCATGATGCTGCTTCATGGAGATTTCTGTGGGTGACTGGTGTCTGTGTCTGTGCTTGCCACTGATGCCCTGCACTGCTAATCCCTGTAGGCTCATCAGCACCTGTATCCAGTGCTGGCTTGCTTTACACACATAGTTTAAACTTGGAAAGGCAAATGCAGTGCTCACTGTCACCAAACAAGAAAGTAGCTTTTATTCCTCTCTCCCTGGATATTTAAATGCTCCATTGACTTACCTTCAGCGAGCAGATATTTTTCAAAAAAACCTGGTGTATTTCTGACTTACTTCCACAATGGACATGGGGAAGCCCTTTTACCGTAAGGATTGTCCCTGCTCCTGAGTTCTGTTTTCCATCAGCAAGGAAAAGGCAGTGGTTGCTGAATTAAAATGGTGTTTCTTTCTCTGGAGGGTATGAACTTCTGTAGGGATGAAAAAAACGAGAGATAGACAAATGGGAGCAGATGAAGGCCAGATGCCCTTGAAACAAGGGAGAAGTAGATGACAACAGGGAGAAAGTAGTGGCTGATCTGAGTAGTTTGACTCTTGAAGTTGGGGCGGTCTGGGCTGTTCCGTAGCCCTCTGGCTCGGCTCCCTGCTGTGCCATGGAGTTGTCATGCACCTCCCAAAAAGATGTGTTGGTTGATTTCAGTAGGACTAGAAACCTTGCTGAGGAATTGAATTTGTTTTTTTCGTATTTCAGTTCCACTGACAGAAAGGAGTTAAAAATGCCTCTTGAGGAAATAGGACTGGTAAAAAGGCTTTTCAGAGATACATTGAGCTGGATAATTGGACATTTTACTTAAACAGAGATGAAAATTAGCACTACAGATCTTGATGTACTTGATTAAGATTTACCTCTGCTTTTCAACTAGCTAGTGTGTGTGTTTTAAATGAATTTGCCACTTCATTAATAGCAGTTTCATAAAGCTGCTTACTTATCGTTTGAGAAGAAGAAAAAAGTTAACCTCTGCTTGCCAAATAGTACTGTATAAATGTGCTAATAAGAAAAAATGAAAAGTGATAGAAGTGAGTGACAATACATAAATGGGATGCTACTCTGGCTTAGAAGCAGGAAAGCAAATGGACACTATTTAATTATTTAAGGAACAATAAATGAAAAGTCTGGTTCTGAAGTGACAGTAAAAGGAGAGACAAACAGAATTTTAAAAGGTTAGGAAAGGGAAACAATGCATAAAGAAAGTAGAAGGTGGGTAGGAAGGGACCAAAGGGTCAGGGTATGGACTTAAGGTTTCTTGTAGTTTTCAGCTGGAAAATATTACCTGTATATTGTGGTGCTTGCATAACAGCCAGTATTTTACTCAAATTGTGGAGGTTTGGTGTACAGTGTTCTCCTGGGGGATCACTTCACGTTCCTACTCCATCCTCTGGATGCACAACCTCAGTTAAGAGGGCATGTGCTTTTAGAGATGGCGTGTCTTAGGTGTGGAGCTCCCTTAAGAGGTTTGCTTTGTGGTTGTTGTTAGTGCTAAATGGTGCTATCATTTACTTCTGGCAAAGTTGCTTCCTCCACCAAACAGCACTGTTGGTTTTAAATGGAGTGTTTTTTGCAGTTCACCAAAACTGGGTTACACACTTCTGCAACTGTACTCTCTAAAGATACGTTGTATGTCATGATCATGAGTATTCAGCATTTCATTACAAATGTTTGCATTCAGAGTTAGTGGGATGTATGAAAAACATATGAAGGCTGTTTCCCTTATGTAGATTACAAATGTGTATTGTTTTGGTGGAATTTGCTTCATGCAAAATATTCTTGTAATACTTAGCGTGCATTATTATGTGCTTGTGAATAATCTGTGGCAAAAGGAGCCTTTGGATGTGAAAATAAATCCATGGTGCTTGCCATTGTAAAGGCATTGTAATTAAAAGAAAAGGAAAAGAACCGTGTCAACCGTGTTGAGTTCCTGCAAGTACTCCCCTGCCTTTAAAAGCAGAGACAAATATTGCTTCCTCTTTAAAGAGGAATTGCAACAAAAATTTTGTGTGAAATTGCTTGTTAGGTAGTATATGGTTAAGCAAGCAGTAGTGGTTATATATCTTAGTGGTGAAACTTCATCTTATCAGCATTAAAATCAAAATAAATTTAAGTTACTGGAGTTTTAGTTCTTGACTTTTTAACCTGTTTCTATTCTGTGTTTGGAAATGAAAATAGGCACAATCTCTTTAGACTTCCATTTCAAACATTTTTATTTTTAATTCTTCACATAGCAGTGTTGGTATATTGTTTTCAATACACTCTTTTCTTTAAAAAAAAATGAAAAGAAAAAGCAAAAACCCCAGAAAACGTTTCTTACACTTCTAAAAACACTTCTGTAATGCTATTTTTCACTCTGAAGATTTATATGGAAATGTTGATGTTCTGTTATACATAACTCCATCTAGGCAGAAAACTGGTATTTGCCAGGAACAAAAATTGTAGAATCAATATGTGCAAATATAGGTGTTGCAGGAGAGGGAAGGTCCTTAATGGCAGGAGAATGTTCACAAGACTGGAAATAAGTAAATCCAGGGGTTAGTCTTTATAGTAAATCTTGATAGAGCTGGTTTTGGTTTTGTTGGTTTTTTTTTCCTAGATGTACTGCAAATGGTCTGTAAAATTTATCTTGATGCCTACGTTTTATTAAATGTAATTATTGTTATAAATGTCAAAAGAGTGACTCTTAGGTTTTGGTTTTTTTTTTCCTAAAATGAAGTTAACAGGCTAATTCTGCCACTGCAACCTTCAAATAGTGTGATAGGGTTTCTAAACGTCCTTTTTGCCCTTGTTTTTGGCTTTGTTGACACCAAGTCATTGAGATGAGAATTGGTGACTTTTAAACAGTCTATTTTTAACAAAGTTTGTAATAGAGTATTACTGTTCATGAGTGTGTGTCAGTCCCAGTCTGCACAAGCACTAAAAGGGAAGGCATGTATTAAGAGATCTGCTTCTAAGTACTCCTTTTCAACTTTGTTGTTTTCTGGGTGTGCCTGGTCCTGTTGTCTAGGTGGGAGTAGCAATTTTTACTTGGCTGCTGCAAGGACATCTCCTCTTTCTCAAAGCTGAGAGATTCCAAACGGAAATCTTTTTCAAAGGAATGGTCTATATCATGTTATAAAATGAGATATAATTTGGTTTCTAGGATCTTCTAACATAGAGTGAAATAACTCCTCAAACTTCAGATTACAGTGGTTTTCAGACCTTTAGTTGTGGCTTCTAACACACTGCATATAACCAAGTAGAAGAAGAACATCTCAGCATCGACTGAAAAGCAGCACATGGATGATAGGAGGCAATCCAGGAATCCTTTCTTTTCTTGTGTTTGGAGGCTGCACAGCTGACATGCCATGTCCCTAATGCACTGGATTTGTGACCCCTTCTTGGTTATGAGCAAGACTGTTGTCACTGAAAGATTAATAATTTCTGTTTAGAAAATGTATTGGTCATTTTCTCTTTCCAGAGTCTTTCACAGGTTTTGCCCTTTGACAGAAAACATTTTATCAGTATTCTGCTCATCACTTTCATCAATTATCTGGTATGCTTATTGGCATCTCTGATGCATAGTGGGCGATAGGAATAATTTCTTGACAGAAAGGGTTATCAAGCACTGGAACAGGTATTTGAGTCACCATCCTTGTAGGTGTTTGGAAGATGTATAGATAAGGCACTTAGGGACATGGTTTAGTGTGGACTTGGCAGTGTTGAGTTAACAGTTGGACTCAAAGATCTTTTCTAACCTAAATGATTCTATAAATACTTATTTTGCTAGAGTAGGACTTGACAGGATTTAGACATGCAAGAAACCTAAATCTTTGGCTCAGGAAACAATCCTGATGGATACAAATGGTATTTCAATAACTTTCAATCCAAAAATGTTTCTTGCAAAGCGACAGGACTGTTGTTCTTGCCAGTCGTGGCAGGTGCTCCATCTGTGCAAATACCACCTAATTTGAACGAGTCAAGCTTAACTTCTTTTTTTTCCACTATCTGCCACATCTTTGACAATTTTTTCTCTATTCTGTAAACAAGTGTGAGGCAGCAGTGTGGAATGAAATGGACAGAGGCCAACCAATTACTTAATTATAGTAGATTTTTTTTAACACATTGAAAAACAACAGTCAACCATGCAGTGTCAGTAGCATTGCAACTTCCCTTGGTTGTGAGCAAAAAAGAAAAAAAAATATGTGAATCTGTTAAAAATTGAAATCCATGCTGTTGTATTGTTTAATGCCATCTCAGCCCTTCCCATTTTCATTCTGTGTGAACAACTATGGACATATCAGCTGTGTGCTGTTCTTTCAGTCTGGGTTGTGCAGCAATAATTGATGTACCCTCTTGTATTCAGGCTTTGTTGTCTGAGAACAGCCCTTCCTCACAAGTTCACCATAAGGGATATTTGCTATTACACCTTTGTCACTGATTTCAGCTCACGTATGTCTACTTTTTCCATGCAAAAAGCTGTCATGGTAGGGATCTTTGTTGAGGTGAAATCTGACCACAGGTCAGATGCAGTATAATATATTTTACATTACTTTCAGGATTAGTTTGTATAAAAGTACCAATCTAGTTTGGGCTCTCTGTGTGACTGTATCACCACAAACATACTTCTACAGACCCTGTCCATTCTCCAAAGAACTTCCCTGAGAGAAGCAATCTCTATGCAGTGTCAGCTCCATGCTGACATCTTGGTATTTCTTTTCACTGTGGCATGCATGACTTGGCAAGCAATGCTTTGATGATAAGTAAATGGATTTAAAAAGCTTATGGACATTTGAATTAACTGGGAAATCATTAGAAAAACATAAGGTGAGTGAGGTTGCACAGGTCCTTTATTTTTCCCTTTCTGTGGGGTTGCAGAGCAAATGTGCTGTGGGGTCCCAAAAGGAGTCTCGTTGACTGGAGTTAGTGTGTCTTGTTTCATTGAAGCAATATTTAATCAGTGAGCTAAGATTGGTAGTTTTAAATTCTGATTCTTGAAGCTGTGGAGTGCAGCTTTGAATACCGAGTAAATGCATGGGCATCTGCAAAGAGAGACTAAAATATTATCAGGTTGGCAGAGCAGTTCTTCCTTAATGTGCAAAGCACTGGTTGGGTAGGGGCTGATTCTGTGGCCTCATGTGTTTTTCCATTCACTTGGCTGCTCCAGGTAACCTCCTCCATTTCCTATGCATCCACAGTTTCCTCGAATGACTTATTTAAAGGTATATTGCTGTCTTGCTTCTAAAAGTATGTAAGGGTAAGGGTTTGATTGTTGAATTTAATAAATATAGGTATTGAAGTAGAACTGATATTTTGTAAATGTAGATGTGATGTGTGTATGAGGAGCTAATGTGACTTTAAAATCATTTGATCTCGGCCCTTCCAACCTTGTTTCTGCATTTTGGACCTTTTACCTGCGTTTTACTTTCAGGTAAAGAGCACTGACAGGGTAACATTTTATTGACTTTAATTATCACAGGTGACAGAGAAAGATTGAATTTTTAAGGATCAGCTATCAGGGAAGTGCACTTCAGTATTCCCGTCTAAGAAAAAAAGTTTGTTTTCAATTACAGATACTGACCTTGTTGTGGCCAGTTGATGCAGAGGTAGTCTGACTGCTGAGGTGGAGAGTTTGTGGTAGTGAAAACTGGAGATTGGTGAGAGGTGGGCTTCTTGCTAACATTAGTATTACTCAGATTTACTGTTTTTACCCATACACCTGACCTAGCAGCATTTGGCATGGAAGTGTTGCTCCTGGAAACAGTTTCAATCTGAGAAATTAGCTGTAATCTTTGACCCTTTTCTGGTATAACTTAGACTAGATGGTTTTATTTGACAACTTAATAGTTGTACCTAAGCTGCCTCTAAAAATATTTTGCACTTGAACTTTATTAGTCTTGAATGTATTAATTTTTGAACTGAATTTTTATAGTTCCTACTAAATAAGGGATGAACCTGGAAAAAGGAAATTAAAAGCAAGTGATCTGTATCTTCACTTCCAAAACAAATGCAATATAAACAATTGCATTCTTTTCAACATTTTCACACCGGAATGGGAGAAAAGAAAAAGCCCATCTGTGTAAACCTTCTGAAAGCTGTTTCCTGTGCTGTTGTCCATACTCCTTCAGGTTAGAGAGAAACACTGTATTCCTCAGATGCTGTATGGAGAATATGGCTACTCAATGGTTGTGGCAACAAGCAAAGAAAACGCTGGGCTGAGTGCCAGGTGCCCCACACTAGGTCGCAGTGCCAGCGTTGCAGAAGGACTTGGGCCCCTGTGATGAACCTCCTCACCACAAGGACAGGATGTACCTATGGCCACATCAGACCTTTGGCGTGCGTCTCTTTTCCTTAGGGCTCTGTGGGACATTGCAAAGTTCACCTTGCCTCCTTGCACTGTGTTGTAGTTCCCCATAAAGGTGAAAGCCTTTAATTTTTCAGTAGGGATTTGACCCTTGGTTCATTTGAAGGGTGAATTTGATTTCCTTGCTCCTACAGAAAAAAACAAACAAACAAAGCAGAAGCATTGGCCACTGTCAGTACTAATTCATCAGATGTGACGCGGTTGGTGCTCTTCAGCTTGGGTTTGTGTGTCAGGATTTAGGAAAAATGGAGTGAGAGGGAAGTGCTGTCTCTAAAGAGCTGGCAGATAAAATACCTGTGTAAGAAGGCTCATCTGAAGAGATGAAGGGCAGAGTAATCAGCACCTGCAGAAATGCTTCCTTTAAGGTTTGTACTTCTGTTGAGAGGTAAAAGATAAAACATGCCACTAATACTACAGCATGTCCTTGCTAAGCCTACGACTGCTTTCTTGGCAGCCCTGAAGGAGGCGTTTTGATGGGCCCTGAGAAGAGGAATGTTTTGGACATGCAGAGGTCAAGGGGATTTGTCAAGGCTGAGACATGAACACTGGTGCAAAGGCCAAGTCACGGAGCTCCTAATGCATCCAGTGAGGCATCTCAGACAGGAGCTCAGTCTCTGGGCTCACAGCTGTCAGCACTGATGGGCATCCCTTAAAAATTTGTTGAAGAGCTGAGCTCCTCTACAAAAGGGGAGTTTCTGTATAGGTGGGGTGGCTGGTCCAGGGTGAAAAAGGAACAATGGCAAGTTTTTAGTACCTGCTGCTGGCAGATTCAGTTACGATTACTGCACTCTAAAATACCAGTTTGGCTGTTAACATGAATATTGCCAGTGGTCTTTTAAATTGCTGTTGTCCATAAGGCCTTCAGGTTTGCGATTGAGGGCTACAGGAGTGCTTTCCCAAAGCATTACTGAGCTAAAGGGCTCAATTCCTTTTCCTTAGTGAGTGGCATGCTGCAGAGGTGAAATGGGTAGTTGAGATTTCAGTGTTCTCAGCACTGGGTGGAAGGGAGTCCCCATGTCACTTTTGCAATACGGGTTTGCAATATTTTCTAACTTGCCAGACATTTCTCCTTTGTTTTGGTTTGCTTTCTCGGTAGTTCTTTTCCTCTTTCAGGGGAAAATGGTCCTTCTAAATAAGAAGGTAAAGTGTTCCCAGGTGACAGAAGAGTCTTCAAATTACTTAAGTACAAAATCTCTGTGTTTCCCAATTGAGTGAGGAAATAATGTTTTATTATAACATAGACCTATAATAAGTTAATAAAAACTAAATTTTGTATAATTTTCCTTCTCATTTTGATACTATTGAGAATCTTTACAGTCCCTAAACTTTCTACAGCTTTCTTTTTATCCTGCTGTCTTCCCTTTTCACTGCTGCTGCTCTCATAAAAAGCTATTTATCCCTCTCTTCAAGGTATCAGCTACACAGGACTCTTCCGAGGCACCAGCTTGACCCTTTATGTGGGCTAAGGGTAGAATGAAATAGGGCAGCAAAAGTCTTTCAGTGCAGGTGCCTGGAGCTGGCCTTCCTGTACCCTTGCTGGAGCTGATGGCGGGGTCTGCTAGGGAAGAAGCTGGATTTTTTGAGGAGAGAAAACCATGTGAATGTGCCTGGGTTCAGACCTGAGACTGGGGTTGTACAGAGTTTGTGATTAGACTGGTATTTAGTTTGGAAACATCAGTATTGTGGATTTGTTTTTTCTTTTTTTGCTTGAGAATCACTCATATTTAAAGATTTCAGGTAAACCTGTGTCTGAGCTTGGTGGAATTGCTTTGATTTATGTGGGTGTAAGGCATAATAGATTTATGTCCATAATGTGCATGGTGTCTCAATTTTTACAGACTTATGCAAAATCATAATGAAAACACCTTGAGAATGGATGTTATTTGTACCGATTTGAACACAGAATATTTCCAGATGGGAAGTGAAGGATTGTTGCTAACTTGCAATATAAAAATACTTGAAATAACTGTTTCTGGGACTTTAGTATTATCTATTGAATTCATATCTACCTTTGTCATCTGACAGGCTACTAAAACAAGATTCTGCTCAAAATGATAGAAGTGACAGTCATACAATGCATTTCATTCCTGCTGAGCCCTGTTAGGTAGTTAGTCTGGGAAGATTTGGATCTTGCTTCAGTCATTCAAGGGCAGTCCTTTGGAAGGGATTTGCAGAATACGTAATTGTGCCCATAAATCTCTTGCTCCCCCCTGAAAATAGGGTAGAATTTCTGGTTTAACCCTACTGTGTTGAGGAAGCAGCATTTTTCTTTTTATTATTTTTTGTCTTTTCCCTTCCTTTTTTAAAGCCCAGCAGTTGCGGTGAATTCCCTCTGCCACTGGCCACGCTTTCCTTCCTCTGTGGCGTTGTTATGTGGAATTGCTTCTGTGTTCTGTCAGTGTCTGACCCCTCCCAGCTGGCAGTGGATTGAAGAAATCGCATGTATGGGCACCCAAACTCTGCCCTGAGCTCTGCTGGTGAAAACCTGTGGCATTACACGGTTGGCTTGGAAAGGCTTAAGGAATCCCTTGAGATAACTCCGCTGAAAGTCGCTCTGTAAATGTTAGACAGGCCTGTTGTTTTTGTTCTAGTACATTTTACTTTATAGCTGCACCTGAGCTGCTGTAGACGATACTATTTCATAACACTGTAAAAGAGAGACAGATCTGGAGTGTGAGATGTGCCGAGCTGTCAGTGGAGTTTGTCACTGAAACTGTCCTAGCTGGGCACCACGGCAGTACCTGTGCTGTGAGAAGGATGTGCTCAGTGGGCTTCTGCTTCCTGGCAGCGTTCAAGCCTCTGGGCACCACACAACCATCCCCTCAACAGCCTGATCTCCTCTGGGAAAGAACCAGGGCCACCTACTCGCAGGGTTGGCAGCAATGGTGCCCAGCACCCCGAGGTATCTTGGTGGATCCTGACCTTGCACAAGAGTGAGTCCCAGGCAGCAGGGGATGTTTCTTCTTAGCTGAGAAAGCTGTGTTTAGGTCTGACATGCTCCTAGCATCATCCGGTACAGAATAAGCACAGGGCTGAGGAACACCTTTGGTCTTCAGGCTCTGGGGAAGCTCTGGGGACTGGCCCATGGTGGTGCAGTTGAGTGCCCTGTGATGTGAACCACAGTGTGTGCTGGTGTATGGATGGGCCCATATGATCCTTTTGCTTCACCTTTAGTGCAGAACCACAGGAAATAATGTTCAGGCAGACACTGTACTGACACAGCATCTTTGACTCATGCTGATCTTCGCCAGTGCGGAGGATACTTCATGCAGCTGGTCCACAAATAAAAAAAGAGCTTGAATAGTTGTCTAAATCTTCTTTTTTAAAAGCGTTGCAATGATAGACCTGAGCAGATTGAAACTACAGTCAAAAAAGCCCTGCCCTGAGTAATTTACTTTAATTCTTGGTTTCTGTGTCTTGGGATCCTATCAAGACAAGGAAACAAATTACGAGATGGGAGAAGGGTAAGCAGAAGTTACAATGACAGGTAGTATACACACCTCCAGGACTGTCTTTGGATATTTTTTTCTCGTTCTAAATTTTGGAAAAATTTCAAAAAGAAGAGTTCTATGTATTTTTTCCAGACAGAATGGAAATTTTGCCATTGGTTAATATAGAAAGGAAGTCGGAAATACCAGAATTACATGTGAATTATTTATATATCCAATTTGCTGTTGTGAATGGAGCAACTTAAGGAAAGAATATGAAATGCTGTTAATTACTGTGGATTTTATTTTACTGTTTTTGGTTGTAGCTGCAGGCCATGTAACCTCTGGAGGTGACCTGGGTTCCATGCAGTTTAAGGGCACTTCTGGAAGGGCAAAGGGAATGTGTAAAGTGTTCATTGCTGGGTAGTCAGGTGACATCTGCATGTTTTATCATGTTAGCAGAGAAAAGTGATGTCTTTCCTTCAAGTCCTGAAGGATTAACAGCTTTATTTATATTTCTTCTGGTTATGTCCAGAACAGAAAAAAGAATAGGAAAAAAGTTGCAATTCTGTAGTACAGCATCTTTACATTTTTGTTCTGTGCTTCCTATATTCAAGGGATTTCCTAGCAAGAATAGAAACATCTGCAATAGCAGCTCCTATTTATGTTAATCTTTTCCAATCAGCATGCATCCTGAAATAATTACAATAAATGCACTGTCTGCTCCAAACACTCACAACTTCCATTTATTTCAGACTTCTTTGCTTTGCAAATCAGAGAACATAATCCTTCATTCTGCTCTGCTTCATCTCCTTTGCTTGAATTTATCCAGCAGTATCTTTTGTGAGCTTCATTAACAATGGTCATGCCATGATAAATTACATAAATTGAGACGTTTTTAATTAAATAAGTTAACAAAACAGCCCCACAAAGCATATTAAATTTAATTAGGTAACATTTTCCTGTAATAAGTTTGCACATGAGGTGTGTAATGAGGTAGGCCAGAGTAAAATCTGTAGTCTGAAGGTTTTTAGATTTCAGAGCTGCAGAAATAGTTTCTCTTTTAAAAAGGTATTTTTAAAAGATCATGTGCTAAAGGTACCTTGTTGTGCAAAGGATTATGCAAACTTGGCAGAAAAACAATAGTTACTGACAAAGACGTGACTAAGAGTATGTTTGAACAGAAGAAGACATCTTCCAGTCTTTCCCCCTCTGCTTCTGCCAGAGCTGCCCCCCAAGTCAGGATCATTTTCTCCAATTTGGCAGGGGTGCTTTGGCTCAGTTTTGGTGTGTTTTTGGTTCTGGGCAGAAGTGAGAGTTGTTTTTGGTCAAATTGGCCGATGTATGTGGTAAAAAGAGCACATTCAGAGCAGAGGCTCCTTGCTGGTGCTGTGTGCGTTTAGCTGGGCTGCTTGCCCAGCTATGTGGGAAGGAAAAGTAAGATCAGCCTTGGCTCATGTGTGGAGTGCTATGGAGAGACTTCTCAGGTGTCCTGTGCAGCTAACAGCATCTATCTTTGCTTTTTCTTTCCTGAACTTCCGTCCAAAAATATTAAGATTGTTATCCCCTGCCTCCTACCCTCTTACATAGTCCAGACAGGCTGTTTTCACTTGGACAATGCTCCCATCTAAGGAATTTGGTTCAAAAATAAGAACTTTGCTTTTCATTTATGCCCAGGACAGCTTCAGGACAGTAAAAGGTACTCTGGTTTTTGATGGTCAAAACAATTAAACAAAAAAACAGTGGGACAGGACACAGAAAGGAAATCTTTAAATTGTGAATATTGATTTGCATTTGTCCCACACTCTCTGCAGTCACAGAGAGCAGTGCAAGGGGAGTATGCTGGTACATCACATTTATTGTTTTGGTTTGATTCATAAAGTCAGAGTAAGGTTTTGTAATTGTCTTTCACAAGTGTAAATGAGTGTGTATTGAAGGCTGTGAAAAACAGTTACCAGTATTTATTATCTCTGCGAAGTATCCTTTTTATATTTTAATTTAGGGCTGATTTAGAGAGACAAATTTGATGTCAGCAACATCAGTTTGTGATTTGGGGTGGGTCTCTGATTTTTGGAGCCCATTTACATTGTTTACCATCAAAACTCTGAAACCTGGGAAGAGGATTTTTGGACATTCTGTGAAAAATACATAGCACTATGTAATCTGATTTGTGTGTGCATGTAATTATTCTTCTATCTGCAAGAGAGATGTAGTATTTAACCAGCTGAGGTCTGTTGTGAAGATGGAATGGCAACTTACCTGAGCTGGTATATAACTCCTAACCAGAAAGGTCACCAAGTTGTGAGTGGGTAGATCTCTTACAGTTTTCTGACTCACAGACTGCAGTTAATTGTCCACCAGAAGACATTATAAAGCATCTCAGTGGGTCTGTATATCCTATCTCTTGCTGTTCCTGCCGTTTTACAATCAAGAATGAAGTAGCTGTAATTCTAGAGAAGGTGGGAGGGCATAAAGTTTATGTAGCAGAAGCACATCTATTTTACAGAAAATGTCCCACTTAAATTTTAGGGTTCTACCTGAACAGTTTGAACAGTTGCCAGACAGCACTCCTAGGCTTGTAGGGTATTGCACAGAAATCATGACTGTACTCCTTCGCAGAATTTGAGATAACTTGTAGCACACGTGGTAGTCTAGTGGTAAAGAGGGACACACAGGTCTGGAGACCAAAACAAAGTGAAAGGGAAGAGTTAACAGGAACAAAAAGTAGGGGGGGAAATTAATGCACAGAAGCGGGGTGGGAGGGTGGAAATCAGGGAAGGAAATATAGGAATTAAAATACAAAGTGTTGGCTGAGAAAAGCAGCTCACTAGCAGTGGCTCACTAGGGTGAGAACATTGTATGTTCAAGAAGAGATTCAAGCAAACCTTCGCCGGAGGTTTGTGAATCCTCTGGGTGAAGGACCTTGGGATAAGCAGGAAGACACTTTGCCTCCTAAAGTGTTACAAGTTAGGTAGCTGAGCCAGAGGAATTTTCTGATAATATCTGGAAAAGAAGATATTAGAAATTAAGGTCTTGATGACAGGAGTATGTCAAATTAATGCACGATGTATTTTTGGAATTGTACAATGTGTCATAAGCCAGTTTTGTTCCAGGGGAAATGTGACATCTTCTCCCTTGTGAGGGAGGTTTCCAAAGGACTGAAAAGTAAGGAAAATGGAAAGCAAAAAGTGAAGTTGTCAGGAGAAGAAGAAAAGCATCAACTGTGCTATTTAAGTTGTTTAAATTGCTATTGATGTATCCTGCTCCTCAACCCCTTCTGATAGCTCTGTGTGTTTTGATTGCTACACATGTTTTCCATTTTCAGTCAGTTTCAGGACAGTAAATTTTACCTTGACCTGTGAGGCCAGTCATATCCTTTTACACAGCAGTGACTTCCCAGGAAGCAGAAACATAAATCTGTACTGTTGCCATGAAGTACCTGCTATGCCTCACAGCATATCCGTTTTTTAACTCACAAGAATGTGTGCAAGAGAATTTTGCTGGGCTGCTGAAAACATTTGAGCTGAAGTTTTACATACTGTATTCTTGTTTCTTCTGCTTTCAGGATCTGGACTGTAGAAAGGAAATGTAGAGTTAACATCTGCAATCTGACGTGGCCTTCCTTTGCAGAAAAATGTTGTTTCTGGCATTCATGTTGGGAAAAAGAAGCCACCCTTTTCAAGAGTTTCAGTATAGGTACCAAAATATGTACAAAGAGCTGACAGTTAGTAATTATTATTCATTGGTGCTCCTCTGCTTCTAGTACAGTGAACATATTTTTGAAGTAGAATTAAATCCAAGTCTCTCCAGGGGCTGTTGGTATTTTGCTAATGCTAAATTAAAGTGTGCCATGTGCTGTGCACTAGAGGTGGTCAGTGGTGGCTTGACAGAACATAATTGTGTGTGTGGGGCAGGGGCGCTCTGAGTCACTGCATGGTAGGTGTGATGCAGCCACAATCTGGTGGGAAGTCAGTCTCTCACAGCCCTTTGTGTTTTCATGAGCAGGAAGGAGACATTCCCAAGCTGCTTTCCATCCTGCCTGCAGGTCAGGCGATCCAGCTCCTGTGGTGGTTATCCTGCATAGCAAATTTTTGTTCCTTCTGCTTGTCACTTATCCCATTGCTTTTTCAACTCCCAGGCTGTAAATACTTAAAATGAGAAATAAGCTAATTAGGAGTCATGAAATAGAGATAGAAGCTGAGCTTCCTTAAAAAATTAGTAAGTGAAGAAGCAGGTCTGGATTAGAGAAGAAGAGATGTAGTCTTTATAATCTTCAAAATTACCTTCCTATTAAGCTGCTGAATCATGTGTTTGGAGGTATCAATATAAAAATTTAGTAGTATTCCATCTTTGGGACATGGTAGCATATGTTGGAAGTTCTTCATTTGGTACTGCCCTGTTCTGAGCACTCACCATCCTAATACATTTTTGGTATAACTTTTCTTGCTGAGATCCTCACCCTTCTCAGCCAGACACTTGGAGTGTTCGCCCTGCCCAGGTGACGCAGTCAGTGTGCAGAAAGTTGCAGCATGGCTGGGCTGAAGTGTTAGTGGGAAGAGAACCACCACAGTCTAAACTTGTGAGTGGTGCTCCTGAGCCAGCTGTCACCATGTGGGGAAGTTTCCTGAAGAGCTGAGCAGAAAGCCTTGTTCCCAGGCTCTCCTTCTTCCCACTCTCTTTTCCTTCTGTTGGTGAGGGCTAAACTAGCTCAGGCAGTTGTGCAGTGGATGTGGATAAGGTTCCCTGGAGATGGTAGATATGATCTCTGTAGCATACAGTAAACTAAAGGGAAATTAATGGGATGCAATGCTCAGTGAGATACAGCTGCAGGTGAAGGATTGGGGGGGGAAATCCTCCTGATGTGTACTGCACCCACAGGTATCCTTGGTGCTGCCTTGGAGCAGAGAAGAAAAAGGATCTGTGGCTGCAGCTCAGTGCAGGTGCTGTGGCTGGTTAAGTGGAAACAGAGCAAAAGAGTTCAGGAGGAGAGCCAAACATCAGAAGATTCATAGGGCTAGCATGATATTTGGGAGTTGCTGTGTGGAATGCTGGCATTTTGTTAATTTATTTTGTAATCTGTGGTGACAGTAAGCTGAATATTGAACAGCTTTAATCTAAGCAACTGTCATTTCATGCTTTGGTGAAGAGGGAGTGGGTGAGTGAGATAGCTGGGGTAAATTGTTAATAGGAGTGAAACCAATATGTGCAGCTTTCTCTGAACCTGCCCACCTCTTTTTTTGAGCAGCTGGGGCTGTACTATCTCAGCTTACCATCACTAATCAGGCTATAGGCCTCTGGGAACATGCTTTGCTCTGGTAGAAATCTAGATTTATTACCTAGATTACTTGCATATAGACCAGCAAAAACACATAAACAGATTTTAAGCCTTTTTTCTCAATGTGGTTCATAAGACATACTCTCATTTTTTGAGAGCGCTATCTTTGTTTAGTCAAAGAGGAAACCACTTGTAATCAAATATTAAGGCAAAATGAGAGAGCATTTGCACTATTCCCTTTTTTTTTTTTTTTTTGTGGAAGGTTGTACTGCTTTTAGTAGAATTAAAAATAAGAGAGTTCACTGGAAATTAATTAAAATTATTTGCTTTGTTTAAAATTTTCCTAGTCCATAGTCTTTATGCCTGCCTGTAAGAACATAGGACACAAACTTGACCAACTTAACAACAGAAATGTATGCTGATGTAATTTAATTTCTTCAGCTGTTTCAAGCATTTTTCAAGGAGATTTCCCCCTTCCTTGACCTCCATGGAGTTCTTCTCTTAAGTATCCCACTGGAGACCCTATATATACTTTTTAATGCCGTGTTAGGTAGGTGTGTTTATGAGGTGCCATTCTAGACTGCTCTCTGCAGAGATGTAATTTAGAACCAGTGTTTCATTCATTCTGTGCTTACCTTGGTCTGAATCTATGATTCTGTCTGTTGCTTAACTTTCAGACTGATGACTCATTCCTTTGCTTCATGGGATTGCTGCATGTGATCTTATCCCACTCTGAGATGAGCTTTGGGAGTGAACTAACAAGAAATGTTTACAGAATTCCATATAAATCACAGTTCCACAGAGAAACTTACTTTAAGGGGAAAAAAAAGGAAAAAAATGTTTCCTGTAACTTGGAGATGAATCTATACCTAAGGGACTCTGTTTTTTCTCCCAGGTAGCTAGTGGCAGGACCATAGAAGATGGCCTCATTGCACAGGGGAGGTTTAGACTGGATATTAGGAAAATGTTCTTCACTCAAGTGGTGTTCCAAGCATTGGAACAGGCTGCCAGGGAAGTGGTGGAATCATTGTCCCTGGAAGCTTTCAAAAGGTGTGTGTGGACATGGCACCTGGGGAGATGCTTTAGTGATGAACATGGCTGTGGCCAGGTTAATGGTTGGACTTGATGATCGTAGAGGTCTTTTCCAACTTCAATGATTCTGTGACTTTAAACATTGTAATAATTTATCTGTTTCATATGACTCCCTTGAGTCTCAGTATATGCAAGAAGATGCTCTCTGGCCATTTCTAACCTTCATGAGAAGGGGTGCAGAAGCAGATTGGTGCTTTCATTTAGGAACGGGGTGTAGCAAAACTACCTGTGGGAATCCATGTTAAAAAAAGAAATCTTAGTGGAGTGTCCATTGTATTTGCAGGCGTTTTCCTTAGAAGAGCAATTCCCTGCACGCCGTGTCCCTGCATGACTTAGCAGCATCCTGTAGGTGTGAATTCCTGTCTCTGCAGAGCAGGATATGCAAAAGATGAGGGGATGGGTGGTGGAGGTAGACATGGTGACTAACTCTTTATTCCTGGAAGTGCACCCTCCGTGTGGAGGACGGCATTAAGAGTGTCCCAGATAGGCTTCTTGCACTGCGTCATTGCTGGGGACTAAGCCCTTCTCCCCAAGGACTCTGTGCAGAAAGCTCTGCAGGAAGTGGTGGTGTGCCTCCAGATTTAAACATATCAGCACTTGCATAATAGGTTTATTCTTTATTATCCACCTTTTTTTCTCCTGTTCTGTGGCACGGACTTCAGATACTGCACGTGATGATTTTGCTCCTGCTGCCATGTGGTCCTACCACATGGTGCAGGGTGGATGTTAAGCCTTGAATGATTTCATCTCCCAGAATCTGACAGTTTTACATTGCCGCTTCACTTTGTTTTCTTCCTAGTATCTCTTCTGGTAATTTTATTTTCTTTTTAAAGAATCAAACATTAAGGCTAGTGATTGTTACCACAAAACTGGTTGTTCTTGTTTCCAACTAAAAGATAATTAGTGAACTACAACTGAAAGAATTACCAGGGTGTAATTTTGCCTTTTTGGGGAGGTGGGGGAAATTTGCTTACATCAGTCTTTCTGCTTTGCTAGGTCTGTGAAGACCACAAGGCTTCACTTCTCTAGGTGGTTCTAACTTGTTCATGCTGGTCGTGAATGATAAGAGGAAATTTGCAATAAAGACTTGTCATGAAATTTGCGGAGTGAGTACCTTTATGCTCAAGGTAAATAAATAATCTCTTTCTGTATTTAGGTGCAAGTCTCAACCAGCTCTCTTTTGATGGTATCTTTTAGAACTAACCTGGGTTATTGTACATGCAGAGTGCAAACTGTGATGTTTTTGTGGTTGGTTCTCTGTTTGTAAGGGGTGTCATGGTAGCTAAAGGCAGCATAGAGGTTACACTTGGCACGTTCAACTTAGCTGATAAGGGTCAAAATGGAGATTTCTCTAAAGTCTGTGTATTAGGTTCCTAACAAGAGCACAGGAAAAACACGAAAGAGGAGTGTGGACTAATTCTGTTTAACAGCTTGTGCAAAATATATGTAGGAGTGTAAAGAAGAAACTGTCACTACTGAATCTCAGTAGAAGTAAATGTAAGAAAAATGTTTAGAATTTAGTGAGGAAGGAGAAAATGATGTGCACAGATACAATGTGAAGCATCAAGTTCTTGTTCAAAAAGGAAAGCTATTGGAAGGCCATTTGGGAAATTCGGGTAGTTTTCAGTGGGCATATTCTTGTTCATTGGTATCTTGCTACCAATTAACAAGTCTCTAAGTTTTTGGTGCGTGTCATAGTTTTACCACATACCACTGCAGCTTGCTGACTAAGGCTAGTGAAATTTGTTTTTACTGAGGATGGGTATCCTCATAGGACATGCATGAAGAGGTTGGCTGATTTATTCTTCACCTTTTGGGAGAGCTAAAATGTTCATTACAAACAATTTGCAAAAAAGCAAAGAGCACTTTGTTGATAGTGTTAGGTGAATACAAATTTCCTCTGTGATTTTTTATGAAGGAAACAGAAAAAAAAAGTGCAGCAGTTTACTCCACATATTTGGCTTCTATCAATATAGAAAAATATTTGTGCAAATGAATGTGACTTCTGTTTGGTGTTGTAACAGAAAATATGTTTACACTTCACTTCTTCTCTTTGCCATACTTCTCAGTCTTGCTTACTTTATGTAGCCATGCTTGAATATACCATATTAATTAGTATTTTTATGAATTATCTGGGCATTTGAATTTCCTCCGCATGGTCATTTTCCACCATGAGAAAAGCTGTGAGCAGTGGTTTTCAGTGCTCAATATTAATGGCTGTGGGTAAGTATGTGGTGGGCTCCCTTTTTTAGGCTTACCTAAGGAAGTTTCTCTTCAGTGTAAAACAGGAGTAGAAATTACACTTGTCTTGAAGTGTAAAGCCAAATTGTTCGAGGCATTTAAAAGGGATTTGTCTGCTATCAGTGCTATCACTGCAATGAATTTCAAAGGTGTTTCTGTTACTGTGAACTTGAAAATTCAGGTGATGGTTGTGGTTTTTTCTTTTTTTTCTCTGTTTCATTTTTTTTCCTTGTTTTTTTTAATTTTTTTTTCTTTTTCTGTTTTTTTTTCTTTTTTTTTCTGTTTTGGTTTTTTTCCTTTTTTTTCTTTTTTTTTTCTGTTTGGTTTTTTCTTTTTTCTTTTTTTTTTTCCCTCAAGGCAGGAACTGCATGATCCCATGATGTAGGTCCTTTGCTTATGTGTGGAGGTTATCCTGATGGATGACTCCCTCCATGGCTTTGGAAAAAGTCTGGTCAAGCAGAGGTGCTCCCTTCTCGCCTCCAAATCTTCTGGACCTGTAGAAGTATTGAGCAGGGGTAGTATGCCTTGCTTTGGCAGTGTCTTCTGGTGCTTGAACTTCCCTTCAGAGCTCAGACTCCTGGGGGCCCTGGGATTTCTGGGTTAAGCAAACAGCCTGATGGAGTGTCTGAATGATACCAGGAGATAAAAAGAGCCATGCTGGCTCTGCTGGGAGATAGCAAGAGAAAGCCACACAGAATCCCTCAGTGAATGCAGTGACAGATACCAAGCAGACCCGGGAGCTCTTTGTTTGGCAAGCTGGGGACCAGCATAATAAAAGCCATTTTTCCTTTTAAGCCTACAAATCCCAGCAGGAGGCTTCAGGGAAAGCCTTGGTGGCTTGTTCCTGAAGACTTGGTTTATATTCTCTTGGCAAATGTCATATCCCTGTAGAGGGGTTGTGAATTGTCCTCAGATGTTCTAAGACAGTATTGTAAATGAAGGATGGAAACATGTATTTCCTATTACAATCCATTTGACTGACATCATAAAATTAATAACAAAAGTTGGAATTTTAGAAAGCCTGTTCAGTGGGTTTGTTTTGTTTTGAAGCTTTCTACCTACACTTTGAGGGCTATATTCTGTAATTTGTGTACAGAAGACAGAATCAAAGTTTCCCCTTGTTTTCTTGCCAGCTTTAGTGTCATTTTGGTGCCCAAAGGCATTTTAAAAAAGCCTCAAACTTCTTTTCTCTCTCTCTCTCTCTCTCTCTCTCTCTCTTTGTTTCTTTGGTTTCTTTGTTTTTAAAACAGCATGTATGAGAGTAGGCACCCAGGTTGGTCTTTGATGCATTAAATTCAGATGATCACTTAATTGGTCCATGAGGTTCTTAGGAATTTATTTACCTAAATAAATTGACTGTGTGTGACTTGTTGTCATTTCAAAACTCCTTTCAAGGGTTTACAGATAAGTGTATGCATATTTATTGAGATTATTGTCATAGTCAATTCAGTAATTCAGTTTGTTGATTTCCATTATGAAAATGAATAAACATTTGCGGTTTTGGTCCTTTGCTTTTGGATGTTGGTGTGAGTTAAAAAAGAATACTATTTTGATTTAGAGTCACAGAGCAACAAAGTAATTGTGTCTCTTCAGTGTTAGTTTGCTAACATAACCATTTCTCAGGAAGCACTGTTCTTGTGGAAAGGAACATAATTTCAATTAATGCTCTACACCATGTTCCTTTCAATTAGGATTTTTAAAAGAGAATATCTGTAATTGGGTCTGTTTACTTACTGTAGTCATAGTGAAAACTATACTCAGTGGTAAGATATTTCATAAAATCTGAGTGATAGAAAACATCTAGATCCAAATTATGGTTTGGGATATTTGTTTGTAAATAATTCCCTGTTGGAAATGAAGAACCCCATGAAATGCATCTCTTCTCTACAGGAATCACAGATTGTGCAGTCATGTAACACAAAGAGGAAACAAAAATGTGCATCTGTAGGATTTAAGCATTATGCTGCAAAGCTTAGAATTACCTCTTTCTTAAGTTATGCTGCTTTTGAGTATTCTCTCCTTGAACTGTAGTTTTTTCAGCTGTTCTGTGGAACTTGGTTGGAAGTAATCAAGGAATGGCTGAGGCTGAAGAGAATCTCTGGAGATTGCTTAGTCCACTGCCATGCTCAAACTCAGAGCTATGTCTGCCAGGCTTGGATGGAGATGCCACAACCTCTCTCGGTAACCTGTTCCAGGTGTGACCACCCTCACAGCAGGGAGAGGAAAAAAAAGAAAAAGAAATTTTTTTTTACTTCCAGATGGACTTCAGTGTGTTTCAGTTTGTGCCCATTGTCTCCTGTTCTTTTACTGGACACAACTGGGAAGGGTTTTTCTTCATTATTGCCTCCCATGAGTTGTTTATAAATACTGATGAGACCTGCCCTGAGCCTTCTCCAGGCTGAACAGTCCCTGGAGTCTCAGCCTCTCACAAATCAGATCTTTCAGTTCCTTCATCACCTTTGTGGCCTTTGCTGACCTGTTCCAGTCCATGTTTTGCATATACCAGGACTAGCCCCTCTCTGTGCAGGTGTCCTCACCAGGCCTGAGTGGAGGGTGAGGAGCACCTGCTGGTGATGCTCTGTCTGATGCAGCCCATGATGCTGATACCCACCCTTTCCATGAGGGCACACACTTTGAGTCTGTCAGGACCCCGATGTTGCTCTCTGCAAGCCTGCTTTCCAGTTGATCAGCATGTAGTGGTGCCTGGAGTTAACCATACCCAGGTGCAGAACTTGGAATTCACCTTTGTTGAGCTTAATGAGGTTCCTGCCAGCATGTTCTCCAGCCCGTCCAGGTCCTTGTGAATGGCAGCACACCCACCTGGTGTATCAACTGCTCCTCCTAGGTTTCTGTTATCAGCCAACTTGCTGGAGATTCTTTCCCACCCTCCAGGTTATTGTGAAAATGTTACATGATGTTGGTCCCAGTACTGACCCCTGCAGTACTCCACTAGTGATGGGCCTCTAGCTGGACTTTGTGCTGCTTTGCACAGCCTTTTGAGCCAAGCAGTTCAGCTGGTGTTCTCTCCACCTCAGCATTTACTTATTTAGTCTATACTTCATCAGTATGTCAATGAGGATTTTATGGGAGACACCATCAAAAGCTCTGCTGAAGTCAAGATAAATAACATCCAATTCCCTCTCATCTCAGCAGGCATCTCATTGCAGAAAACTATCAGGCTGGTCAGATGTGATTTCTGCCTTCATAAATCTGTGCTGACTACTCCCAGTCATTTAATTTTAGTCCATATGTTAAGGGAATTGTTCCCAGATTGATTTGCTGATCGCCTCCCCAGAGTTGGAGGTGATACCGACCTGCCTGTAGTTTATGGAATCCTCGTTCTTGAAAACAGGACTGGCTTTCATGCAGTCCTCTGGAAATTCCTCTGATTCCTATGATCTTTGAAAGACAGTTCAGAGTAGCCTTCTGTAAGCTTCAGTCAGCTCCCTCAGCACTCCTGGATGCATCCCCTCTGGATCTATGGGCTTGTGTATGTCCAGTGTGGTTAAATGTCCCTTAACTGGATCCTCCTCTGCTGACAACAAGCCTTTATGGCTCCACATTTTCTCACTGGTTGCAGGGGCCTGGGGTTTCTGAACATAGAACGTTGAAGGAAGAAGTACCTCTTAAACTGACAGCCTTTTTCCTGGTACTTTGTCTTTCCAGTAATTAGAGATTCACTTAACGTGCTTTACACAGAAAACAGTTCTGTGCAGAGTGTGTGTATTTAAAAAAATACAGTCTGTTGATAGACCTGTATTTAAATTAGGCTATTAATATCTTTTCATGATCACACTAAAAAGAAGAATTCTGCACAAAACAGTATGAATCTACCAAAGAGGTTTGTTTTTTCTGTATGCTGCTTTCCTGTGTTGGCTAGGCTGAGTGCTGACTGTGCAGAGATGTGTAACAGGAGTGACTACAGACCGTGCAGCGATTTCAGAGATGGTTTTCATGTGTCAGAACAACAAGGTGAATTAGTCTGCAGTCACATTCATGTTGCCACCAAGAGCTGTCGTCCGTGCCTGAGCAAGGTTGTTTTAAGCTTACAGGGGTGTAAGAGTCCCAATCTACAAGTGTTTATGTGCAGTTGTCAAATCAGAAGAAAGAAGGAGGAAAAAAAACCCTGAAGCTTTTATTTCCCGCTCAGCAGGAACCTGACAGCTCCTGAGCTCAGCAGGAACAGAAACTGCTGCTTCTTGAGTGGAGCCATCAGCTTGAAGCAGGGTTCTGGCTCCTGCCTTCTTCTTGAGCTCCAAGTCCAGCAACAGTGTGGGCTAACATGGGTACAAAGCACAGATCATCCCTTTCCTGCTGAGCATGTGCCACTGACAGGGAGCATAGGTCAGTCAGTCCTGCCCTCCAAAGAGACCTTGGACATCCACACTGGATGGAGTGAGAGCTGAGGAGCCACTCATCCACTGGATTGAAGCTCATCATAACTTTTTTAAAGCCTTTCCCTTTCCTGGGTTCCAGGAACAGCCAGTGACTCTCAGAGGGTTGCACAGCAGTTAGGACTCAGCCTAGTGGCACGTGGAGGTCTGCCAGGGTTGCTTCTCATCCTGCATGGAATGGCTGTGCATGGAAACTGTGGCACTGCCTCAAAACTAGTGAGAGGCTGCAAGTGTTGCAGTAATTATTCCCAAGAGTCGCTGTACTGACTTCTGGGCTGCTTTCTGCTGACACTGTCACACAAAAAAAGTTGTTCATTTTCCTCAGCGTATCTGCTGTTGTCATCACATCTTGTGAAGTCAGAATTGCAGTGTGTGTGTCTGTGCATGGCAGACCATTCATAACATAGCCCACATCAGGTGTCTTGTCTGAAAACACATTGTGTGATCTCACCACAACCATCTGAGCTTCTGTTTCACATCATTGCTGAGTTCCTGAGTGTGAGCCCAGCCAAGCAGCATTCAGTGGGGCCACCTTGTTCACCTGTTCATAAAGAGCTGCAACCTTTAGTGCACCAAAGCAGCGCCTTCTCTTTGTTTTGAAGAGAGCTGACTGAAAGCTCCAGGAGGAGGAACTGCTATAGAAAAAGTACTGTGTTTTCAGAAAGACAGAGAAATGCCAACATGGTTTAAATTTCGTATTTTGATTGGAATTTTTCAGATCGTATAATGTTTTATACGTGTTTTAAAGTTTTCCAAGTCTTTCAAAATTCATATTTAATAAAGAAAACACATGTGTTTCAATAACACTAAAATATCCCCTAAAATTTCAGTAGCAGTATTGATACAAATGCCATGAAAAATGCAGTGGAAATAACTACTTAACTCAAAGAATGCCACTGTATAGGAACAAATATTAAATTATTTTTTTTCCTCTTCATCAAACTTGAAGCCATGTCCTATTTTAATGAGCAAAGGTAGGATGTAGCATTTCACCTGGGAAATACTTGGATAACTTTAATTAAATATGTACTAACATAATATAAATAAAGTCTTTTTTCTCTCATTTTACTACTAAAATTGATTCTAATAGAAGCCTAGTTATTTATTTTCTAATTAATAAATGACTGCCTTACTAAGGCAGGTGTTAAATTCATTGATGGAGAACTAATCATTCATTCTTAATGGAGCTTTTTGTACAGCCATGAAAGTAAGTTTATAATATGAAATAATGATGTAGTGGGTTAATATTGTAGATGAACTTGTAAGACACCTCATACAAGATGAACTTGTAACACCACTCTTGTAAGGGTGGGTTGATGGTTGACTTGCCCACTCCTCCCTGTTTGCAGAGGTCTTTGCCAAAGTGCATTTCTGTGAGCAACTTTAAGGAATTCTAGAGGGGTTATTTGCAAAATGAGAGCTTTTTGGTGGAAAGAGAAAGGAGAGGTTGAATATATTAAACAAAGGAAAGCAGACCCATTACAGTAGCCTTTCAGGGCTGTGGAGGCTTGTGCCCCAAGGAACCACAGGCTTGCCAGCCTGCGGTCTACTTGCTTGCCATGGTGTAGCCATGCAGTAGCACACACTGATGCCATAGCTGTGAGTATCTCCCTTTAGTGTTCTGGGGACACTTTTGAGTGCAGAGCACCATGAGAGCCCTGGTGGAGCAGTAACATATGGCTGCTGCCACTTTGAACAACCTGCTGCTGCTCACCTGTCATGGATTGGCTTGAAAATGGGTTGACTGAGGTTTAACTCTGGGGTGCTCCTCAGGCTAGCAGAGGTTTTAAATGTAGGATTGCAAGGATGGGCTTTCCTTGCAGCTTGGAAGAGACAGAAGATTTGTCATTGTCATTTTCATTTTCAGGAAGCATCCTTTTGGGGTGATGTTACGGATTTCGAACGGCACAGAAATAACAATGTGATTCTCCATGATGGTAAAGATAAGAGCAAACTTTATTCTTCTAAGTTCTACTTTTATAGAGTAGTTCAGTACAAAAAACATGATTGGTTATTCAGTGTCTACACCCTTTAGTAAACATTTCTTTCCAGTAAACACATTGGAAAAACACCATCTGCGGATGGTTTCTCACTTCCCAAGGTTTGTTTGAATTCCTCCTTTAGCTTTCTCAGGCTAACATGAGAAAGTTGCTCATCTGCCTTTCACACAGATACTGGCAGAGCCTGAAGCCTAAGTTCAGACCAATGTCAGGCCTACAGGGTACATGCAAGCTGTCCTTGGACCAACGAGCGACACTGAAAGGTGTATGGCACAACTTCATTCCAGAAGCTTGGTCTGTTTTGTTGTCCTTGAGCTAGTCTGTTATCTTCACTGTCCAGTGAGGAAGGGCAGGGTGGAACTGGAGGATACTTTTGCCAGACTGAAGGCAAGAATGGAAGCAGTCAGGAGCCCAGGAGTGCTCAGATCTGAACCAGCTTATGAAAATGGCTGCATGTTGCTGCAGCACTGTGGCACTGCATCTATGGCAACTAAGGAAAGGAGAGTGAGTAAGATAATGTTTCCTATGATGGGAAGCATGAGGAGAAAGATTTGAAAATGCTGCTCTCAAGTGATACAGTTTGGTTTACTCTTTGTGAGGTGTTCTTCAGAGTATATAGTATATGGCCTGGGAGTTGTGTTGTTTAGGCCATTTGGACTTCTTTGTATGTCCTGGACTCTTGGCTTGTATTCATATGTGGGAATTGAATACATTTGAAGGTAAATGTGCCTTCGAAAAAAGGAGGACAGCTAACAGGGTGCTTTTCGCTATTGATTCTCGTGAAGATTTGTAAATATGGAGAAAACCATGGTTTTTCCACCATACCAGTGCATCTCATCTCTATTGTGTTAGTCAATAGAATGCTGGGCTGATTCATGGTTTGTCATATAGCTCCCAGAAAGATGGTATAATTTATAGAACTTGTTAAAGCTTGGAAGTTTTGCTGGGCTGCAAGTTGTAAGGAGTTCAACTGTTGGCATGTGAGCCAATGTGGTCTCTCATGTGAAACTCCCACATCTGACTTCCTCCCCTCATGGTGTGTGTGCAGGCTTGAGATTAACTTCTGGTTCCCTTCTTTGCTCTTCCTGCAATTTCACAGGCGTGTCTGTCACCTTTAAACTTTCCTGTAGGTACCACTGTTCTTCTAGCCTCTGTCTTTTTGTCCTTGAATAAGTAGTCTTCTCAGTGAGGTAAAGACTTTCCTTTGTAGCTGGGCCATATCTATAAAGAGTCCATGTGTCATAATGTTTGCTTCTGGCAGAGGAAAAAAGTGGGTGAGTTGCTTTGAATTCACATGCTTTTATTTGGGCCAAACAAAAGAGCAAACCAAAGAAACAAACAAAAAAGAAGCAAGTGACAAATAAACAGATAAAAAAGTCTTAATATCAAAAGAATATCTGTTATTTATTTGCTTTGCCATTATATTTCATTACTTCTCCATTACTTTTTCTTTTGAAGAAATTATTTCAGGAGAGGAAATAGAAGTCTTTTTCACCAAGCAGTACCCAGACCATTTTGGGAAAGTGTGACACAAGGGACACTTATTGGCAGATAAAGCCACTGTCATAGTTGTGCTCAACACACTTCACTGAGAGTAGCTGTGGCTTCAGGAACTCGAGGAGAAGCAGCAAGAAGGAGGGCGTACGTGTTCCGTGTGCCAGGCACAGGTTCCCTTTGCTTTGACTTTTATACATCTTACTAGAAATGAGTGGGTTCACGACTGGGCAGGGATCACAGGTGACACACTGGGGCTTGGCACACCAAGCAAAACCTGAGGCCACTTGGACTCCTGTACTGAGTGAAGAAATTCAGTTTTATGGCTCTCCTGGAGTCTGACTGAAATAAGACTGGTAGTAAACAACTTATGTGCTAATAGCAGGGTGCCTTAGCGTGCAGGTGGTTTGGAACAGAAGTGAGTGCCTTTAAGCATTGTTTTATGGTGTTGTACATTGCAGACTGAAAAATGGCCACAAGCTTTACTACTTTAATATTAACACTTTTTCATTACTCTCTCCCTCCCCGCTCCTGCAAACTGCTGCATTCATCCATTATAGTGGCTCTTTCTTCCCCTTCACCTGGTGTTTCTCACAGCATGGGAGACGTGGGTGGCAGGAGGGACAGCTGAGGACATAATGGCACCTTGTCTGTTGCCAAGTGAAGCCACAGCCCAGGCTGGCCCGGGTAACCTGTTGAGGTAACTTGCAGAGCCCTCAGTGACTACAGCATCCCTCCTGCCTTTGCTGCTGCCTTCCAGTGACCTGCAAGGGGACTGCGCCTCTTACGAGACCTTTCCCCATCAGGTTTTTCCATCCTCCCTCGTGCTCCTTGATGGCAGGAGCTTTGCAGTGCAGATGTTGTTATCCATCCTTTCCCAACCCTTGCAATCAGCTCTTTCCACTGCACTTGCCACTGAGGGCTGTGTGCCAGGATGTTTTAAAATTGGGAAACAAGCAGCCATGATTCACAGGATCAAATTTGCCATGCTTTCTCCTGCAATGTGGAAACATGGTGTTTAAAAAGTTTGGGTTTTTTAAATCCTATTCTTATATTCTCTTTCCCATTCCAAGTATGTCAAGTTAAGTTTATCTCAGTGCCAGTACCAACTGTAAACCAGAGTTAAATTAGCCTTCCTGTTAGCTCTGCTTGGGTTTCATTTTTCAACAAGCTTTAGTAAAATAAATTGTGCCCCACATGTCTTTAAATTTCATTATCATGACCTAACTTAATTTGCTATAAATTATTTCTACCTGAGCTTCTTCAGCTGTGAACTTGCAGCCTCCAGTGTCTTGCTTATTGGATCATTGCCCAGCTAATCAAGATTTTTTTTTCCTTCACACCTCCTGCTTTTTTGTATCAGCTATGTCTGCCAAAGTCAACTTGGCTGTATAACCTCAGAGGGGACACACAAAGAGCTGATATGTTCTTGTCTTTAAAATAAGGCTTTTATTGAACCAAGTTTCAGTCTGTTCCTGTTGTGCTCTAGTGCTGCTGATAAAAGACCTCTTTCCCTTAGTAAAAAAGTGACCTCAAGGGTTTGTTCTCTTCTTGGAGGTAGCCATTGCAACACTTCCTTTTGGCTCTTCCTTCCTTTTGTTTTCTCCTTGGGAAAAGTGACTGACTGGAAAATCTCTGCACACTCAGTGTTGAGCAGCTGTGCCTTGGTTTTGTGTTTTTTGCACAACTACATTCCATGTCTGATAAAGGCTGATGCTTATTTCCACTGAGAAAAGCAGACTTCTTTTTCTTTAGAGCTATTACTTTTATCTAGCAGTTGGTGATAACTCTTATTTCAGTGCTGTGAACGTTGAAGGCTTGCTTGCCTCTCAAACTTATGAGCTGCAAACAGACTGAAGATTTTTGCTGAGTAAGAGTCAGAGAACCCCTAAAGGATTTCAGCTTGCAACCTCAAGTTGTAATAACGACTTGCTATCATCGGATGTCCCCAGAAGAGAAACTTAATGCAGCAAGTTTTTTATGACTTTGGAGAAGTACTACGTGGTTTTTAAAAATAAATAAATAAATAAATTACCTGACTTCCTGGGAAGCCTTGGGGATGCTCCAGGGCACTTATTTCAAAATGAAAACATGCTGATTGTTGCTTAGATGTAACACATGTAATTTGAAAAGTTCTTTAATGGCAGCTGAGGGCCTGATGTAACTCACCAGCAGATTAAAAAATAGCCAGTTTGTCTAACTTTCATTTGGAGAAAGTGGTAACATGCAGCTGTTGGTGCTGAGCAGTGGAACATTATCTTTCAATATAGCCTTTCTTTTGAAAAAAGACGCTCTTACTTGCTGTCTGGATCCTGGTGGAGCAGATATGTCTGCTAGAGTAGCTTAACTCTTACAGTGAATGCTGATACAGGATGCTGCAAGAACAGTGGGCACAAAAGGTATTGCCCTGAGCACAAAGAAGTCTTCTCAGCTCAGAGATGCTTCAGTTTGACCTAAATTTTTGGGCTCCATATGAGGTTTACTGGTAAAATGACACGTCATGTGGTAGGCAGGGGGTCAGATTAGATGATCTAATGGCTCCATCTGGCCTTAAATTCTTAATTAGGGAAGTACTGCCAGCACAAGATGGCATTGAAGCTGCTAGATTTTGCTTGCTTGGGAGATTCTCACCTGAAGCAGGGCTGCAGAAATTCTACCTGGACTAGTTTTTTCCTCAGCTTCTAATGCCAGTAGCAGCCAGCAGAGCAAGAAGTGGGTTCTGACGGGAACCTGATAATCTTGCTTTCATGGCAGTATAAAATCCCTGTGTCTGACTATTCCGGAGTACCACATGTTGAGCTTTTAGAGTTATAATGATACCTAAATTTAGAAGGAAAATCTATTATTAGGACAGAAAAAAATGAGGTAAGTTTCTCTGGCAAGCTAATGAAAAAGAAATTACAGTTATTTGAAGCTGCTCATGGATTAAAATATTAGAAGTGGGGATGTAGTTTTTGTAGTGGGTGGTTTGATACAGAAGGTTACGGTGCCTTTGCTTGACACCTTTGGTGCAGAAAGGGGAAGTTCATTGTGTGTGTGTGTGTGGTGTTGTAGATGTGCTCTTGGCTCTCTCAGCTGTGCAAGTGGCAGTGTGCATGTGTAATAGCCACTGGCACAGCAAAACCAGCATCATTGATCAGCCAGTTTCTTTGGCAAGCCCAAATGGCTTGTAGCTAACTCAGTATGTCACTAGATTGTGGAAAGTCACTTGAATGTCTTTTAAAGTTGCTTAATTGCTTATTGATCTCATAATTATTCCATACTTGCTGTCTCTTTTGCATTGATAAATCACAATTTTAATTTCATTAGGAGAAGGTTGTGGTTTTGTGGTGTTGAGCTTTCACTTTTAGGTTTAGAGCTTTTAATTGGAACTTTCAAACTTGATTGGTTTCTTTTATATGCTGGTAAACATTTTATTTTTCTTGCATTTTTCTAAATTAGTTACTCTACTTCTGCATGCTTCTTTAAGGTCCTGTTAATACACAGGGAGGATATTTCAAAGCACAAGGAGCTGAATTAATAACTGCTGAGATACTATATTTTAACTGCTGTCCCCTTTTGCTAATTTATCTTGTGGGATTTTTCTCCTCTTTAAGATTTTTTCAGAGTAATTGCTCTGGAAGTATGTTATTTTTCTTTCTAGTCTCATCTTGTGTATTACTGTAATTCAGGTTGCTTCATTTTAGTAATAGCTTCTGCTGGCTTCTTGCCTTGCAAATTATTTGTACCATGAATTATTGCTCTGTGTTTGTGTCACTGGGAAGTTGTGCAGGGAGAGAAAAAGCCTTGACTTCCTGGGTTTTAATGCAACAGGATAATCTAGACCCAGTTAAAGCAAGAGTTTGTGAAAGTGGGTGATGAACTGTCAACTGTGGCAGTTCCTGTGCTCACATCTGTTGAGTTGCCTAACCCAAGAAATGGTTTCATCCATGGTGACCCAAGGTAGCTCCTGGGAACTTGCTCTGTGACAGAGGGACAGCTGGAAAAAGCCAATTTCAGCCGCTCTCTGCTCTGTTCCCCTTCTCCCTGTGTAGCTTTGGGGCCGGCAGCACCTCTCTGGCAGGATTCCCTGGTGCCCAGGTGTCTGCTGCCAGCAGCTGTTGTGCTGCTGCTTTGGGCAGCTGATGGCAGCTTTGCAGAGCCACCAGCGTGTTCCTTGCTGAACGGTCCCTTCAGGTGTGCATGTTTATTTCTGCCTTGCTGACCTCATTATCAGCACAGCCTCACCAGCCTAATGACAGCTTCTGTCTTCTACTAAGTTCCAGGAGCATTTGGATGAACCTCACATGAGCCTAAAGATCATGGTACACAGAACCAAACACCCTTAAAAGTGGAAGAAAGGTCTCTAGGTGGTCTGAATCTTGCTTATCTTTGCAAGGTGGTTCCTTAAAGGCCTATCAGTTTCTAATAACGCTTTTGTTACCGGGGTTAGACTTGCACTTTGCAAAAATAGAATGAGATTTTCAACTGGGCAAGGACACCATCTGCAGTCACCAGATGCAGTTATCAAGATTAAATTGCAAGACTTGCCACTGATTATGCTGGTAGTCATTTATGCAATCAATGTAATTATCTTGAGATCAAGACAAGATTTGATAGATTCTGATAGATTCTGCCTAATTAAATTGAAGGAGCGTCTATCAGCTACTGGAAAGAGTATGGCTGCAACTTGTCTGTTTCACTTTGATCATGTTATTTTATAATATGGGAGAAAAAATAAATTGGCACATATTGTGAAATTGACATCTTAGGGTAAAAACATTTTCCGTTTGGTTATATCAGATTTCTTGAAAACCTGCAGCATTGCTTATTCATGAGAGGCTCCTAGGTGTTCTCTTCATAACCAGACTTCAGAAAAGACTGTAGTCTGGATCTCTTCAACCAAGGAAGATGAAATATTTCCACTTCATGTTATTTTAAGCTTTCAGAGTATATTTTTTTCTACTATAGATCATGTGGAGAATTGACTCAGCTGCAGCTGGAAAGGATTTTCTTGCCAAATGGAATGGTTGTTGATGTTTTCACAGAAAATGTGACTGAGACTTGGTAGAATATAATCCCAAACTCTTAAAATGTTTTTTTACCCTAATGCACACTAATAATCTAGAAAAAAAAAGATGAGGCTTTGGAGAACTCTTCACAAGTAGTCATTTGTGTGTGTTGGAGCATTTTCCTTTAGCATCTGTAACGTGGTTCTTCGTGTTCTTATATAGTGGTAAAAAAATCTTTTTGCAGATGTGTTTGCTGAGCTGTAACTGGCATATCTTGAGCCTTTATTCATTTCTTCTGTAGGTTGTCAAGACAATTTCTTCCAAACATAGTAGAATTATGTTACAGATTGATGTATCTTACAACTTGCGCTTTTCATTTTTAACTTGCTTTATGTTGCCACTACATATGCACTGTAAGTGTATGTAATGTTTTCTTTTCTTTTTCAAATGGCATAAATGCTGTTTATATTTCCCATCAGGGTATATTGGTCAGGGAAGGGACAGGAGCAGTCTGTAGTCTATGTCAGATGAAGAGGATGCAGGAGATAAAAAGGGAAAGTAGGCAGCACTGAATACCTTCTAAAAAGCAGATGATTCAATCTTAGTTAAGGCTCAAAAAAAACAAGGTCTAACAGCATCCCCAACAGCTGTTTCTTTAATTTCCAGCAAGTTACCAAATTTCATTCCAAGAAATATGTTGCCAGAGAAGACTTCTAAGAGCAAAGCATTGTAAGAAAGTTAGGAGATAATTGGTAATATTTTTCTGTCATCAATCTGTTATTATATCTGCTACGCTTTACACAATTATTTATCAGCTGAGAGTTACGAAATAATTCCTGACTTGACGTGAAAAGGGAAAAAAGTCAAATACGTTTTTTAACATGAACCCAAGCCATCAGTCTTAAAGTGCTGATTCATTTGCCCACACAGTATAATTAAGATGTTAATCTGTAATAAGAAGTGATACATTCAGTGATCTCACAATCAGAAGGTAATTATAGCTTAAAATGTTCATTTGGCTCTCCTCAACCATTTTATTACTCTGTGACAGGTAAGAGAGGGCATTCATAGCTCAGGATCTATAAACCTTTACCTACACACTTTGCTTCTACAACTGGAACAGGTTTGCAGTTATATATAGATGACTATACTGGAAGATTTTTGGGAACAAAATGTCGACTGGCATTCTGAGTCCTGTCCTAGGGGAGAATATTACAGTTACAGTACATTTGGTGTTTCGTTAGATAATGAATCCATTATGTAGTTTAAGTTCAGGCTCACACTGATTAATCATGACATTTCAATTATTCACAGAATCAGTGATCTTTTGCACCCTTTTTTTCCCACCTCATTTGCTGTTGGCATCTATTAATTTCTCTTTTACTGCTTTAGGATTTTTCATCTTGCCATATTCTGAAATCCTGAAACTCTTCCACTGCTGGAGGATTTTCATCTGGGAACTTAAATGACCTGGTACCTTACAAGCAGCTCATGGCACCTCTCTGGTTTGGTGCTTCACAGCATCTTATCTGCCTACCTTGGAGGTGGCCGAGCTGCAGCCAGCAGCCAGGCCTCCACGTTTAAACAGTGACAGGGAGAGATGCGTGTTGTCCTGGGAATCCAAACCAATTCCAAGCATGAAACTGCATCATTTAGCAGGTGAAGCAATGTTCTGTTTTATCTGCTAACTGGAATTTCCTCATGTTGTCCTGGAGCCATGGAGGGGGTTGAGTTGCCTGACTCGCAGTCTGTCTGTGCAGCTGGTGAGATTGCCCTTGGCCGTGGTGTGACATTGTTTTACAGGATTGTATTGTTGTTTGTTTGGAGGATTTCCCTTGGTACCCGTGCAATTTGTTGTTCTATAGTGCACAGACAGCACAGAGGTCAGAAGTGGCTGCTGTTGTCCCCTTTGGCTCCTGCTGCTCCTCTCCAGCTCCAGCTCTCAAGTATCATCACTTTCCAGCTCAGTACCCACTCAGTCACATTGCCATGGTGTAGTTATATCGTATATCCATGGGTATGTAAAAAAAACTCTGTAATTTTTTATCTTTACACGCATCTTGTGTTTTTAAATTTTATGGGCTGATTCAGCCTGCAGATGTTGGTGGAGCCAGGCGGGATTTCATGGAGTTTTCTCCCCAGTGTGCACAGACTCTGCTGGCCTCCAGAGGCTCAGCTGCTCTCAAACCTGGTGCACAGGACAGCCCAGTGTGCACCTTACTGTGGAGGTCTGTGTTTACCAATAGGGTAAGATTTATTAAGTGTAGGGTGCATATAAATAGTTCTTTCTCCAAATATCTTCTCCGTTTTAATTCTTCCTAAATATGCCATTAGCAATTGTTTGGAAGTAGTGGTGGCAAATCTCTTTCTTTGGGTTCAGGTAAAATTGTCCTGTCCTCAGTCTTCTAGCAAATTGGACTTTTCAGGCTGGATAATCACCAGTTAATTTTAGCCTACAATCTCCATTTTATGGCTGTCTTGTCAATACTAATTGCAAGGTAATATTTTTAGAAGTAAAGTAGGATATGGCTTTTTATGAGAAGAGGGAAAAAAAGAGGAGTACAAAGTCATAAAACACAGCTCTATTGTTGGGGAACAGCAAGGTGGGTGTGTATGTGTGTTTTGTAACAAGTGGACTGGCATTACAGGAAGCAGAACTCATGGGAAACAATGTATTAGAAAGGGGCATTTTTTATTTCAATGATTAATTAGCTAAACCAAATGTAATCCAAAAATATTCAATATGGCAAAGTTAAGGCCTGTTCTAATAGAGGGTAGAAAACTATATTGATCAAGGAGCCTCTTTTCCATAAACCAGCATAGTGGATGTCTTAAAGGAGGAAAAAAAGTTATAATAATGTCAGGTCTTTCAAAACTATAAAACATCTCAGTAATTTTCTGGAAGTCATTTAAAATAATGATCTTTTTACAGTGCTCCATTTAATGGATTTTTAGTTATAAAATTTTAATATTTATTCAAAGTGCAAGTTTGCTTAAAAGATGTCTAAAAAAAGAGCCCTGTAGGAGTCTTATTTCCTGGACTTTTCTAATTCTGTATCAAAATTCCAATGCTGGCACGCAAGAAAGTTATTACTCTGAAGGGTAGGACTTTACTTAGACCAGGCTTGAAAAGTTCAGCTCTTTCTCAGGGATCTCTTGAGGGCTTACTGGGAGTTGAGAGCTTCTTTTGAAGGCAGTAAAGCTGCCCACAGAAATAGGAGCTGTCTCTATGTTCATATATGAGTTGTGTGGGCTGTATAAGAGGAGGATGAGAGTGACGTGTGCAGTGCATCTCTGATGTGGAGGTCCTGCACTTGTTCTTGGGGATACCTTCAGTATTGACTGAGGACACAATGATGTGTGTTTTGGATTCTGTGATCCCAAGGAGTGTGGAGCTCAGCAGTGCAATTTGGGATCCATTTTCAATGAGGGCTTCTCTGGGTACTGTGCCTAAAGTTAGTAAAGTCACTTAAGCTTTACAGCTGTATATCCTCAGAAGCATGGTAAGCCTAGGCAGGTGCATCAGTCCCTGTGATCCACATTCTTAGGAAGCTGGGTTGTTCATAATTTTTTCCAATTTTTCTGGTGGTTGAAAAGTGACAGACCAGACAGATTGAGTACAGTCATGATGCAGCCAACAGCTCACCCCCTGTGGTTGATCCGTTGTCTTCTTCCTTTTCCCTGTTCTGATCTTGCCTGCTTGTTTGAGCACATCGGCTACAGGAACAAGAAATTTGTTCCATGGAGCCTTCAGTAACCTTAAGTACAAACTGTGTGTGCAGTTGCTGAGCATTAGTAGTTAGGTGTGACCTCTTTGACGTTGTTGGAGTAATAGATGCAATCTTTTTCATCAGTAGGCCCAGCTTTGAAGAGGAGACATTATTCTAGTACCTTGCATTATTTATAGGGAAAATGGAGTTGCTATCACTGCATTTCCTTCACAGTGAGACGTGTGTGCTGTGCAGCCCTTTTTGCATGTGTAGAGGATGGCGAAGTTGCTGAAGTGCCAGCGAAGGCATAATTTAGCTTATGGAATCTGCACAAGTGATTGTACATGAGGTGGAAGTATCACTTGACGTAAGCGCTCAGCAGTGAAAACCCTTCGTATCTAAACTTTCTGACCCTGCATAAGACTCCTTAGGTGGCTGCCAACTATGCTTGCACTTTCAGGACTGTGCTTTAGCTGCAGCTTTTTCTTTCCGTTTTCTTTTCCTTGGCATTCTGTGATATTGTATCCCAAAGAAAGAGCAAAATAACATCTTCCAAAATAACTGCAGTATTTATCCAGTTGTTGTTGCTAGGAGGGTGTGTTCTGCACAATGCCTGTGTTTATCAGCTAATGGAATGAAGATGCTTTTAGGATGAAATCTTCTTCCGTTTTCCCATTTTTCCTTGTTTGTGAATTATAACAGCAAAAATTAAAAAGCCTCCTGTGTCTCTTGTCACTGAGGAGTCCTTACAGCCTGTGATCTGGTGAAGGCCAGTGTGGTACTGAGAGCAGAGAGCTGCTGCTTGTTCTTCCCATCAGTGTTTGACAAGCAGGCAAAACGAGTGAGGATGCAGTGTGTGAGTCTCTCGTGTTGGCATGTACCTGTGTGATCCTGTTCTACAGACCTAATTTGTGGCCCTCATTCTGTGATTTACAACAGGAATCTTCCCATAAAAGCATTTGTACATTGTGTTATAATTTTGTCTTTATCATGTGATATCTTGCTTGATGAAGAGCTGTTGGAAGGGTCTTGATTTTTCCTCAACAGAAATGTTTGGGAGTTCACCTGACACTGTCTGAGAATTTAGGTGAAATTCCAAGGAGAAGTGTTGTCCTACTGGAACAACTTGAACAAAGATATTTCACTGTCACAGGTAATTTTTGTAGTGCTAGAAAGTAGTCTTTGAAGGACCCTGCTAAAATAGATACACAATGCATGGAGATGGCATCTGCTGAACAAATAGGGAGTAAATGCCTCTCTGGCGTCTGAAAGATACAAATTTGCAGGACAAGTGTTGTCAACAAGTGGCTCCACTGATTTCACCTGAGGCCTGAGGTGGTTGTGTGTGCGGGTGTGTTCAAAATACTATAGGCAGAATACCTCTCAAGGCTGATAGTAGTCTCTGCTTTTGAGTCCTCTGAGAGCAGAGGCTGCCCTTCAAGTGCAAGGATTTGGTATCTGTTCCATTCTCTTTTATGGAGGCAGGGGATGCGTGAGTACTTTGGTGACCAAAGCTGCCATGTGGACTCTGAAAATCTCAACACCACAGTGGAAACCCCTTCCCCTAGTCAGACATCTTTAACTAAGCATACATGATTGACTGTTGCTTCAGGCATGTTTTGTTGTCTTTATATTGCCCTAAAAACCAAAACATCTCAGCCTGTGACATTTTTTGGCTGTTCTGTGTGATGGTTATAGGATTTCCTATCCTCTTTCTCTGAAGACAAAACAACATAAATTAATATTGCGGGCAGTCTTGTCCTGGACTTTCTGTGTGATTTTGTTGAGTCTTTTGGGCCTTTTTTTGTGTTGGTAGTTGGAGGCACTGATGCTTCCTTACATCACTGGTTTCTTGTAGGGAGAAGTTATTATTCAAATAGGTAATTTAGTAGTGTTGCATTCAGGAGCGAAGATACGGTCTCTGCACCTTGTTTGCAGTAAAGAAAACACTTGAAAGTACCTGACACCCGAAGCTCAGTAGAAATCTCACTATGTATTAAAAGCAATGTATTTTCCCTGAGGATTTCAGGGTTTGTGCATTTTCCTAGATTGTTGGATGTTAGTACTGAGTGAATGGTCTTGGGAGAGCTTCAGAAGAGGAAGACTTGGAAACCTGTTTAAATTGCAAGACCGTAAAGGGCTCTTCTGTGCAATCTTCTGTCTGTAATATCATTCCCCTGCAGTATTTGACTTGGCGTTAGGTATTCTATGTTTGTACTTGTATTTTAGAAATGTGCACAAAAATCCTTTTTGTACTATGCTGCTACGAGTGCTCCTTGTGTGCTGTCATTTCCCTGTGCCTTCGTTCATTTTTGAATTTAATTTTTTTTCTTTATTTGTAGAGTTATAATTAATTCATATATTTATTTTAATTCTGTGTCTTTCATCCCTTTGTCTGTAGTCATTAGTGTTTCTTCTGGTATATGTCTCTTGTACTTGTTCCAGCTTTGACACTTTCTTTATTTATTGTGTTCCAAGCAAGAAGAAACTAGATACAGCTCAAGAAGCCACAGATGTTCTTATTGGCATTAGAAATGTGTGAATCCTAGTTTTCTTTGCTTGTAGTCACTAGAAGTAAAGAAACTTCTTGCTCTAAGTTTGTTGTTGAAACCTAAACCTCAGATATCCCTTAGATTGGATATTCTGAAGCAAACAAAGCTCTGTTTACCCTGACTGGTCCTCAGTCCCATTGTGTTTCTTCTGGTTAATTTACTGGGAATTTGCTGAGCTTTGTTCTTATTGAGACAAGTTTTGTTGACTGGGTTGTTAATTGCAGGTTTAAACTTGTATTTTCTCTATCTAACAATTTAAAACATTGCGAGTTTTTTTCCTCTCTATATTCATTTACTTAGTTAGGCCTTTAGAAGAGGCACTGCTTCATTAAACACTATCCTGCTTAGTCTGTAATGACTTTACTTCTTCCACTCTAAACACATAATTACATTAAATAGTTTCATTTGTCTTCAGTGGGATGAGAATGTTTTACATTGTCTTTGGTGCTTGGGACCTCTTTGATACATGCTCTTTGGTGGTGTAACAGTACTGTGAAAGACTGTACATGCTGTATTTCTGTGGAAGACAGAGTACATGCCGTATTTCCAGTTTGACTGGGTTTTTTTGTAATGAAGCAAATTTGATATTTATTTGTCACACTCTGATGAAAACAGTATAATTTTTGTGCTTCTACAAAATGAAGCACCTGAGACTACTTCAGGTGTTTGCTCTTTCTCTGCAGTCTCTTCCTGCAGTAGGACTCCAGAGCCAGTGGTGTACAAGCAGTAGTGATGAGATGATGCTCAGTCTGTGGTGATAAGCTGGACCACTCATCTGCTCTTCTGGTGCAGCAGCACGGTAGTGAGACACGTGAACATGAAGGGAAAAGAAAATAGGTGGTTGTTTTTCTGGGGGACAGGCAGTCCTGCCACAACACCCAGGGTGCTGGAGGGAGCAGCAGATTGCCAGCTCCCAGTGCCAGGGGGAGCAGCTGCCAGCTCCAGCTTGGCCTCTGAATGGGCTGCACATTTTAGCAAGTTCGTAGCGCTTTGGGGCAGGCTGGGAAAAAAACAACTTCTGGAGCTTATCTCCTTCAGCAGCAGGTTTCTGTCTGGTCTGAAGAGCAGGCACTGCAGTGACCAAAGAGCCAAAGGGAGAAATGGGGAGGATGTACCCACTGCAACAGGGTTCCTTTACCTAAACCCTGCTCTTTCCACAGAGGTCATGAAGAATTTCATTGACTCGGGAGGTGCTACCTCTCTCTCTGCAAAGGGAGCTTTTCATGCTCTGCTTAGTTCCTTTCTAAACAGTTTGATGTTTCTGGGGTTAACTTCACAATTTCTCATTGCTAACAATTGCATTTTTTAAAATTTTTGAGTAGAAGTTTTATGGAGTCCAAGTGTAAGCTTTCTGTGTACATTCTTGGGCAATCACTAATTTGAATCATAGGTAAGTTGAAGATTAGTGGTGATACACTCTCTCCAGTAGCTGCAGTGAGAGTATGCTGAGCTTTTGCCATTCCCAAGCCATGGAGTAATCACAAGTAATATACGTGCTGTTAAGATTGCTCTGGGTTGTTTTATTTTTCTTTTCCTGTGGGGTTACTGACATAGTGGCCTCAGCAAAAAGGGTTAAATAGAACTTGAACTATGAGTTTGAAATTATGCTTGACACATTTGATCCATATTACTGCAATGTGTCAGCAACTGCAGTTGGTATGTCAGTTCTGCAAGCAAAAAAGTGATTGCAATGCAATTTCTTCTTTTTGATGTAAAATCACACATACCCTGTGTGCAGGGATTTTCTTGTTCAGTGGGCTACAGTGTGGATTTAGAAAAAAACATAATTCATTTATATGTAAATACAACCTGAAGGCTACACATATCCAAGCTGCTACAAAGACAGAGAGCGTGTACATGAAAACAAGTAGACCTGTTGTTAGAAATTCATAGTTTACCATAATAGGGGTGGTGAGGGGGGAAGGGTTGTCTTTGAAACCATGTAGGTCATCATTTCAGACTTCTCTATTTGTGTTCCAGTTAAAGGAGAAATTGGAAAAGCTTCTGGATGTTTGCTATTTTAAAGCCAGCTTGAGGGGGGAGAAACAGAAACAGTATTTTTCATATGTCCTATTAGCAAATTACATGCCATGAATAAGATATTTTAACGTTTGGCTTGTACATAGATTTGTGAGTTTTATTTGTTTTGGAGGGTGGAGTATGTGAGTTTTTGGCAAATGTTCCATTTCTTTTTGTTACATGAAAAGAAAATTTAAAAAAACCCTGGAAGTAGAAATTATTTCTGTGGGTCTCACAAAATGCTGGGAGGTACAAGAAATCCAACATTCTAAAACAAAAGAGAAGGAGGGGGAGACAAACAAGAGGATGGTGGGTGATTGTGGTATCTTGCAGCAGCATTTGCTTTACCTGATCTTTGTTCCTTGATATAGTAAAAACATTCCCTTGCTGAAGTACTTTGAACTGGACTTAAATTATTTTGAGATAAGTTCACATTAACCACCACAAATTTCTCACTTAACCTGTCACTGTTGCTGGAGATATAAGTCTTAGCTCCTATCAATGCATCTTCTACTTCAGCAAGGGAAAATACAGTTTAGTTTTACAGCTGTTTTAGAAGAGTCTGTGATAAAAGCAAACCACTGCCTTCCCTAATAAGTAGTAAAGACCAAACTCAGGCAATTTGTAGTGAGTGTAGTCTATCCGCTTAAAAATGTCCCAGGGATTTATACACTAAACTCAGATTAATGCTAGTAGGAGTTACCTAAGATAATAGATCATTTATTTAGTGTGGCATTTCCCTTTAACACCTTTTTATTTCTATTTTTTTAATGAAAACACAGTTAGGATTGGAGTTTACGTTATAAAGAACTTTTTCTTCTTCTTCTCTGTAGGCGTGCTTCTAAGAAGTGTACTGACCATGAGGAAGCCCATGTGTTAGTAACCAGCTGTTACTAATCCTGATGAAGAAAATGAAGCCACGTTTCAGCTTTGCCCATCCTTTTCCCACCCTGTTGACTGAATGAGAAGTGGTGGTGTGATTATGCTGACAGCCCAGCATGCATTTGGTAGACCTGTGGTTAACTCGTTCCCTCTCCATGTGTCTGCTCTTACAAAGTTTTGTCCTCATGATACTGTGCTTTCATTCTGCCAGTATGTGCCCGAAAGGCTGCCTCTGTTCCCACTCCGGAGGCCTGAACGTCAGCTGTAGCAACGCAAACCTCAAGGAAATACCCAGAGATCTTCCTCCAGAAACAGTCTTACTTTATTTGGACTCCAATCAGATAACATCTATCCCCAACGAAATTTTTAAGGACTTGCACCAATTGAGAGTCCTCAATTTATCAAAAAATGGGATTGAGTTTATAGATGAACATGCCTTTAAAGGGGTGGCAGAAACCTTGCAGACTCTGGACTTGTCCGACAACCGGATTAAAAGCGTGCACAAAAACGCTTTCAACAACCTGAAGGCCAGGGCCAGAATTGCCAACAACCCGTGGCACTGTGACTGCACTCTGCAGCAGGTGCTGCGGAGCATGGCCTCCAACCACGAGACGGCCAACAACGTCATCTGCAAGACCTCTGTGCTGGACGAGCACGCGGGGAGGCCCTTCCTCAACGCTGCCAACGATGCCGACCTCTGCAACCTCCCCAAAAAGACTACTGACTACGCCATGCTGGTCACCATGTTTGGCTGGTTCACCATGGTGATCTCCTACGTGGTTTACTACGTCCGACAGAACCAGGAGGATGCAAGGAGGCACCTTGAGTACTTGAAATCCCTGCCAAGCAGGCAAAAGAAACCAGATGAAGCCGATGACATTAGCACTGTGGTATAGTATTCTGAACACAATGACTGCCTTTGTGATGGAAACTAGAGCTGGATGATGCTAAAAACCAGAGGTTTACTTCTAACGTTCATTGTAAACATTAAGACTTTTGGGGCTTTTTTTTTTCCTGTTTAACTGAATTATGCCACTGTTGAGCTTTCTAATGGAAAGTTTTGTCCGGGTGGTAAGCTTCAATTATTTCTCTGGTGGTATCCTAAAGCAAGTGAATTAATATGTAAACATTAGTTTAGACCCATTCCACTATTTAATAACGAAATTTATTTTTTTAATTTAAAAACCAAATAAAAGCTTAAATTTGAACCATGTAAAGCAGAGTAATTCATTTATCAGAAACCTGTCCAGTGCCAGAGCACTCCTGGCTTGTTCAGTGCTTGTGAGGTACAAAAAGGAGCGATGATGAAGTGGGCTGTGACAGGTCCAGGACTGCAGAGTCCCCAAAGGGCACGTCTCACCCATGGGTGCAAGGTGAGCAGCTGGTGAAGGGTAGCCCGTTTTGTGGGCTGCCTGCTGTGGTGGGAAAGAGGCACAGTGTGGGCAGAGCAGAGGCCATGGCTCTCAGTGGAAGGGACTGATGCGTGCTTAACCTCTCAGAGGGCGTCTCGGCAGTGCTGGGAGCAGGCAACCTGGAGGAGCTGCACCTCAGGACATCCAAGAGAGGTAAGCCAGGGCACGTGGTAGTTTTCATCTGACACCCACTTACTGCCTTGCATGAGCTTCAGACAGGTGACATCTGTACTGAGGAGTACAGCCAGAAGGCAACAGCAAGCTTAGTATGCTGGTCAAACTAGAGTACCACTAGTGATAATTTAAAAACAAAAATCTGGTGGCTTTAAGCTGTATTTGTCTTCATAACTAAATGTGACTTCTATTTTTTAGGGAGCAGCCTTTTAAAAAGTTGAAGGAAATAAATGAATATATAGGCTAGGCATATTCTGTTGTGTGTTAGGATATATGTATGTTCTGTATGATTTTGTGGTTAAACGTTTGGGAAAATATAAAGTCCACATGCAGTTAAACTCAGCCTTGCATATGAAATGGATGTTTTAAGTCTCTGCTGTCTTTAAAAACACAGTGTTTTTTCTCTGTTCATTGATAAAATTTTCAAAGGGAACGAATCCACAAGGATGTATTCCTATTATCCTTTATTATGATAATAAAATGATGCTTGTCTCTGGGTCCCTATAGATCCAGTCTCACTGACATTGAAATATGTATTACAGAAGGGTGGATTAAAAATGTATAAAACACTGCTTTGCAAGAATAAGTGGTAAAGGCCAGCCTTAAAAAAAATTTTTAAACCCTCCAGAGTAATCTCTCCCATTAGTTTATCCATTATTTCTGTTACGGTTCTAAGGGCAGAAGCTTATTTATGTTAGTTTTTTCAGAATACTGTTAAAATAATAGCTAACACTTGTTTCAAAGCAAGTGAGAGAGCAGGAAAAAAAATGAAAAAAAAGATTTTAAATGGATATAGAGTCAACTTTTTATGTCATCTTTGCACTTTTTTGTCATCTTTGTAGAGTCACCCTTGTGACTGACTTAGCTAGTTGCATAGCTCCATGAGCAGTTTTTGGCAAATTAGGAGAATATTAATGTTTGTAAGGGTGCAGTCTTTCTGTAAAATATCTGCTGTCTGATGTTTCTGTCCCTGCCACCAGCTCCCTTAAGTAAAAATGTTATTTTCTAAAGAGAGGCGCTCCTTGATTACATATCCTCCTTAGTTACCATTTTATGCTTTCCTGTTTCCAAGCTCTATCTGACTGCCTACTCCAGCCCCCCAAGCTCTGTGTGCAGGACCCAAAAGCAGTAGGGTTAAATACACATGTGAGTCTGAAGAGAGCAGATGAAATGTGGCACTCTTCTGGCAATAGAAGAAACTCTACTGAGCAGAACATGTAGTCTCTCTGTGTAGGCTGAGCAAAATTACTTCCTGATGTAATTCCCCCAATTTCTCTAAAATTTCCTTCAGAGTAAAATTGGTTTCATTTCTATAACTGTGTTCCCCAAGCAATGTTTAGGATTCCAGCTAATGTACTAGTGTGGGAAAAAGCAGGGGGAGACTAGCTAAAAGATGGCTGTGAGCTGGAGGTACTAAAAATCAAGAATTTGGTGTTGCCTATTCACAGCTGAATGCAGGAATTTCTCCACAAAATTTGGACAAAATTATTTAAACAACATTTAAGAAATTCTGGTCAGTCTTAGAACACATTAAACACACTTGGCAGGTTTTAAAAATTTAATTCCAAGCAACATTTTCAAAAAGAACTCCTCTTCCCAAAACTGACTAAGAAAAATATAAATAAGTTATCTTTAAGTTTTCTGGGTTTTTTTCTTAATTACTTGATCCATAAGACAGGATCTGGTATAGTTTTAGCCCAGCTGAACTTCTGGCTGTCCAACTTGAAATTCTGACCCAAACAAATTAAACCAAGTGAAGCATTACTCTGTAGAAATGCTTTGGAGGGATGGTAAGAAGATAAGTAGATGCTTGTTTTTACTGTGTTTACTTCACACCTTTCATTCCAAAACTACCATCTCTGAAAAGCCTGCATGCTGCCATTTGAAATCAGTGGCACAAACTTTTAGACTTTGATAATAGTTAAACACTTCAAGGAGTTACTTCATTTACAAAACCAATTTTGCTGAGAAATTAGTAATTTGGCATATTTTTAGCTGTGATACCTTAGCATGTAAATACAGATGAGAGGAAATGGCTGTTTCATTACTCACAGGAGAGTATATGCTAGAAAATAAGAAGGGATATACATAACACAGTGATTTTTTTTGTTGTTGTTCAGTTAAAATGATTGAGGAAAAGTAGAGCTGAGGCTCAATATCTTAAATGTGATTAATTTCTCTACCCTGATTTTCTTACAGAAAACATCCATATTTTTGTTTCTAAACGGTGAAGGATAACTCTCTCAACATTAGTTTTTTAAAAAAACTAATGGTCATTTTTCTCTGCTAATTTTCTAGTGTTATGCTCTGTGGGTAAGATATGTGGTGGTGCATTTGGTCTGTGTGTATTGAGGCTCAGGCTTTATGTGTTTCTTTTAGTCTCAGTTTGGTGCACTATTAGATGTATAGTGTACCAAACATCTTCAGACAGACATCTTCACTGTTAATGTACATTATATTCTTAAGCCTTTGGTAGTGAGATTTTGCACTGCAATTGCCATAAATTTCAGGGGTTGAGTATGAACAGAAAATGTGGTGATCCACATTCTGGTATTCCCAGGAAGAAAAGAAGAGAATAGAATTTTAGTTTACTAAATTGATGCCATGCAGAAAATCTACCACGTTTGCTTTTCAGCTTGAAAGGGGGAAATCATAATGATTAGAAAGCAAAAAAAGGAAAGTAAGAGGGGCAGCTGGAGGCTTAAACACTTGGAGGTGTCATGGAGTCTTGCAGCATGTTTAAATGTGCAGTGGGGTCTCAGAGTGAATCTAAATCAATTTTAAAAAATTTTAAAAATCTAAATCAATTTTACTTCCACACCTAGAAAAAGAGCTAAGCAAGATAAACAAGAGTAAATGAGATCTGTTTTAACAATAGTTTTAAAATTTGGGAGGGAAATCTAGAGAAGTAAAACAGAGGAGGATATAAATCATGGTGAGGCTACATGTAAAGTTATAGTATGGGTAAAACAAATGGGAATACTTTTTCCTAAGCAAGTGAGAAATAGGTGTCCAACTTTAGCAAGAGACAAGAGTTAATCAAGTATTAAGAGAACTTCGTGAATAGACAGGGCAAATGTTCTAAAGAAACTAGGCTAGCATTTGAGATGGGGAAAAAGTCACCTATCAATTAGTTACTGGTTAAAAGAAAATAAACAAAAGTAAGAAGAAATCATCTGTTGACTTGAAGAAGAATGGTTACTGAGGTGTCCCACAGGAATCAGAATGGTAGCAGTGCTGTACAGTGTATTCCTGGGTGATGTGGAGAAGGGAGTTGATAATGAGCTGACAACATTTGTGGGTTATAAACAGTTATGGAGGGCCGTCCAGTCTACAGCTAACTCTGAAGAAATACAGAAGGTTCTCAGATTTCTAAGTTGGCAGATGATATAAAGAAGGTTGGATTTGGTGTGAATAATTACAAAGTACTGCAGATGGCACATCTGAATGTGAGGATATTCTCTAAATTGGCTGTAATCAAATGGAAAAAACATCTTGGAGACACAGTGGGAAGCTCTTCAATGACAAACACCAGAAATTATTAGAAGGGAAATAATTGAACAGTGTGGTGGAATGGCATGATAAACCACTGAATAAAATCTGTGATGAACACACATCTGGAGCATTGCATTTCAGTTCAGGTTCTCCTTGTCTTCAAGAAAAATGAACTTGCTTCTGAAGTACTGAATATGTAGAGAAGATAATAAGATAATCAAGGATATACAGTTGTTTCCGTAGGAGAAGAACATCTAACATCCACAGTTATGGAGGTGAGATGCCATTTAGAATGATCAGAAGCTCTGATTTCTGTTTCTTGCTGCAGAAAACAGCAGTCTGGTTAGATGATATCAGGCAATGGATGCTGGGATCTTTTTAAGCATTTTTTGCAGAGAGCATGCATTTAAATAAAGAATAGGTTACTGTAGAGAAAACATATTCAAAGGTAGGATTCCACAAATTCTTGGAAGTCAAGGTTGTTAGCAGTTAACAGTGCTAACATTATATAGATACAGCTCTCAAGAAGGAAAGTCCCTGCTTTTCCCAGGAAGCAGGAATGGTTTCCCTAGGAAGGGCTCACAGTTTTTTGCTTCTCCTACTCTCTGAGACGCTGCTGTGAGTGTTTATTGAGGAAGGGAAGGTGGGCTTAATTTGTATGCACCAATGCTTTCATATGTCCAATGAGATGCAAATCAAGCTGCCTCCCTGAGAGGCAGGAGAGGGTATTTGTAATGCAGACAAGGAGATTTCCCATGCATGGGCTAGGAATGAAGTCCAGGAAAGCAAAATCCCACTTAAATGTTGGTGTCTTCTCACTGTGAACAGCAGCACTAATGCTGTATGAGGTTTGAGCACTCTGTGCTGAGTTGTGCCAAGACTGTGTTAACGAAAGGAGTGACAGCTTTCCACTGGGGATCTGTGGAAAAATTAATTCAGACTTTGCTTGACATATCAAGGCTAATTGATTCTACTCTTACAGCTCACCTGGTGGTCCATCTAGAAAGGATGGGAATTTCTCAGCAGGTTCTTCATTAAAACAGGGCTAAGGGCATGTTTTTCACAAAGAAATCCCTTCATTTTTGTTTATTCAAATGAAAACTGGTGTGATGACTTCTTGAAAGCATAAGCACTTCAACAGTGCCACTTATCACAGGGAAGTGCCTGGAAGCTTTGGGGTTTCTTTGCTCAAGTCAATCTGGGGAGCTAAACCCACCAACAAGCATCAGACAGAGCATATATTTGCCATGCCATAGCAGTATGTGAAGGAGGTGTTTTTTGCATGCCAGTGCATCCATACCTGTGCAGGGCATCCCTACATCTCTCAAGTTCACTCATATTTTCCTGAGGGTATTTGTGTGCATGACTGTCAGCTGCACATACACGTGCATGCGGATAAAACAGGGTCTCCTGGATGCTTTCGTTTGCCCTGTTGAATCATGAGAAGGGTTGCTTTGTTGCTTCAAAGCCATGATTCATGCTGCATTTAAGCCAAGAACACCTCCATCCTCAGCCTTTCACTGTGCTCCCTGATCCCAGTACCAGCTCCACAGAATGTGGAGGAAAATGAGGAGATACTGGTACATTTCATCCTCTTCCTGAGATCCTTAGTCACATCAATTGGCTACCATATCAGGCTATTACAGACTTTTGTGAACAACCTTTTGTTTTCCAGCTGGCTCAGAAAGCAGTACAACTTCCTAGAAAGCAAGATAATGAGGTGGATGATGTAATGTCTTCTAGCTCATAAGGAGCAGCCCCGTTGGTGAAAACCAGAGAGTGCAAGTGCAGCTCATGTTCCTGGGTTGGCTCTCCTCTTCTGCACTTGTAAATGAGTAGGTTCTTGGCATTACAAGTGTGTTTGGCTGTGTTTTTCTCCTAGGAGACAGTTATGACCCTTGGAGGAGATTCCTTGAGATGGCTGTGAGTCTGAATGCAGCTGCTAATTCCAAAAGAAGTGCTGGAATGAAAAATGAGATGGTTTTAAGATTTCCCTAGTGCAAGGAAACTTGAGATGCAGTTAAGTTTTTGGGAAATCAGACATCTGTGCTATTCCTAATGCTGTTTTGAGGTTTTAAAAACACATCGTGAGCATCCTGCTGCTTTGGTGGGGCAGTCTGCAAGCAGATTTCATAACAAAGCGGCAATCTTCATATTCTCTTGGTGGCAGATTAAACTGGACATTGAGGAAAAAAAAACCCAAACCCAAACCAACACAACAAAAACACTAGCAACAACAACAACAACAACAAAACCCAAATAAGCAAAAAAACCCAACTAACCAACAAGTTCATATGTTAAATTGTCTGTTTAGGTATCTTCATCCTTCACAATTAGTAGTCACTGCCTTATAATGAAAGAGTTTGTGATCTCTTAAATTCTTCATAGCTCCATTTTAATTTGGGAAAAAATAGGTTTGTTTAAATACATCTGCCCTAACACTGGTGATGTATAAGCTGACACAAGTCATATTTAAATGAAGATTGAAGTTGAACCCTTTAGGTTTATATCAGAAAAATACACCTTTACATAGGTGTGTTTATAAAATCGTGGTCTTTCAAATATGCTTTGAAAGTTTTTAATGTATAAAAGCAAGGGAAAAATTGGGAAGGAAAAACAGACCCCAGAATTTTCAGGTTGCCTTCAGACATCAAAACAGGACAAAAAGGAGAGAAAAAAAAAGCCCTATCAAAACCTATTCTTTTTTCTTCCTTTGAGGATTAGCTTTGTGCTCAATGCTGCATTTCATGGTTTACCAATTTTTTATTTCTGTACCTAAGCCAGATTAACATTCACTTTCAGCAAAATCTCTTATAAATGGAGTTCTTAGCCACAGAGAATACTGAAACATATCACATTGTCTGAAAAAAACCCTGTGACTGCAACAAATAAGCCCTCTAGACAGTATCTCTATACCCTGTTAATTAAATTTAGTTGCAAAGTAAAGGAACTGTTGAATTAAGGTAATACTAGAGAGATTTCAAGTTCTTGAGTAGATGCTGGCTTTTATATTCTTAACGTGATTGAATATGGGGCAATCCACACACCTTTTCACTGTTCTGTTTCAGAAGCTGTGGGTCTGGTTTCTGTTAGGGAACACAAACCCCACTGTTCCTTTCTTCACATAGTCCTTAAGGACAAGGGCTCTGGGGAATGCCATATCTGGGAAATGCCAGCAGTTTGTTGAGTCTCACCTCAGCACTGCCAGCTGTGTTGGTTTAGGCCACTTGTAAAAGGAGGGAAACTGCTGTTTGGATGAGAGCTGTGAACCCTCTCCCTCTTGAAGGGGACTTGCTTACCACTGGTAGCAGATGCATCACAGGTCAGGATCCCAGGGATCCTTAAAATCCCATCCTTTAAAGCCACGGGGAGATTGCTTTCCTTCAGAATGATACAAGTTAGTTTTGGTGCATCAAACTTTCCAGTACTATAAACTGAAAAACACCAGCACAGCCTGTTTGATTTTCAAGCCAAGAGTGTCTAACCACATTGCAGCTGTACTCAAATCAGAATATTTTGCCCTGTCTTTAGTTTTTTGTTGTTTAGTATTACATTTGTGGTTGAATAAACTTCATGGCTCTTTGGATTGAATCTTCAGGCAAGCTTGTTTTCACTTATCAGAAATTATTGCTATTAATGGTAAACCTCTCTGTGAAATGTATTCATGGGTCTGCAGAGATCTGTTCTTTTCTCATATTTTCCACAAGATTAATAAACTGATTAATATAGTAGGGATTTTTTACAAAGTAAATGAGATATCTATGCACAAGCTTTTTTAAAAAAAGGACTAATCAAGAAATGAACCATGTGAAATTTACTGATTCTTTTCTGGAGTTCTGAAGCAGAAAAGGAGGATCTGTGTAGGAGAGCTGGGCAAGGTATAAAGGTATTCCTTCAAATAACAGTCTCTGAAGTACATGGAAACATCTTTTTCTTTTCAAAAGCTGTGGCAACCCTGAAACTATAGTTGCATGATGGTAGATGCAAATTGCAATGCTGAAAATAATTTAGATAATTAAAGAAAATCCATCTTAATCTTTGGTTACCATTAAATGGTAAATTTTGTAATTTGTAATTTTGTTATCATTCAGTGGAAACCATTACTTTGGTTCTCACATTGTAATGTACCAAAATTCCTGGCTGAATTTGAAATTATGTTTTCTTTGTTAGCAAACTTTCTTCCCAAGTTCAGGAATGTACTTTGTATTGTATCTGAAACAGAGGTTTTGATGTTTCCTTCAGTGGGATCAGAGTTTCTGCAATAAATGTTATTGATTCAGGGTGAACTGAGCCACCATACTGGCAATTGCTTTTGTACTTTTGCAAGGGTTAATTTGGGTTTAACATCTAAATAAGGACATCACACAGCTCTGCAGTGGTGCACCTTCAGACTTCTAGCATGGCAATGAGGAACTATCCTTTCCTTAACCTGGTGGCAGATAGCTGTGACAATTACCTTAATTTTTAATTGTTTATATGACAAAAGACATGTATTACCTTTTTGTATTTGGCTCTACATAGACCTCTGGAATCTCTTAAGTATATCTGTACGAGGACAGGCTTTTAGAGTGAAGGAAAAAAATTGTATTTAAGAGGGTTTGAGTGCATGTTATTAGCTTCCAGTAATGGGTCACAGTTCAGGCAGCATCACCCACAAAGTTACTTTATAGCAAAATCACTGGAGTCAGCAGGCTTCTGGAAAATACCCACCACTATTGTTTAAATGCTTGTTTTCCAGTATTTTTCCACAATTATTTTTGTTTCTGCAGCATTGCGATCCCTCTGTGAGCGCCACTGTGGAGGTGATTGTTTTGGGAGGAACGTGCTCTAAATTTCCAAGCTGTCCTGAGGGTGTGGAAAAAAGATCTTTCATGGAAACCGCTTCAATTAAAAATATGACAGTACATAATCGTGGACCTGAGGAGACCTGACACACATTTCATGCCTGGCCCCTGACTGCCTGAGTAAATAGATGCCATACTTAGCACAGAGAACAAATGGTTTGGGCTCAGAAGGGTGAGTCATTCAAAGCTGAGTTGCTTTTCCTGAAAGCACACAGAAATGCAATGATTAACTAGGCTTTACATTTGGAAAATCCTGCAGGCAAGTCTTTAATCAGTCTTGAAACGCTTTTCCTTGTGCTGGCAGTAGATTTGTTTTGACACAGCGTGGTGATGGCTGTAGGTACGGCAGTCGGTTTTAGCTGCGAGAGGCGTATGGGTGACGACTGCTCACGTTACGTGAGCAGTGTTGGGTGTCTGACGAGTGTGCTCCTTCTGCTGCAGGTGCTGGATTGAGCTCAGCGGAGAGCCAGCTTTTCCACACAAACTGAGAAGATGCCTGAGCTGCGTGGGCCTCCTGAATTCAGGGAGAGAGAGCAGATGGCACCTCTCACTGCAGGCCTGATGATGCTGTTCCTGATGAACTTGGTTTGAAACACTAGTGTTCATCCCTTGTGGAAAACCACAGTGGTCCATGACACATGGACCTCAGCTCTTTCAGCTTCTTGTTCCTTTACAGTGTGTGTGTGTGCACTTTGTGGGTGCAGCAACACTAGACTCAGCTAGGTCTTGCTGATGGGAAAGCAGGCATTACTCTGCTGGATGTTGTGAGTTACTGTGTCTACAGATGATAAGGTTGAGTGGCAATAATATCCCCAGGAAGCTCTCTGCACACTTGTTGGAGAGTGGGTGGGAGAGGGTCAGAGGGTGCTTGCCATAATCATGTGCTGTTGCAGTATTCATATAAGTAGCTCGTGTTTATTTTGTTTTCGGTTTTCTCACTGGTTTAATTCTGTAAAAAGGAAAGAGTAATTAAATCATTGCTTATCAGTAATGCCATAATGTTTCTGCCATAATGAAGAACACTTGATTACTGCATGTTACATGTCACGTCAGAGCCTGTCATGTTGCTTTTCTCTGGGAGACTCCCCGGGGAAGGAGTCAGACAAGTTCTTGGTACATCCCTGCCTGACTGCAGGGCACACAGCAGAGCAAAACACACTTTGTTCACCTGGCAGCTGCACTCAGGGAGGTTCTCTGTGTCTGCCAGAGGCAAACTATCTACTTGTCTCTCAAACGTTGCACATTTCCACATGTAAACTTCATTTCTTGTTGGAGAGAAGACATCATTCAGAAGAGATAGGTGAAGGGTGATGAGAATCTGTGTGTTATGCTCCCAGGAAGAAAAGAAGGGTGGGGGTGGATGGGGTGGATGAAGCAGAACTGGATTTGAGGCAAGGGGTTACAGGAGTGCCTGGAAAAGCCAATAAACCCCAGAAATTTGGCGATCTGTGTATGGGAGAAGTCCTGAACTCTCTGCAGAGAGTGAAAGAATAGGAAGGAGAAGCTGAAGTGAGATGCCTACCTGGAGAGGATGCTCTGCCTGGAGATATGCATTCCTTCAGGCAGGTGCTGGGGGAGATGCAGGGAATTCCCCTGTTCAGTTGCCCCAACCCTTGCTGACACTACGATTTGTTTTCCACCTCCCTAACACCACTGATCCTGCTCTCTGCTCCAGAAAGGCTGTCTGAGGGCAAAGCTGAGCTAGGAGAGAGAGGTATTAGGGTGTTAATGCTTCTGATGGTCGGTCACCCAGTCCCACCTGGGCTGGCCAGAGTATTTCTACCTGGACACCTGGAGCTCCTGAGACCTGGGTTGGTGGAAAGCATCTCATCACTGGTGCTGCTGCTCCTGCGAGGCTGTTTCCCACTCTGTGTGGTCAGGGAGAAAAGGTTCCAGCCTCTCTGGTGGCTGCTGGCTTGATCTGCCTCTGCCATATTGCTACCCCACAGCTCAGCTCCTCAAGCTGAGACTTGGCTCTTCCCTGCCCAGCCCCCATCAAGGGCTGAAGAGAAAAGATATTTTTCTTTCTAGGAGGTGAATCATAAGTAATGTCCACACTCTGCTTTCCCGTTTTTAAACCAGCTTCATGTGCCCTTTGAAACACAGGGAAGATGTAGTGTATATAATGAAGTCATCCCTTGTATGCTTCTGTCTGCTTTGTATGTATCTTAAAAAAGTTTTAAGCTGGGACATCACCTACCCTGCTGTAATGTTGTCCTGGGTGAAATCCAAAAGTGTAGAGGGTCAGATTCTTACCTGCAGTAGTTTAATGTAATTCCATTAAAATCAAAGGAGCAGTTCTCATTTATCACAGTAAAGGTCCTCTTGCAGAAAGTATTTTTAACTGCCAGCATCCTCACTGAGCATGAGGGAAATAAATCCATGGTAATTTGGGGGGACTATTTACCCAGTCTACTTTAAAGGTTCTCCTATTTCAGTTGTGCCTAGGGATTCCTGTCAGAGAAAAAGATGCTGATAAAGGGGATAGTTTGGCACAAGTTTAATTCAACATTGACTTAAGCTGTCAGGGCTAAGTAGATCAAGAAGAATAGCACTCAAATTATGACAGCTTCAAGGCTTTGTAGATAAGAAAAAGAATCTAATTTTAATTATGATCTTCACTGGATTTTGAAAAGATCACATTCTTTCATCAGTGCATGGAAGGACAAGAAGCATATACATGAACTCTTCCACCTTAAAGGTAGGAGCAAACCTGTGTTTTGTTTTAGCCCAAAGCCTGTGAAGGCCAATATGACTTTTGTTCCTTTATCTGGAATTATGTGGTACAATATTATTTTTGCAAAGTTATTGCTATACTGAAAAGGTGGTTGCTATACTGCAAGGACAGTATAGCAAACTTTGCTAAAAGCAAAGTTTTTCGTCAGTTGACTGAAGACATGCCTCCCTCCCAGTCTGGAGCTATCTCCCTCACCCAACGAGATTTAACAAAATTTAAGTTACTTTTAAAATATCAGTCTCAGGCTTTATCTCAAGTTAAAAACTTTTAAACCAGAGGTTTAATAAGGTTTGTGTTTATAATCCTAGCATTATGTCACTTGCTTCTATGAGGAATTTATGGATAAATAGTTTACAAGCAGGCATCTTGCATTCAAACAAACCTTTTTTGCAGGCTTATATAACTTATTTTAGATACAGTGGCTGTCTTTAAGTAAGGTCCTTATCATTGTCAAGGAAATGAGGATTTCTCAGGGCTAGTATCACTCTTAATTCCATTAAATGTACTCAAACACCATGAATGTAAGCCCTTGTTGTCTGTTGCCAGCCTCTTCTAGGACCTCATCATTCTTCGATGGGAACAGATGGAAAGCCAGTCTGCTGGGATGCTTGATATCAACACAGGCTGAGAAACTCTTGTTGAAATAGAGGAAAACTGTTCAATTTTTAATCAAATATACCTGGGTGAAGCTCACCTGTGAAGGAAAGAATCTATAGAGCATGACTGGGAAAGTGCTCAGAAAACAGATAGTTCGCTTTTATTGTTTCCCTCTTGCTTCTGTTTTGCTTTTGAAAATGAAGTCCTGCAAAATTTTACAGTGATTGGAGAAATAGAAGAGTAGTGAATTACCACAGCTAAGTGAGAGGATGTTTAATGAGAAAGGAAAGGGTTTTTTTTAAGTCAGATTGTCTTAGACTCTGCTAGCATGTAATTTTTTTTCATTGGCTAATTAACTTAGATAAACTTAGATAGACTTAGATAAAAGAGATTGTAAAGCCTTTAATATCAATTTTGGTTCTTCATGAAGACGCAAGAACTCAAACAGCCTTGATGCATCCTTTATGAAGCCATGGAAAGTGCGAAAGACTAAACTCTTGATCTTTCAAATAGATCTAAAGTAAAAGAAAACCAGGAAGGTTTTAGCTTTATTTTCTTCATCTGTCCTTGACCCAGCAGCTGTAATTTAGCCACCAAATTGATGGGGAAGACAAGTTTCATACAAAATGCGTATCTTCTCTCATGTCAGCTACAATGGAAGGAATTTTTGGTGTCGAGGTTTTAATTTCTTTTTATTTCCCAAAGTTTCAAACTGACCTGTGCAACTCTAAGTATACAGATACTTAAAACTAAATTTGCAAAACCTCAAGCAAAAGTCTGATTAAGTTTATAAATTTGTCCTTAATGAGGAGACTTAAGGCTGAATTATTCAGATTATTTTGGAAGTCAAGTTGATTAAAAATTTCTCTTAAATATGAAGGCATTCTTTAGCGTCTTCTTAACGAAGACACAAATGTTGGAAATGTCTGTTTAGGAAGATGGTAAAAGTCAGAAATCAAAACATCTTTCTTTAATAACAGTAATTCTTCAATTCAAAAGTTCAGGGCATCCTGGGAAAATGAAAACAAGAATAGGACCCCTTTTTTTTTAGTGCTGAGCTGTCGTGCTCACAAATGCTGAGTGAGAGTCTGTGGGGATACTGCTGCCAGTGGGGTGAGAATCAAGCAGATGGGAGCTGATCTTTCTGGCTCCACCTGGGGTGAGGGCAAGGTGAGGCTTTGCCAGTTTGGTGGGTTGTCAACCTGGTCATCAGCAAGAGTTTGCACTGCTGCTGCCTCCACACCTTGAACCTTCCCCACCATGCATGGGACTGGTGTGGTCCTACCCAGATCATCTCCCATATGGGCCCCCAGGTGTGGGAATGCTTGTGGCAAGTGTTTCTTCCCTTTCCACTTTGCTTATTTTCTTCCTGTCAGTCCCAGAAGGGAAGATTCAGTCCCAGCAGGGCCTAAGGGGTGGGGAGTAATCTGCAGATATATCCAAATCCAAGCTCTGCAGAACGGTTTGTCTTGCCATTTGTGATTCCTGTAATGGTAGGAAGTGTGTTTAGAGAAGGAGTCTCATGTTTTGAGAGTGCTGTTTTCTACATGGAATGTGCTATCTGTGTCTTTTGCACACAGGGTGGGATTGGCTCTGGCATTGTAAGAACAAAGCCGAAAGAGCTCCTCTAAAACACATGCAGTTTGCCAGTGAACATTTTTAAAGAGTGGACATTGCTTTTAATCCTGTTTTCTAGGACAATTGCCAGAGGAAAACTGCATTTATTTCAGTGTCTTGAATGAGGATGAAGGGCTCAGACTATCCAAATTCTTGGTTACTTATTAGAGCTAAAGGTCTTGGTGTCAGACATCATATCCTAATGGAGTATGAATTAATCATCTGGCTGGCAAAGTCTGGCTTTAGAAATACGCGACATATTGAAGTGCTTCCACTTTTGCTCATCAAATTCAGTAAGATCAATTTGTGCATCTGCAACCTCTTCAAAAGTAGCTGACAACAGAACGGCTTGTTTGCTCAGAGACAAATTTCTGTGGCTTGTTACATGATATGGAATATCTGAGTTCACCTTCCTGTCTTGTTTTTGCAGTTATTCTAGGAAATGGGGTTGGGGAAACAACAGGAAACCTTGAGACAGACTAAGATAAAAAAGTATACTCTGTGACAAAATTTTACGATTGAAATAAACTGTGTTTTGTATCATCCCCTTATACACCCAACTGTCTAAACTGTTTTCACTCACCTGAGTGCTGTCAGTGTTGGGAACATCGGCTAAGATGTTCCACTGCTGATGATGGGTATGACATTCAGCAAAACAGTTGCAAAATTTTATATGAAGGGGGATGCAATATGTTTTTCCTGATCATCCCTATCTACCATTAAAGAATACTAAAGTTCACACAAGGATTTTCAGTTGGCTGGTTTTGAATTAAATTATCAAAGACCTTACATTACTCTTAAGTCCTCGAGCACATTTACACTTGCTCTCCCTTGCTTAATGTCCTTGTTATAAAAGTAAGAGGCACTGTCTTTTCTTAGACTTGTGAATATAGCTGAGAAAAAGGGAGGGCACCCAACAGACAAGATCTTTCAAACTGCAGAAACTGAAAAAATTCTTGCTTGTTTTTTTTTCTCCCAATTATGTCAGTTGGCTACAAAAACATGTCAACTTCTCCCCCGTATCTTGCCAGAGGCCTTATGACAGCTAAAACAATGCTGTTGCTGTTTAAATGGATGCAGTGTTTTCAAACTTTTGAGAACAAATACTATTCATCATTTCGCTAATATTGATATTCATCAAAGAGACCACTGGTTTATCAATCAACTTATTTTACTAATTATTTTACAAGCCTGTCTCAAAACAGCCCCAACACCACCGTCCACTTTTCAATATAATTGTGGTCCAGCCCACTGACAACATTTAAGACAGAATTTTCTGTCTAATTGGAAAAAACACGGACTGGTAAATATGGAATAAGTAGGATTTCAAACAATCGAAATGTAATGATTTTCACTAGATGATCAGAAAGAGATTGTCTATTATTAAACAAAGTTTGGACAGATTTACTAATCACATCTGCAGACTTGGTCTGCAATTTGTGTTACTGCAGAGCCCCAGACACCATGGTCTCTGCTGGGAGAATATAAACACACACTGAGGCTTCCTTAGCATTTCAGTGCCATTTCACCATCCTAAGCACATTTCTTGTGACCATGTGCAAGGCTAATGTCAGAATTTCCAGGGAGGAACAAGGAGGCTCTCGTGCACAGAAGGCAGAGTATACTCATGTACATGAAGCACAGGTTCACTCTAGAAAAGACCTGAACAAAATCTACATTCATAGAATGCAATAAAATTGGTGACATGGTGTGTGACCAGTTGCACAGTTTCTGATATTTCTAAAGTCGTTAAGTATAAATAATCAAACCATGAAAACATCTTTGCTGCTCAACAGGCATCTTGGCACAATCGTGTCAGCTTTGCAGGGACAGCTGATGACACATTAGTCAGAGGATAAGGTAATGGGTTCACAGAACATCAGCTGCAAATCAGTATTTCAAACAAAACAGAAGAAAGAAAAGAAAAAAGAATCTTCAGGACATTTCTGTGCAGAAGAAACCAAGGGGAAAGTATTAAGAGAACAAGAAGAGTTATATTATCCTCCTAAACTGTGTTTTGTGATGTTGCTGCACAGAATTGAAGTTGGTGCCAATTCTTGTCTCTTAAAAGAGATTTATAAGCATTTGAGAAGAGTTGGTTCAAATTGATGTGAAAAAACTGCCTTTTTTTTTTTTTTTTTTGAGATGTTGTTGATTTGCAACATGTCCAAGTAGTGTTTAAATTTTCCTGATAGTTTTTTGTGGGTTTTTTTGATGTTCTTCCTCAGTTTGAAATAAAGTGTCTTACTTTACTACTCCATAGAAAAATTATCTTTTGACCTTGAGGCATATATATTAGCTTTTTTTTCATTTTAGTCTATTCAGCTGCAAAGCAAGTAGAGTGAATCAAAGCTCTTGGTTTAGATGTTTTATCATTTGTTGGCTTCCATTTAAAGCCAATAACCCTAACACTTCCATAACACTTCGTGACTGTGCTAGTTCTCAAAGAAAGAACACATGCATGCAGCTTTCATTGATTTTGGGAAGGCTGGAACACTATTCTGTTAACATTTTAGAAGCTATTAAAACTTTCAATTAAACAGTGTGGTTTTTTGTGCTATGGAATTATCGAATTATAGAATTATGCTTATTGAAAGAGATAACAGAGCCCTGTGCCACTTGTCTGTTAGGTGTGTGTTGCCACTCTGTTATGCTGAGGTGCACCGTTCTGAAGGGGTTCATAGGAGGCTGCTCAGCTACAAAAGTGTGAAATGGATGCAAGGACCCAGCAGTGCATCTGGGGAGCTGGCTCTGCTGCAGGGCTTTGCATTCAGCCACTGTGGGAGAAAACTGCTGCTGGATGCAATTTCCCTGGCGCTGCGTGAGCGCTCAGCAGTCAAAGAGTCCTGCTCCTGCAGGAGGCACAGCCTCTGGAGGTTCAAAGCAGGGCAGTAGGTACCGTGCCACACTGGTTTACAGCAGCCAGGGCATCGCTCCTCACGAGCCTGGCAAGGGTAACGCTCGGCTTCCCGGAGCACAGCAGCCTTGGAGGGAGGCGGGCTGGCCTCAGCTCTCCAGGAATGAACATGCTCCTTCAGTGCATGGGAACAGTTAAGCTCACTTTCACAAAACATATGTTGCTTGCATAAGATACATTTTGGGTGAAAACTCTGCTTTTAATTATAGACGGTTGCATAAAATGTCAGTGATTAAAGCACAGATTTAGCAGTATTCTTGGCCTGAAGGATGCCAGCCAGAAAGCATGTTTCTCCTCCTGTTTACTCCACTTGGAGCAGAATTTTTCCAACTTTAAGAAAGTTTTCTATTCAAGTGAAAAAAAAAATCAACCAAAGAGGAAAGTAGCATTTCCTCATCTATTCTGTCTCTCAAGTTTTCTCAACAGTGAAATTTCTCAGGAGCTGAGCAGGGTCGTTTTGAAACAGGGAAGATTGGAGATCTAACATTTCATTTCAAAGCAAGAAGTCTAAAAGTCAGGTTTAAGTTCTCTGAGAAAATCTCAGCCTTTATTTTCAGTCTCAGCCTTTATTTTCCTTTTGTCCACGGGTGGATGGAGAATGCCCAGCTTTTAAAATCACCAGTTGCCTCTGATAAGTGAAATTCCTTCAGTAATTCTCCAGAGTCTGAGATAATTATATATCCAATGCAAAACCGGCAAGGTCTGAAATGTGATCAGATATATACCCAGCTGAGCAGGATCCACTTAAGTATTTGTTCTGACTTAGCCATTGTAGTTCCAAAAATACTGCTATGGAGGAAAATATAAACATGATCCCTTCTTCTTTAGGATTGTTACCATCTGTATCATAGTTACCAAATATTTCTTGCTTAACTTGCATTTAAAATTAACTGAGTCTATGCATCGCCTGCCTTTACTGTAATCATAATATAGTAATCACAGCTTGTTCACAGAATGTGGTCTACTTCGATAAGCATTTTGCTTTAGCTTTGAGTAATGTTTTTTGACAAGTGCTATTTTTGCCATTTCTTCTATAAATATATAGGTTATTATTATTCTGCTGTAGTGATTCACTTCTGTACTCATTCCTCTGGAAGTACATTGAATTACACCAGCTGAGATTATGGCCTCTACTGTGCTTTCCAGAATGTTTTCTTTTAGTCTCCTCTATTTTTAGGTCAATTACTGAGTCCAAATCACATTACATGACTGAAGATAGCACCTGTCCTTTTATTTATATCCTCATATTTTCTGAGTTCCTGTTGCAGCTTTTTTTGACCTCCCTTCTCCATGTAACTGCTTCTCATTATGCTATTTCCTGACTTAACCTAGATTACACAATATCTGTGTAGATTCAATAATCCTTTTGAAAGAACTAATTGAGCAGAAAATGCTAAGAGGAGACCTTAGCATTTTCCTTAGAGGAGACCTAACCTTGTGGGTTAACCCCAACAAAGGCAAAATCCTCAAGCACATAAGGAGGATACTTTCGTTTTTAAATGAGGTGATTAATGGTAAGATCCTATTTTACTCTAAATCGGGGCATGAATTACTTTGGCAAGGTTTGTTGAGAGCAAATTCATGTTTTAAGGAGTACTTCCTGGAAAGGCAGCTTCTGGCTGATTCTAAGAAGGATCCTTACCACCAGGAGGGAACACAAAAGGCTGCCTTCCCTTTCTAATCTCCAGTTTCTGCATTTCTTGAAAAGTCTGACAGAAGTAATTTGATTCATGAGGTGGTTGCCAGCTAACTGTTGCCAAATGCTGGAGAAGTGGGGAAGAGCCACGCATGAGGTTCTGGTCTCTGTCTGCAGTCAGACTGGCTGCTTCTGACAAATGTGGAAAGCGAACCAAAGCACAACCATCTGACCCTCAAAGAGCACTCACTCTGAGTTACCAAGTTTGTACTGTCAAATGTAATGGCCACGAGCCAAGGCTCTTCTGTGTGAAGTGCCCAGTTAATAGCTGAATGAGTATTTGGAGGTCTTGGCATATTGTTAAGCTTTGTTATCGTCTGACCTTTTCTAATCTAATTTATTATACGTAACACATGACTTTCTTTGTGCAGAGTATTTTTTTTCTTAAATAATTATACTTTATCCTTTAAAATAAGCAGTACTGATATGGTGGTGTAAAACTAGAATTACTCACAAGTGTGGAAGATTTTAAGCATATTTCCAAGATGATTTAGAGATAACTTCATATGCTCAGAGAAACTTAAATTTCAAGAAAGGGCAGCTCTTCCCAAAAATCTGCTCTTGCACTAGGATGGGCTGCAGTATGTTTTCAGTAATTTCAGGCTATTCAAGCATCAGAATTCTCTACATTTGGTCTATATTTTACCATGATCAAAATAAGACTATCAGTTTCTTGTGCTCTATCTTTGATTCTGCATCACTTTATCTATAAAGTGCCATCCCTGTGGATTTCTAGCTGAAATTTGAGCTGTGTCAGACTTAGCATGACTTCTTGGATGCCACAATGAAATGGCCGTGTAGTACCCTGGGGAAAAAAAGGAACAAAACAGTAAGTGGGTGAAAATTCTACCAGCAGTCGATTAATCCTCTTTTTCCAAATATGGCATTGAATTTGACATGTTAATAATGTCTCCAGTTGCTATTATTCAACAATGTAAAGCAATTAGGATTTTGATTGTGAAGATGTGTGTCTAAGATTATGCCTTGATAATAAGACTGGTGTGAATTATGTGATAAGTTCAGTGTTTGAAGTCAGTTTCTAAAGAAGAAGTGCACTGCTCTCATTTTCCAGTCAGTTTGAACTAAAACAGCACCTGAAGATCATTTATGTTTATTGTGTTTTGAGCTCCCGTCTCTGGTATTGCTGTCATTGCTGTTAATAGCTTACTTGGGTTTCTTTTCACTTAGTGCTGATCCCTGGCCCTGGCAGACTGACTCACTGTAAATTTACCGAGAAAGAATTCTTTCTTGGTCCTCAGCAAACCTGAATAATTAATTTTTATTTTAATCATTATGCTCCTTAGCTGACAGTCTCTTTGTGAAAAAAAGAAAGGGACATGTTTAATTAAAACAAGAAAGCTGAAGTTAAACCACACACCAGTCACTCTGAGAGTTGAGTAACATCCTATTTTTTGGGGGGTTACACACTTGCCTTCTCAGCAGTATTTATTGTATGGCTAACGCTTCCAAAGCTTGTTTTTGGAGCAACAATCTGCCAACAGCTAAACAATTTGCAATTAGCAGAGAGTAAGCTTTATGTTTGCACCTGGAAAATATTGGAAATAATTCCCTGGCCTGGAGAGTGCCAGGAATGGAGGCCAAGGGCATCCCCAGAGCAGGGGTCAGAGCTGTGCCCTGTGCGTCTGCCTTCCCCACACGGGTGTTCCCAGTGCAGGAGACTCTGAAATCTCCAGGTGGGAGAGGTGGTGCATTATCAGCACCTCATTAGCTGCCATCCTGCAGGGGCCTATGGAAATTGTGTGGGTGTTATGACCAGAGCCAAACACGAGGCAGTTTGTAGTTGCTTTGGGCTGAGTGAACAAGGTGTGTGCAGAGAAACTGCACATTCACAGGGAACACCGTGCTCTTTATGAACATGTGTGCTTTTGATTCTTGCATGGCATTCTCTTGGTCTAACAGTTTGGCTTTTGTGGCTAAAATGCTCCAGAACACTGTTGCCTTTAGTGAAGATCTAACAAGCACCAATTTTATCTGTACTGGCTTTACATGGTCAGTCTCAGATTTATCTAAATCTCTTTGAAAAACACAAGGAAAGATGTTCCACATCCCAAGATGTCTGCTTCAAGAACAAAACCCAAAGTGAACAAAGCAAGCATTAAAGTGGTGGAGGTAAGCACTAAGCTAAGTGGTTTAAAAGTTTTAATGTAAATTTGGATATTTATGCACTTTTAAAAACAATAACCCCCCCAAAAAAAAGAAAGAAAAAGAAAAAGAAAAAGAAAAAGAAAAAGAAAAAGAAAAAGAAAAAGAAAAAGAAAAAGAAAAAGAAAAAGAAAAAGAAAAAGAAAAGAAACCATCACACAATATGTGCACAGAAATGGTATTTAAAATGTCTGTCCTGATTAAACATGTTTTCAGGCCTGGCTTCATGTGAATAAAGCATTCTGGCTTTCTTTTAGACAAGTTGCTTGATGTGTTGAAAAATAATCTAAACCCTTCAGTGCTTAGTATATGCATGTTTGTGTTTCCAGCATGGATAACTGTATAGAGCTCATCATTCTGATCACAGAAATTACCCAAACTGGAAACTGTTCACTTCAGGCCAGTCCTGCTGCTTATGCAGGGCAATGTGCATAGCAGTATCCTGCTTTCAGGATGTCATCCTCCCAACGAGCAATGGGAGTTGCTTTTAGTGTGCTTTCTCCAGTTTGGGGACAAAAAGTGGCAAAATTCTCATTGATGCCAACATTAGAGCTTTTCTTCTGACTGACTGGGTGGTTAGAATGGCGGCTGAATCCATCTGTGCCAGGGTAAGTGGACTGGGATAGAAGGGGACTTGCCTAGGGCTGAAGTGCAGGGTGCATAATGATCTGTGCCAGTGGCTGAAGGCATATTTGGTACAGACATTATCATGATGGATAGGTTGAAAGAATATTGAGAACCTTCAGCATTCCAAATGAGGAAACCCAATTACTGCGTGATGTGGGCGAGCTTAATAAAAAAATAATGATGACAGTGAAACTGGAGCCCTTCTTCATAGCACATCATCAGAACTGCAAAAACAGATCTTAGAAGGAACAGAAAGAAGAACAGTGTGATAAACCCTAGTGCACATTTCATTAGGCTTGAGCCAGAAGAAACAGCAGGATATGCTCTAGTAGTGATTCTCTTTCAGAATGGCAGCAAGGGTGCTAAGAACTGTGCTGTCCTCTCATACCAGTAGAAATTCTCCTATTCCACAAGCAAAGCAATAAAACCCATAACCATTACTCTTTTGTCCAAATATCTCTTCTGACCCTAAACAGACTCTGGAAAAAAACATGGAAGAACCTATCTTTACCTGACCAGCCCAGATTTTTCATCAGATCCGAGGGAATGCATAGGAATAAGACTGTGAAGGAATCCTTTGGCCGAAGTGGAGTTATCTCCCAAGCGGGAGAAAAAGACATGCTTTAGGGCACAATTCCTCCCCTTCTGAAGGTAATGCCTAAGTGACAGATAGGCCATGCCTTGTTTTTTCCATTGTCTGGAGGGAGACTACAGGGAGTGACTTATTCTTATAAACATCATTGCTTTAGATGTCTAAGATTGGGTGGGACCAACCTTCTTGATGAGTACCCAATAAATATGCTCAGTGAAGCCTCCTCTCTAATACCACGATGAAGAATTCACAAAACCTGCCTTGGTATATATACACTGGATGGGTGCTTCTGTGCACCAAAGTCTGTAGAAAGAATTATAATGAGTTTCTAAAAACTGAATCTGATGCTTTTAAAATTATGTCATGTACCTTTTGCTGTTCAGTTTCAGTGCCTTCAATTTTTCAGTTATTTTACACTCCTAAAAAACCAGTGGAAAAAATGGTGCCATCATATGATTCTTACCTACAATCAAGGGCACCTGAAGGAAATTAATTTGTGTTTGTTTGAATGCACTTAATCTTTCCTAAGAAGACAAAATTGACAATAAATTTCCTGTTATCCTATACATCAACATTTACTTTACACTCATTTTTCAGTGAGAACAGGCTTTATCAGCCCCAATCATACCTGTGTCTTAATTTGTAATGATTTCCAAGGCACCGTAATCAGGATAAATGGATGAAATGTCCCTATGTATCGCAAAAGCAAATAATTTTATCTCTTCATTGCAATATACGTGCTCTAGAACATCCATCCACACCAAATTAAGGTCCTGGGTTGTAAAACTGACTTTACCATCTGCTTTGGGCATGGAGTTCAACCAAAAGCCTTGAGAGGCTACCCCCATCAAAGAGTAAAATCTGTCTTCTAATACAGAAACTTGGCCCTCAGACTGGTACATCAGATGAAAGCACAGGAATCAAAGCCAATCTGGGATCCAATCATATTAACCAGAAGGAATAGATTGAAGCATGCAAGAGCACATTTCTCCAAGGCTAACATGTGCTCTGATTTGTATCTTGCACTTATCACTGATCTCACTGAGACTTCACAAGCAATGTATCTGCAAGTACAGAATCTTTTGCTTTGCATTTGAAGTCATACTTTTGATTCAGTTGATGAGAAAGTGAGAAAACAATTAAGGAAGCAGTTGTTTGGGCTGTTGAAAAAGAACAAAGAAAATGATGGTGACAAACTAAATGCTCACATATGAGCAAGGACAGATAGTCTCACCTGAATGTTCTTAAAGAGCAGGCAGAGATAATTACAGAGGCATTATCAATCATTTTTGACACCTCATTAAGAGCAGATGAATTGCCAGTGGACTGAAGGACAGGAGAGCCAAAGAACAGCAGATAGTTAAGTAGGTAATAAACAGCAGAGACAGATGTGGACATTTGAGTCAAGCTTCAATATCCAAAGAAAAAATAAAAGGGTTTATTCCTATTGCTATGGCTTCCAAATGTACAGATTTCACTGCCTGTGGGAGGAAATACTCTTGGGTCCAAGGAGAGGCAGTCAGATGGGCAAGAATATGTTGTGCTGGTAGTTGCTGACTGAGAAGTAAGACAACTCCCACTCTCCCCCCTGCCGTCCCTTATATATCAACACAGAACACTATATTTTATATTTAGAATATATTTGGACAGAATACTGAACAAAGAAATAGTTATGATCAATAGAAGAATCAAAGTAAAGGATAAGGCACACGTTTGCTCAGTGATAGTTAATCCTAATTAGGCGATCCTTGTATTGGGGAGTGATTTTGAATACTAATACTGGATTTAGTACTGGATTTCTGTACTTACAGAAGCATAGAGGCTAGAGATGCAAGAATGGGCAGCCATGTCCTGGCAGAAATAAATTTCACCATGCCCTGAATCTTCATTTTTCCTTCAAACAAATCCCAGGCTGAGTTCCTTGCATTGTTTTGGAGCTCTTGAATAGCATTCCAGTATTTCTTTCCACTATGGTGTAAGTTGTTTTCCTTCATTGATTCAAGACAGCTCTTTTGGGCATTTCTTTGTTAGGATATGTATGAATGTCCATTAAGAGAGAACAGCAACAGAAGCATTAATAAACTGGGACAGATGTTAAATTAATATGAAGGCAATGATGCTATGCTGATATTGCAAGCTAAAGATCTGTCCTACTGAATACTCAGAGAAGTCCCTTGCCAAACCATATTATCTATCCTTCATTGCCTTATTTTCTGTATGCCCGAGAAAAGCCAAAGAAAATTAGTTCCTTCTTATACCACTTACAGCCAGGAAAGGATCTGTCATCATCAGTCATGAAAACACTTGAAATATGGATGCACTGTCTTCATTGCCACGGTCTTCCATGTCTAGCTTATTACCTTGTTTTAGAGGACAGTGTTTTTTTTAGTGTGCATGGGTTTCAGGCATTTTTGTCAGCAGAGCAGGGTGGTGGAGGGGATAATGTGTTTTACTGCAATCTCTTCTTTGATTTAGAACTTTATTTACTTCATTTATTTTCAGGTACTTGAGTTTTCTACGTATTATGTATAGACCATTAATCTATTCTTAGATCTCCAGCTTTTAACTTTTGCCAGCAAAAGTTAAAAGCTGGAGATCTCAGAACAGAGATCTCAGAATTGAAGATCTCAATATTCACAGCATTTTGAGTCACTTTTGGTAGCTATTGTAGTCTTTGAATGGTATATTACTAGAACTTCTTATAAATGTCAGGGTATGACATTGACAAGTGCCAAGTGGCCCTCATTCCTTTCTCTAGAAGCCAGCAGAAGACCAGGTCTGTGATATGTGAGATCTCATTCTTAGTTAGAACTGTTTTAAGCATTTATTTCATTGCAATTGTAGCTACTGTTTTCATTTTGTGTCTGGGATGGGCGTTAAACTAAAAAGTACAGCTGCTTTCAATTATATTATAATGTTCCATTTCAAGATAGCTTTCATTTTTTGTGGCATCGCTTATTTGCCCTTCCCCCTTCCCTGCTGTCTTCTGCACTCAGAGCTTTTAACCACTTGGGAATGATGCAGAGATAGGAATTAACAGATGTCATTTGCCACTGCTTCTGCTTCTGGTAGCAAGACAAATTTCACTTAGTGAAAAACACTATCTTCTTACAAGTCAACTAAAAACTTCTGTCCATGGGGAAATGCTGGAAGAAGTTGCTGAAATGAATAGGATGCTGTTAGACAGGTGCCACAGATATAACCTTTGTAGGCCTAGTCCTCTCTTCTCCTACTGTATCTCTCAGTCTGGGGCTGGGGTTACCTTAAGGTAGGGGGACATTTGCTGGTGAGATGGAGGAAGGGCAGCAGACACAGCCTGCACCTGCCAAGACACCATTCCTGGATGGAAAGGAAAGGCGTCCCAGCCCCATGAAGTCAGTACTCCCAGGAGTTGTGAAGACCCAAGTTAGGAGGGAGAGACAAGGCCCCTGGCATCTCTGACACAAACCTGGCAGACACTGAAGAGTTCCTATGATGCCCTTTCTAATGCCATGGTTGGGCTGAGTTTGCCGCAGGTGTGGGCAGGTTGAGCAGCCTTGGGGTGAGACACCATTACAAAGGCAGCAGGGGAACAACCCAGATCCAGGGAATCAGTGGCGTTGCTATAGGTGAGTGTGCCTTCATGGCAGGCAGGAGACAGGCTTTCCCAGCCTCCCTCTGATGAAGATGAACTCTGGCTGTGCTCATTTGATGCTGGGGTTTTGTTAGCCTCTATCAAAATGAATAGAGAAATAAAGAGCAACATGTGAAAGGCATGTTTGTGCATTGTGTGGTCATCCAGGATCCACAGGTGGTGAACCATGAGCAGGAACAGCAGGGGTAGTAGCCTCATTCTGCTCATTCTTCATTGTTTCCTCAAATTAGAAATCCTTCCTCTTTGTTAACAGCAGTTTCGAAGAGAGGGCAGCCTGCTCCCATGCAAAGTAGCCACATGAGCAAACAGGCATTCTTTTGGCAGATGAGGAGGTTTTCCCTCTTAGCAGCTGAAAAATGGAATCTAATGTATAAAAACACCTCTTGTAATTAATCAGCTGGCTTGTTTATGCCTCCTTATCTCAAATTTGAAAGCTGTCTGGAAACTTGAAGTACCTTGGGGATAAAATAATGGGCATTAGGCTTATTTTCTAGCAAATGAAACTTTGGGAGTCTGCCAGCAGTAGTCAGGCTTACTGGACCATACCTAATCGAAGCAGAGAAAGGCATGAGCTGAAGTCTTTGACTACCTCAAAGTTCAGTGAGTGATGAGCAAGAGTGGCCTCTATCAAAATGTGAAATGAATAATAAATGGAAAAAAAAAGAAAAGTGGTGAAGAGCTAAAAATAAAGTCCAACTACCCTATGAGCCCCAGTAGAAATGGTGAGGATCATTTCACATTTCAGTCTCTTCTCCATTTCATTACAGGGAAAAATGTGCTCACAGACCACCTCACTAAGAAGGTTTTTTGCTCCTTGCTGTTCAAGTCCAAGCTCTCTGTAATGAAAGTATCAGCATTCTAGCAGAGCTGGGAGGAGAATTTGCACATCTTGGCTGGGGGCCATATGGCCCTGAGGAGTGTGGTTGTCCCTTCACATCCATACTGAGAAATTCCACTGACTGGAGGAAGCACTTGCCAAGCAAGGGGCTGTGGTATTAGGAGCTGAAAATGTATTTGTAGCATCTGCTTTTTACAAGGAGAAAAGTGGTGTCTTCAATGAGTAATAGTCTAAAGAAGGTGTTGAAGGGATTTATTTGACTCAAGCTAACAAATTCTTTGATGAAGCAAATTGGTCTTAAATGGAGGAGATGGATACACAGTGCGGCTGACCAGAGAGAAATAGGCAAGGGGTAGATCTGTATAAAAGTGTGCTTTATGAAGCCTTGTGGTGGAAAGAGAGAGATGTGGGGGCAGGTTGCTGAATCCTCTGACTGCTGCCTCCAAGCTCTTACCTCCGTATGAACAGACACACGTATATAGTCACATTAAAGGTATTTATTGAATTTGACCCATACAGAGAACACATTTGCAGATTAAAGAAGGAGACTTTGGTGACTGAGTGAAAGGTGACAGAGATGTTAGTTCTTTCCAAACTCCAGGGTCCAGAGCTGGGCTGAGAAATGAAGAGCCCACCTCAAATTGCAAAAGGAAGGAGTGACTCAAAAGGGAAGAAACACAGAATCACGGAATTGTTAGAGTTGGAAGATACCTCTGGAGATCATCTAGTCCAGTCCCTGAGAAAGAAAACATTCTGCACAAAGCTATTGCTTTTAAAGGAGATGTCTCCCTTGCTATGCAGTGAGTAACAGCTGTGACGGTATCTTCAGTCAAGGAGCAGGGGAAGCAGATTAGATTCATCAGAGAACTGAGACTGAGCAGCAAGGAGCTATGACAGGAACTGCAAAAAGGGAACAAGTCGGAGACAACACACAGAGACAACGGTCTCTTCACAAATCCTCCTTCAGATGAGAATTTCCTGTGAGTGGCTGTCAGGAAGAAAAAAGAGACAGGATAATGTTGGGTATGATTATGCTGGGGATGTTAGAGCAATGATACTGCAAAACCAGGGGGGGAGAGAGGAGCACCGGGGGCAAATGGCAGAGCAGGGCTTTGGGAACATGAACTCAGAGTGAAACCAGCACAAAGAGAAACAGCACTGCAGATGCACAGGCAGCATCTTGGCTCTAGCAAATGCATTTGGGAAAAACACAAATGGTAAGGGCCATTCACCTTGGTTGCATTAGCAATTCCCACAGTTCACAACAGTGCTGTTTTGCTTTAATCAGTTGTGCTTGATTGTAGCAAGGCCTGATCCAAAATCCACTTCCACTGGAACAGACCCTGCATGTCACTGCTGATTTGCCTGTGTGTGCCCTCCTTTGCCTGCTGACTGGGTCTCACTTGACAGAGTGTGGGTTGAGGCATACTGTGCTTGCCATACATATTTGTCCCATTTTATTTGATACCACCACCAGGATGCTTCCCTCTGCTAGTACTACTGCAGGCTTTATTTCACTACAGAAATAATGCATGTCTTTGAGTTCTTTCCATCACACATCCTCTGTGCCTGGTCTCTGAAGATGTTTTTTAGCCCAGTGCCCACTCAGCATCTTCTGGCCTGTGTGACGCACAAGAATGGAAAAAGGATATTTACTACCAACTCTTAATTTGGTGTTAGACAGGAGGTGAAAGCAAGAACCACAACAAAAGGCAGAAGATGTATACTGGAAAGATAAAAAATATTTAAGATGTGTTATGTGTATTGGGAATATAAAGTCCTCTTTCACGTAAAACTTCATGGCAGTCTGGGTTTTTTGAAGTTGCTCGAAGAGCTGCTTCTGATGACACCTACAATGCCATTTTTTACATGGAAACTCACTTGTTAGCACATTTCAAGCACTGTGGGCATTTTAAGAGGCTTACTGGGCAGTGTCTCATTTATTTGAACTGTGTAAATCAACTTCTCTTTGGTATCAAATATTCTCTGTTAGTCTACTGCAAATTCCCCTCCTCTTTTCCACCACATTGTAACAACAGTCTTCCAATTGCAGGGAAGTAGTTTCACACAAGTAAAATTCTATGCAACTCCCCAAAATGCCAGGAATCTTGAAGTAATCTTTGCTTCTGTTATATTGCTTCACAGTCCATTTCTGACAGAGAAGACATTTTTCCCATTGAATGAAATAATGGGATGCTTTCAAGTCACTTGACTAATTTTATAGCTTTCAAAAACAGCACTGCATCCCATAGCACACAGGAAGCCACAGACCTCTTTGCAACTTTTTCAATACTACTGTTTTCCCCTCCTAGCACTGAGTTGCAATAGGACCCAGTTCATCACTTCTCCTGCAGCCCTGTGTTAATGCCACTGGTTCCCACTTTGATCCTGGGAATGTGACAACCCTACCTTAAATTCAGATTGTCATGTACAATTGGAAAACATAGAAAAATTGCGCCACCATATTATCCACATGTCACTGGTGCAAAGTTCAAACTGGCTTTTTTTTAGTTTGTCCTCAGCTGAAAAGCGGAATGAGACTGTCACCTTTTGATATCAATGTTAGATCAATTCTCATTTGTAATGAGCAGGGAAAAAAAACCTGAGAAATCACTTTCACTCATTTATAAGCAAGGCCCAAAGATTGCTAACAAAGACTGGTTGACCAGCCTCCCTGCACTGCTTGCAGTAAGTGCTCATCAGCCAGTGTGAATGTGCATTTTGTGCATGTGGAACACAAAGAAATCACATTGTGTACATGACAAGTGTGACTGTGGCCTGTCAGGGACCTTTCCCTGGGCTAAGTTGGAGAAATTGAGTTGGTCGTAAGACCCTAGAAGTTAATGAAGGCAGACATCTGCAGCAGAGCACCCTAGCTGAGCCTGAGTCTGTGGCTTAGAAAACTCCATGTGCAGCCAAGAGAGAGAGAAGATGCTTCTGTGGAGCCTTAATTTAGATGTCTATATTAGGATGGGCTGAATCACACTTAGATGCCCATTCAGTACTGACCTCTCCTGGTCACCACTCAGCCCAGGTGACCTACATTTAGGTGAGTGCCTGCCACCCCTGTTTTATTTGGGCAGATGAAGTGCCCTCCAGAAGAGCACTTTTGGCTGGGTGATGTCTGAAGTGGGGCCAGCTCTTCTTTCCCTCCTGTAACCATGACTGCTTGAGAGGTTATTTTGGGGCACTCAGGAGCCACTTAAATTTGCTCTCCCCAGTCACAGGCAGTTTTCTCCATCTGGTCCTGAGGTCCATCAGCTACTGCTATTGGAAATGCAGTTTTCATTCCACTGCATCAATAAAGGTGAGTCAAGCACAGTAAGGGGCTCTAAAGGCTCATTTCATCGATGCTTGCTGTTATTGAGTACATACATAACTTTCCTGCCAGCTGGAGATGGCTGTAATAAGAGCAGTCTCAGTAATATGGAAAGGGATCCTTCCAGAGAGAAAATACAATGGCTCACACCTCCTTCATTAATTGTTTCTTACAGGTTTCAGAAAACAAAGTTCTGTTGGCAGGATGTTTTCCTAGTGTTTCTTCCCTGCCTGGAGGGAACATGGGGACAGATACAGACAGTTCTTCTCATTTCAAAAGGAGTGGGATAACCATTCATCATGCAACAAAAAGATGAGTATGACCAGTGTTGCTAGAGCACAGGCAACCCCACAGGTGGGGTAAACCGTATAGACATTTAAATCAGAAACATAATCACAAGCATAAAATTACCACTGCATCTTACATCTCTGAGAGACCTAAGTGGTAACAGGAGGGAAGATCTCAGAGTAACTCTTGTCTGTTTAATCAGCTTAAAGGGTTTTTCTTCTACCACATCAAGTGACTAAAACCTATTTTTCAAGGCATTTGCTTTTTAACAGAGGTGAAGATTCAGAAACAGATTCATGATCTCTTTTTAATTTTTTTTTCAAAGATTCATACCCCAATGTTAACAAAAATTGTGGATCCTCTTGTCCTACAATCCTTCCTGGCTTCCAAAATTTGAGCTAACAACCCCTGTTCTAGTTTCTTGCTCAACTCTTCTCACTAGATTCAGTATTCACTGTGCCCTACCTTCCTTTTTTTCCCTACTTCAGCTGCAATCAATCTACTTCACAGTAAATAAATCAAACCCTCTACGAATAAACCATTTTCTGAAACTCATCAGGTTTCAAATCATCTCTGAACATTTTCATTTTCCAAAATGTTTTTCAAGATGCCTGCAACAGAACTTCAGGCAATATTTCACTTCCAGTGGAATCACTTCCCTGCTCCTACTTGTTTATTTTATGTTTATGTAGCTGAGCATTATATTGGCTTGTATTGCCAGAGCATCACAGGGGGACTCTGCTTGCACTTTGGCAACTCTGAGACTCTTCTCATCAATGCTGCTTCCACAACTCTGCAGACACAACTCTGCAGTCTCAGCCATATCAAAAAGCTCTATTTGATTACACCTGTACAATTAAATTCCTTACACCATTTCATACAGTTGTCATGTCATTGTAATTTCTATTCCAGCAGCATATGTGATATTCACAGGTTTGTTTTAAATCAACAGGAATGTTGCATTTCGTTCCAGATCACTGATGAAATTGGTTGGTCAACACTGTTCCTAGTGCATACCACCATGGGATGCCACTAGAAACACACACATTGAGAGAAAATTTCATGTTAGCAACAGCTTTGCAATCTGCCATTTAGCGAGTTCTAAATTCATCTTATCCAAACTTTATTGACACTAATTGCTCATTTTTGCAACCTTGCCATGCAGTTGCTCATTTTTGAAAGGCTCAGATTATCCTATGCCAGCAAACAGTACACATTAAACCATAAAAATCTTTTATGTCTGCATGACAGTTATTATCAGCCAAACACATAATTCATAGTAAAATCAGACTGTATTGACAAGATTTGCTTTTTAACAGCATCATATTAACCACCATGAAATGATATTCACACCTTTTACCTCTATTTATATCTTCATTAATTAAATATTGTTTTTCTCTTATTTGGCAAGGGATACACATCAGGATAACAAGATGATTACCCATATTAACCCATTTTTCCTTTTTATTGTACCATCACCAAAGGATTGAAGCAATTGACCATGCATTTTGATGCAAGTCACCCGGGTCTGGTGATTTATAAACATATTTTTAAAGACATGGTAAAATTTTTCTTACTTTTCAGTGGATTGGAAAACTCTTGAAGTGGCATAGGCTTATCACCTGTTTTTCTCCAAATATAGAATGTAAACATTCATTTTCAATTTCTTTTTTTTTTCTTTTTTTTTTGTCTATTGAATTTATGAGTGGCCTATTTTCACTTTGCAAAGGTGGTCTTTTATTACTTCATTTGCTTTTACTCAAAAAGTACTTCTAATGCTAAACCTGGCAGACCTTTTTTTTCTTTGCCTTCCTTTGTGTGTTTTCTCAAGTGCTAAGTTCTAACTGGTAGCTGTTGTTTACCCCTCTCTGACACTGTTACAAAGCACCAGCCCTGTGATTTGCATTTACTTCTTTACTTACAGTAGGAGGTTCAAAGCAGAGAACCACCTTGCCTGTATAATGACAGCAAACCAGGAGACATGAAAAGATCAACACCATTTCCTTTATCACAGTTTGAAAGAAAAAAACATCTTAAACTTGTCCCAGTATCCCAGTCTCTGACTTTGCTGGACCCTTAAGCTATGTAGAGCACCCAACACTAACTTACTCTCAAGAGGACTGGTCCCTGAGAGTAGGAGGTTTCAGGCTTAACAAAACACAAGTAGGGAACATTTCTGAGTTGAAACCATTGTTTCATGCTCTCCACAGCCCTGAACGGCTGTAACTCAACTGAAAACATTGAGGTCAATGTTTCAAGGTTTGTTTCTTAATAAAATTAAAATATTGCAAAGATCCTGGAGCTTGGAGGCTTGAGCATTTTGTCTTGAGGTTAGGAGTTCATGTAGTGGCTGTTTTGGGGGATGACTGAGGTGTACTGAGCTGTGCAGAGCAGTCATTACATTTATTATGATGGAGGGGGTGATAATCAGGATCACAGAGTAACTCCAGTGGAAGGGGTCAGGAGGTCTCTGGCTCAAGCCCCTGCACAAAGCAAGGTAAGCTGCAGACCACGTTGCTTGGGAGTTTATCCAGCTGGGTCTTGAAAATCCTCCCAGAGAGGAGACTGACTGCACAGCCTCCCTGGGCAGGATGCTTTGCTGCCTGACTGTCCTTGCAGTGAAAAATCTTCTCCTTAAATCTCATGAGAATCTGACTGTCTGTGGTCCATCTATCATGCCTGAATATGAAGTTTGGTTCCACCTTTTCTGTGACCTCCTTGTACTCATCAGGCATCTGTTGTTAAGTCCTTCCAAAACCATCTTATCTCCTGATGGAAGAAGCTCACCTCTCTCAGCCTCTCCTCACAAGGCAAGTGCTCCTGCCCCAATCATCTTGGAAGTTTTCTGCTGAACTTGCTCTGGGTCATCAGTGCCTTTCTGGTGTTGCAGAGCACAAAGCTGGGCACCATAGTCTAGATGTGGTCTAACAAGTGCTGAGTAAAAACTTTCTTCATCTAACATCTTTCAGCCCCAATCCTTTTCTTCCCAGCTTTTCCCTTAAGTGGATTGCTTGTACCCTGCCTCCATTTTTCATGTAATTATCACTTCAGTTCAACAATTTGTTGCCCTGCTTTTAAAACTATCACAGCTCTGCCTTGCAGTCTACGTGAGTAATCAGCATTCAGAAATAAAAGTGGTATTTGGAAAAGATGAGCATGGGTCTGGTTTTGCTGATGCTGGCTGCTGTGGCAGACTGTACAGGAGAAACCAAAGAAAATCAAAACATTCTTCTGTCCCTTCCCACAACAGAGAGTGACAATAATGGATCAGATTCCTACAACAGCAGCCATGGGCCCTTCTCTTTGCTATCAAAATATGCCCTGTCTGCCCAGCCTACAGCAATTTGTATCAAGGAAAGCCTTTCAGCACAGCCTTGTTATTTATTCTGCCTGCATGGCCCCTCCATGCAGCGGCTGCTGCCAAAGGGGACTCAGGATGAGGCATTGCCAGAGAATGTTAAAAGCAGAAAAGGTCCCAGAAGCCACACAAATGGATGCAAAAATGTACATTCTCTTCTCACTCCAGAAAAAAAAAGCAGCAACTGTTAGTTGTACACAGACTTCACGGAACATTTAGGCTAAAGAGCCCTGAAAAGTCAGGGGACTCATTCCAGATGTTTTGAAAATGGATGTGATTCTACACACAGAATATTGAACATTTCATTTTATGAGGGCTGCCTGCATCACTCTCTACAGTGGCTAGATAGATCCGTTCAAGATCAGACTTTTCTACTAGGCAAGGAGCAAACCTCAGCCGTGTCTTCCAGGTTGGTGAGCTCTGAAGCAAATGTGCGCAAGAGTGCCCAGTATGCCATAAAAACCATAATTAATACAGAAATTAGGTATCCCTGCAAGGAGAAGACAGGATATATAATATTCAACAGCTGAAACAAGGCAAATTTTCATGCCCTTCCAAACTTCTGCATGCTCTTAGAATTTCAAGTTTCCATACCTTCCTTTTTCTACATGCTCTGTCACAATCCTTTCTCAGCCCAAGCCTTCTCTGTCCTTCCCAACTGGTGATCCTGGATATCACCTTACTTTCCCAGGGTCTCTCCGATTCTTCCTGGTAGGGTCCATCCTGGGCCTCTCCACCTGTGTGCTCTGAATCAGGAGCCACAGAGCAAACAAGATTGAGATTCATCAAACCAGTAGGAAGCTGTGCAAAGAAGGAGGTTTTAGTGTTCTTTGACAACATGATTTTGAATAGGGAAAAAGAAAGTTTTCCTTTTCCAGGGGGTATTTGGCAATCAATCATAGCACTGTACAGTGAGACCACATATTGATCATGTAGGGTGCCTGTGGAATAGGGGCAATAAACACATGAAAAGTAATCTGTGTGATCAAAACCCTCAAGATAGCCTGATGTGCAAACAAAAGACAAGCAAAAGTTTGGGGTTCTTATTTCTTGTGAACACGTTTTTCCCATCTTTCAATTCAACCTGTTGCACCTGCTCTCACAGACACTTCATAAATTTGTAAAACTTTTAGGCTACTTGGCCCAAACATCCAAATAAATAACTCATTCAACTATTTTCCAAAAACAACACTATTCTGTGATCTATGATAACAGAAGCAAATGAAGTAAAACACACAAAAAATAGCTGGTGATTGGGGTGCTCCATTTTAAAACAAGGCTGTTGGGCACTTTCAATACCATAATTAGTGAAGAAGGAAACTACTTTTGGATACTAATTCGCTGCGATAGATCTGAATTTTCCTCAAAAACTGAAAGAATCAGTAACTGAAAAGACTATGTAAATCTGGTCACCATAACAGCAGCCTGGGAATGTATTTAAGTTTAATCACTGAAACACATATAGGAACAGACTGAAAGCTCATTAAGGCCTGTTATAAACTGGGAGCTTAAAGAGGAATTTAGACCTGACCCTCATTTGCTTAAAGTAGCAATGAGGTGTTTCAAGAAAATACTTTGTTGAGAACAGTGAGGTGAGAAACTCTGCTCAAATGAAATGGCTTTTTTATATTATAATATCTATTCCATACAATCCAGTGCTTATGAAAGGTCGTTCAAGCTCAGGGAAATATTGTTCCCATCACACTGTTGCTTGCTTCCAATTTCTGGAATACAGCAGTGGTTGTGCCAACCACTGGGGGAAAATGTCTGCCCAAAACATAGACGGTTTGAGTGCATCAGAAAGATGACAAACAGCAGGAGGCTGTAACCCTCATGTTCCAGAGGCTGACCCAGAGACACTGAGTGACTGCACTTGCCAAAGGTGATGATGGGAATCAGCAGCAGCACCAGGCACTGGCTTGCTGACTGGTTTATTGTCCCTGAAACTATCAGTCTCCGAAACGACATCTTTCTCCCTGATTATTTTTTCTGAACGTGCTTTTCTTTTTAACGGGTGGTGGAACATAATCAAAGAACATGTTCATTACTGATGTTTGTCCAAGAAGTTTCTACTAGCATCAGCCTCTTTTCCTCCATACAATGCCAGTTTCACAGATCCATTTGCATCACATTGGGGAAGTCCTATTCATGCATTTGCAATATTCATGCATCATTTGCAATATGAACCATCTGTTTTACTGAAAACAGAGATAACAGCCAGTGCAGTCTCAACACCAAAGGGATTAAATTTTTAATCTTTGTGCACATTTGTTAAAATAATCTACCTTTGAATTTCAAGCTTAAAAATACTGTCAGAGCAAACACTGGCCTGCAAAGATCATAATGATTTAATTAAAAATGTTTAAAATGTCAAAGTTGGCTTAATGCTCCTTTGGGAAGGAAATATGGGCAAGTTTCCACCCATTTTGAATATATATTGACTTATGTGAATTGCACCAGAATTAAAACAATCTTTTCAATCAGCATTAATTATAAATTTAAATTATTTAAAGTGTATTTACCTTTCATGGTGACACTGGCACATACAAAATCATACACAATCTCCATTGTAATGCTGAAACTGTTCTATGGCCCATTCTCAAGATTTCATGTCAGAGGAACCAAGAGCTTCCTTTTCAGCTTCAGTAGAGTATTTATATATTCACATCTACGATAGTTATTCCATCTCAGCAGAGAAGTAGACAATTTTTCCCTAATTAAAGCCTCATTATGCCATCTTAATAGAAACACATAGCTCTCTTCCACCTCAAAACACTTACTAAGTTTTAACAGTGCCCAAGGACACTCCATAAATCAGTAGTGGCAGTGCAATTAGTACTGAGGATTTCTTGCCTCTTAGGTCTATATTCAGCTGCTAAGCCAGCTCTCAGTTTCCATCCCCTGCCCACTCTTTTTGGTCTATATCAAGTTTTGTAGGTCATAAATACATGCAATGTCAAATTAAGTACCCCTTATCACAGCCTGCCCACTCAACAACAACAGCAAAAAAAAAAGTGAAGAAAAGAAGGTGAATGAATATTCCTTTTCAAGGAATAAACCATTGCATATTTACCAAAAGAGATAATGTGATACACCTTAAGGATTCATGGGCTCTTTTCTTCCCCTTTCTGGCAATATATTCCTTGTGCTATTCTGACAATATAAAATATTCTAAACAGAAAATAAAGAGCTGGTTTCTTGGTTTGTTTTCTTTTTTTTAATAAAGTGCTGTATTTTTATTTAACATCCAAGCAACAGCTTCTCAAATGGGGTTGAACTGTAAAGCAAGCTGTTTCCTAGCATCAGTGGAAAAACCTTCCCAGTGACATTAAAGGGAGATCCTCATGGACTTCAGCTTGTCCCTGGTTAACCTGGCACACAGTAAAGCAGGATGGCTGCATCCCTCTTAGTGTGCTGATACCAGACAATAGGATAAGGGATGGGAAGAACCACTCACACCTTTTCTTTCTGTACTGAAACAGGCATAACCAGATAGATAAATTTAGGGTTTTCATCCCTTAGATTTCCTTGCAACACCTGTTTCCACATTTTGTAAGAAACTATTCCACAAGCCAATGTCATACAACAAGCTTGGTACTCCTCTTGATGCCTAACCTAAACATTTCTCTTAACTATTTTCAGCTATGACTGTGTGTTTCTTTATCATTCCCTTCTCCAATTTCACAGCAAAATAAACCTTCCTTAGATATTGAAGTGCTCTCCTTCACTGAATGGAGTAGTTTGATCATGCCTCTGTCTCTGCTCATGATATCCTTGAGGATGGAGCCCAGGATCTAAGCTGCCTTTGTGACTACAGCAGCACAATGGGGACTCAGTTTCAGCTTGTTGGCCAACAGGACCCCCATAGGAGAATCTCTGCTTCTGCACCAGTCAACATTTCCTATAGTTTCCTTCCAGGTCCAGCTACCTTACCTAACTCCGATAATGAACAGATAATGAACTTCTTCTTGTAGTCATCTTCATGTAATTTTAGATGCTCTTTCTCAGAATTACTTTCAAATCCTGATGCTAGGAAAATGCCTACTTTTAAATACATTTTGCATTAAAAACCCATATTAGTACCTCACTTCTTCTGCTATCTCAATCAAAATTGTGGTATATTTGACTATTTCATGTTTGATCTTGTTCAGTAGAGTTCTTTGCTGTATTTTTCTTTCCAAAAACCTTGGTGAATTCTAGGGGAGGAAGTGCTTTCCTCATCTGCACTGGGATTTTGTACAGAATCAAAACAAACAACTGTTCTCTCATGTGTAGTGACACATTAATGCCAAATTTCTCTGCTTCATCTCCGCAGATCTCCTTGGTTCTCAAATGACCCATAATCTGTGGAGCAGGAAGGATGGGCTGAAAGCCCTGGTACAGCAAACCTTTCCTGAACCCTACAGATTGCAGTGTCCCACTTGTGTAATCTGAAGCTGTCACTGCCACATGGACAAAAGCAGCTTAGTTCAGAAGCAGAGAAATGTTCAACTCATTAGACTTACCAGGCCTTCAGCTGCCTTCAAGATGTGGTTCAAAGTGCTGGCTTGAATTGGTCTGTTGGTAATTTCTGCAACATCCAAAATTGTTACTGAATCAGATATTATTTTAAGTCAAAAGAACAAATTTCTTTTATTTTTCCACTGACATAGAAAAGAGACACATGCTTACCTACCCTCTGGCTCTTTCCCTTTGATTAATTTGGTGTTTTAGGGAGTGAGAATGGGGGTGAGGGGGCATGTTGGGCATTTTTTTCTTCTTTATCCATTTAGGTAAAGAGAGAAAATGTTCTTTTTTCCTCCTTTAGTTTACAGCTGAAGAAGTGTTCTACCTTCTGTATTGTTTTCTTTCAGTTCAATAAAAAGGATTGAATAAAATATGACATAAAATCTTATGATTATCTCACATGGTTTTTCAGACTGAACTGTGTGACTGCTAAGATGTAGAAGGGAATGAGGAGAAAGCTCACTTTTATACCACAACCCTCAGAGAAGTTTATTTTTCTGACAGAAGTTAAATCTGCATTTTTCTGTAAGGCTACCTTAAGCATAACCATCATAAAGGGTTTATATATCATGTTGTAGCTTCTGGGTATTTCTGTATTGTTGTCAGAATAAAGGTAACTCTGATGTCATGAAATGCCAGTAACACCATGCCCAGCACAATGCAGATAAGCTAAAAGCAATGTAACCTTTAAAAAGACAACAAGTTGCTATTGCACACATTAGCTATCTGGCACCCCAGGCTAGAGAAGTGGATGATGCAAGTGTCTAACCTTTAGTGCAAATATATTTGTATGTGAATTATCTGAGCTTTGTGACCTGTGGCTTCCTAATCAAACTCACCTTCTGGTGCAGAACAACATGGGATGAGACATTCTTCAGATCAAGGGGAGGAAAAAGAGAAGGGGGTTTGACTGGAGAATGGGAGACCGAAAACCACATAGCAGGGAACAGAAAAAGTGATTCAGTCACTGCTTAGTGAGAATGGGAGACATGCAAGGAGCTGATGCAAAGCATGACAGCAAGAAATATAAAGGAAATATAATGGAAAGTTGTTACATCAATTTAGACCTACTCAAGCACCATGGACCCAATGCTTTTAAACAGCTTGTGAGTCCACATCCCCCTTCTTAATATCCAATCTGCTGTAAGTAGAAGATTGTAGGTTAAATAAATACCATTGTAAATTACAGCATTTAGCTGTCTAATTACCTGCTTGTCCCTGTAATTTATCTGACTTGCAAATCTATCTCCAGGAAGATGGGAATAATTTAATTACTCCTCAAATGCAGAAAAACTTGGCAGGCACAGATCTGTAGTTACAGATGCTGGGAATGTTTTCAAGCATAGCAAAATAAGGGATTTTATTCAGGTAATACCCTGACTGGAGGTTCTTGGTTGGAACCTCAGTTGAAATTATGATGTACTCTTCTGCTATGTATTTGTTCTGCTCCATACTCACACAGAGAACATATACTTGCTTCAGCTTTTAAAAACAACTTTTAACCAAAGAACCATGCAAAATACTGCATGCTTGTTTCACTTGAATGTTTGTGCACACTGTGGGTTTTTTTGAGTCTGAGCAGAAGGCAACAGCCTAAAATTAGTAATGATGAGAGATCTATAAATACATTAAATATTCTTTTTGTTTTCCAGGAGATTGTGTGACTTTGGGTTTTCTTTAGCAGAAAAACAGCACATTATTCTAGTAAATAATATTAATGACAGACTCAGGCCTGCTCTTCGATAGCAGGAGCTACCCCCCTTAGGCAAAGTAGGATAAATAGGAAATGCTGCAGCTATATCCAGGGGAGGTTGTGGCAAGTCAACTGTCTTTGGGCTTTAAAGTGTTTCTTTACAGGAATGAAAAACTGAAAATACGAAAATAGAAAATCTCTGCAAACCAGTGGGATGTAGGTAATGGTTGTTGTGCAATTCATTTAGTAGTGGCAGGCAGCTGCTTTCCAGACCCTCTCCTGCCAGAACAGAGAGGAGTTAATTAGTTAAAGGAGCTTAATCTCACAGTGGCATGTAAAGGTGTGCAGAAGCATTACTCACAATTAACTACATTATATCCTATTTTACTTATGTGATACTTCTCACACTATGCATATACATAAATATTTGTTTTTAGCACAGCCTTCTTCTTAGAAAACTACTTTGGAACTTCTTTCAAATAATTTTGTAACTAGCAATCTATCTTCTTTTGATATAATGCTGATTGTTCATGCAAATGCAATGCAAGCCAAACATGGATCCAGAATTAGAGCTGCTGAGTGTCCGGCCTGGGAGACCAGCTACAGTAACACCAACACTTCCCTAAGCAGAAGGATAGCACCTGGCAGTCCTGTGCAGAACATTTGATTACTGCAAAGCACAGATTACAGCCTTCTGCACCCTCCTTGCTGACTGTAAACACATTGGTGGCTCTCTCAAAAACAAGCCTGAGGCAACCTGATACACAGATTAGGAACCCACTACCTTCATTATGAACCTCCATTTCAGATGCACTCAACCTGCAAGGCTTGTCTTTCTGTTCACCTCTGTAGAAAAATACTAAATGGATTTGGAAAAGAGAGGAGTTCTTTAAGACTCTGTGTAAAATATTCATAGTCCTTGGGACATTAGTTTGGAAAAATTTCATTAACACCAGTCTAAAAACAGTTGTGTTACTTAAAAGTTTTAAGTAGCACTTCCTCCTGTGCTTTTGTAATTAACTGTTTCTTTTATATCACCCACTTTACATAACTTCAGTTACATTTGGCTGGTGACCAGCTGATAATTGTTCAGGACTTTCTCTGCAATTCATGGAAATAAGAAAAGATTTCATTATCTACACTCAGAGACCCATGGAGTAGCTCAGGCATGTACTAGAGAGAGGTAAAGACGTTGCAATCATCCTGCTGCAAGGCACCAGGGCCAGAAATCCTGGGGTGGGGGGCCTGCAGACACCTCCTTTCCCTGCTTTCAAAGCCTGCTTAGGATGGGCACCAGCTGTGCTGCCGTACACTGAGGATGGGACAGAGTCACTGGGAGCAGCCAGGATGAAGCACCAAGCTCCAGCTTGGGTTGGAGTGATGCTGACTGCACCCAGACACAGCTCTCTCTCATTGCAGCCTGCCCAGTGCCTGGCTACAACCCATTACAGCACCTTCCCAGACTGGGTCCCAGAAGGAACCATTGCACACTGCCCTTGTGCATCCCCATGACAGATTAACTCTGCATGGGTTGGGGTTTTTTAATTCCAAACTGCTTCCAAACTGCTGTATAGAGCTGCTGTGTGTAACACAGACTGTCTGTCACTGATACTCGAGTGCACCCTGATCCAATATTGGAGGGGGTCATGAAGAGGCTGACCAGAAAAGTTGAGTCTCTCTCACCAGAGATACACAAGAGCCATGTGGACACAATCCTGTGCAACCTGCTCTAGGACAACCCTACCTGAGCAGAGAGGTTGGACCAAATGACCCCACTTCAGTCCTTTCCAGTGTGACCCACTTCAGTTCTTTCCCACAGTGTGACCCACTCTGATTTTGTGATTCAGTGAAGTCACTGTTAGCTTGAAAAAAGGTCAGACAAGTAAAACACATCACACTTCAGCTCAGTTAGGATGACTGCATACCATTACCCTGACCAGGGACCATTTTTCCCTTGATCCCTGCCAGTGTCACTGGGAATATGGTACCGTCATGGAAATTAGAAAGCCACAGCAGAAAAAAAATTAAGGAAATTACAGTAAGAGGAGCACAGATTATAATACATAGCACATAAACACATACAGTGCTTGACACTGCTTGCATACAGAGTTCCCTGTCCCCAGCCCAGTGCAGGTATGGCTGCTGGTGGTGGAGCAAGAATCCTTCTCCCACTGGCACTGGCTGCTGGCACCTGTTGAACAGGTCAGCCTGGAAATGGCAGTGACAGATCAGTGTTTGTGCTCAATATGCTCACAGCCATGCCAAGCCAGCTGTTTTCCACATGTCTCCACTATTTGCTCTCTCCAGCTCATTAGCTGGTGGTCAACACGAACAGCAGTGGCACAGGGCACAGCTCCCTGTGACACTGCTGGTCTCATGTCTCACCTGCTGCAGGTGTGGGCCAGAGCTGTTACTCTCCCTCCACTGCTGCCAGCCCTGCCCACAAGGAGCTCTCCTGGCCCTCCACAGCTCCAAGAAAGTGAAAAGTCCAGGGAGCTGAGACAAAGTCATCTCTCTCCCCATCTGTTGGAGGCTGGATAAGCTTAGCCATAGCCTGAGACTTCACTCGAGGGACACCAGGAGCTGCACAACAAGCTTGTTACATGCAGATAAGGCAAAAGTCACATTTAATTGTCCGTGAAATAAAAACTGACCCCCAGGTGGAGGTGGCAGGTTCAGGCAGCTGAGCCAGCCTTACTGGGGGTCTGTCACTGCATCCTAATGCCAATGCAATTTCCACAGCCTCCAGCTCTACAATCCCTCCTTTGATGTGACTCAGTGATCTTTTCAGGTGGTTAATTCCACAACCTGATCTGCTTTAGCACTGGAGAAGGTTCATACCTGACCTGAATCTCTGCTTCTTTACACAGAGCTGATGAGCCTTCATTTTATCCCTCACAGTTCTGTGTAAGGGAACCTGTTTTTCTCTCATCTTTTTTCACATTTCAGATGTTTGTACAGCATTATTATATTTCCCTGGATTTTTTCTTTTTATTGAAGTGATATGGGAGAGGGGAAGAGAGGGCATACCAAGAAAGGGATACTTAGAGATCTTCATAATAAGTCATGGGGGAAACTGAGCAAATATTTGGTATATGTATATGCTGATGTAAAGGTAAATACATGTAGGAGAATGCTGTGTTAAGTACAGCATTATGTAAAAAGTATATACATAAGTAGAAACTATTTTTCATCATAAAAATGCTTCATTAACTAGTTGCTCTTTTAATGCTATACAAAAAGTCGTCTTCCCTTCAAAAAAAAGAAGGAATTCTGAATGCCTCTAAACACAGCCAAGCTGAATCTGAACAAAGTCTCTGTGAGAGAGGACCAGGGAGGAGTTTATTCATTTGCATGTCACTAACTGAGTCATGTGAGCCTTTTTTTCTAAGCACCTGATCCCAGAGCAGGATACTTGCAGAGGTGCCTCAGCAGCCTGATCCTATACAGCAGGCTTTATCTATCTGCTTTTAATCCAATTTACAGATCATCAAGAGCACAGCTATTATCTGAATACACAACAGAGGAGTCACAGAGCACAGCAGTGTGGGCTAGCACCTGAGCAGGAGCCCCATAATCTCCAGTGCCCATTTGTCATAATGCCTTCAGCTCGTGTCTCTGCTTCTGCAGCAGGTAAAGCTGGGTCTGTCCAGGCACCCTAGCAGACACCAGATACCCGGTGCTTCCCACAGGCATGGGGTAAGTGATGAAGCTTTGGCTGCTGCTCATGCCCTGACCACACTGAGGCAGGGGATGGCACAGTCCTGGGTTTTACTTGTCTGGTCCCTGCATCTCTGCTCTGCACAGAGGACTTGTGCCCAGAGACTTTTGAATGGGTGAACAGAGCTCAGACCCACACCTGAAATAAGGCTTGGGTGTACACCGGACAGGAGCTATGCTGCTGTGTTGGGCTTGTGCAGGCAGAATTTGTGTGGCCAAGCAGGACTTTGGGCTGCAGACAGCCAAAATCCACCACTTTTCTTTGTGGCCAGCTGCTGACCCGTGAGACTGCTGATCGCTTTCCCTCCTCTTTGCAGAGTTTACCAACAGAGCCTCTCTCCAAGGCAACTCAGCTCTATGCTCTTAGCTGATCTTCTCTGGGTTTACACTGGAAAAAGGTCACAATTGTGCCATTCTCTGAGTTTGAAGAAAAGCTTTGTGGTTTTCTTTCTGTGAAGCCTGAAAGGCATTTCAGATTTTGAACTGCTGGAAAACCAGCAACCCTCCCCATGGTTTAATTTTCAAAGGCACTGAATTAATTCCCAGAAGGCAATGATAATGCTGGCTGTAATCAAGAGAGCTGTGCCTAAGAAGAATAAGATTTCCCCCCCACAGCTAATTTTTACTGCCTAGTTGCATGAGAGCAGAAAGCTCTGCAGAGAGAGCGTAGAAATGAATATTTCTATTCTCCCTCACCCCTGATACAACCAGATCTATCCTAGCGGGACAGATCCATGACTGAGCTTCCCACCAGCTTTACTTCAGTGTAAATGTACTGACCAAAAGAGATCATCTCTTCAGTCTCAATAAGCTTAATTTACCTGTACTTCCTGCAGCTACTTCCTGTTTCAGTCCTACAATGCTGAGCTTAGATGACAAAATGATGAGAGGGGAAACCTGAGGGAAAAGTAATGATTTCTACCACTCAGAGTCTCCCTTCTGAGGGAATAATTTTCTGTGCTTGGAGGTGCATGTTTCCCTTATTGCAGGGAAATAGAGGAGAGCTGGCATTTCCAGTCATCAGCTTCTGAAAGGCAAACTGAGTGCAGCCTGTCTGCAAAAATCTGGCGAGGACTGAATTATGCAGAGAAGAAAGGAGGGCCATATCATTTGCACAGCATGCTATATATTTTCTTTCTCTGTGTTCTCGTTATGCCTCAGCAGTCTTCTCTACCAAAATACTGAAATAAAATCCTTCCTTCTGAGAACACAGCGAATAATTATTTTCTAGCTAAATTCAATCCCAGGAAAGCCACTGATCTTAATGGCAGAGTAGCTGATTGAGCTAAGTCTCAATCCACTTAATGGCCAAATAATCCGAAGTCTGCTATTAAAATTTTCAGCAGAAGATGCTGGCAGGAAAAGACAGACTTTTGGTCTGCCATTCAGTGAAGTTATTGCATGAGACCATTTCCTTAAGAACTATGCTCTTCTGTGGCCAGGGTGCCTCTCTGGCTGGTTGGCCCCTGCACATTGCTGCCAGTGCCCCTCCTGTGTGCACTGTGGCGAGTCAGAGCTGCTGGCAGCGCGTGGGCCGGCGGCAGCGCGGTGTGTGCAGGGCAGGCGGCTGCTGTTGTCAGCCACCTCCAACGCCTCTCCCACTGCAAATGTCATACAAGGGAGAACTGGGAAACACATCTGACTTACAAAACTCTTCCCCTTCGCCTGCCGGAGAGTCTGGTGCTCTGCCTCCTCTCTGCTACTGGCCTGTATTTACTTTTTCTGCCTTCCATTCCCTCCCCACATCAAGAAGAAGGTGGCCATTCAGGCCTGAACTGACACCACACGTACTTTATCACCTGTTTTCTGCATTGACAAATGTATCTGTATTCAGGCATCTTAAATACTGGTCCTCCATTACGTATTGTGTTTACTATTTTCTTCTAAATTTTAAATTTGTCTGCGCTAAATATTTATTTTCCCTAAGGTTGTTATATTCCTCTGGAATTTTATCATCTTACCTGCATTTCTCTTGTTTCTTCAACAAGAAAAAATTTCAGGACTGAAGGGAGAGTTTGGCCACTTAAGAAATGGTTTTAGTTTTTCTAAGACAGCGGCTGAGAAAAAAAAATCGTATTTTATATGATTCCATATTAACAGAGGTTGACCTTATCTGAGCACAGCCTTAAAAGGAAAGTCTGTTCAGTCTCAGGCTTGAGAGTACACAGGCATGTGGACCTTATGTAAGTAGTAATAAGTGTTTACAACATTGCTCAGATATCTTCATTGTTCTTAGCTGTACTTTTGCAATACTTTTGTTTGTTCAATTTCCTTTCTCTACTGTAATCTTAATGTAGTCATAATGGATTTGATTATACGTTGTTGCTCATTCTTGGCTTATTACAAACTGCTGGCAAACAATCCATGGCTCAAATGTGCTCCTGCAAAATCAGCTGCTTAATAATGCCAAATAACAAACAAGTCCTTGGTGAAGAATCTGTAAACTGAACAAAGAGACACATCTCTGCAGTATGCTAAACAAGCCTCTGCCTGCAGTTAGCAGCATGACTGACAGGTGAAGATAAAGGGCAGCAGTAAAGAAAACTGTTTTTTGAAGCTTACACAAAATATTTTTTTCTACAGATCATGCATCACAAATACAGCAGAAGTGCTATGGACTAGCACATAAGGCGCATGAAAACTTCTTTGGCATGACCTGGATGTCTGATTTCAGCCCCTCTTATGAAAAACACCCTTGTCCCAAACTTAGTACAAAGCCTCACAGTGTGTTTGTGCTCTTCTCCTCCTGGGAGACAACAGTCTTGACAGAAGATGCCTATTTGTGAGTCATTGAATAAGAGGGACACCAACACTGGAATTTATAACAGCTCTGTGAAAAATCCAGCTCCTCATTTCCTTTCTGTTTTTTCAGGCACTGATAACAAGCTCACTTTTGGGGTCCAATGCAATACCATGTTCAATCCTGAGATTTTCTTTTCTTTTTTATTTTTTTAACAACAAAATTAAAATAAGGCATCTATTTATTAATTTCACTTCTGAGACAACTTATGACACCTTTGTCACTTTTATCTGCCATCTCTTCTTTATGCTTGACTTGTAAGCTCTTTGGACCAAAGACAGGTTTTCTCTGTAGTGTTTTCAATTGCCAAAGTAATAGGAAAAGGAAATAGTAATTATAATCTGCTGGTGTTTTTTCACAATAATAAATAAATGCTAAATGTTTCCTCAAGTGAACAAAACCCCCATGCCTTGCTTTTAAAATCCTTAGACTTAAACTAATCACTCATGGAGTCATTTTCTATGCATCTGTGTTGTTTAGACTTGCATCCCTGTGGAAGACACCTAGCAAGCACAGGCTGAAGTTTGCTTGCCAAAACACAAGCACGTGTGCTCCTAGTGCAGGACTGGGCCTCTGGGGAGTGAGTGATGCTGCCCAGACACAGCTGGGTGACTCTGTGCTGATTAAAGTGAGGGGTGTTAATGCTGGAGGTTCCTTTAATCTGCTCTCATTCATACCCAGTCTGAGCAATGGTCTGAAACAAGACTGCACTTTCTGGAGCAGAAAGCCCTTTGCTGAAGGACCGGGATTATAGGTCCAAAGAAGGATTTCTCCAGCCTTACCTGAACCAGCCAACACCAAATCTGCGTCAACATAAAACCTCAGCACGTTGATTTTCAGACGCTGATATATTTTCCAAACAAATCCCTGCAACCCTTTCAGTTTTCCCCAGGCCTTGACTAAGTTGTGTTATTGTGGCTGTAAGCAGCACAATGTGTAAATATTAAAATGTCACCTCACAGCAAGCAGAACAGTGTGAGACAACTGGCCATCAGTAGGACAGAGAAAACATCATAGAATAGTTTAGGTTGGAAGGAACATTTAAGATCATCTCATATAAACCCTCTGCAGTGAACAGGAACATATTCAACTAATCAGGTTGCTCAAACCCCATCCAACCTGACCATGAATTTTTCCACAGATGGGGCACCAACCACATGTCTGGGCAACACTGTTCCAGTGTTTTACAACTCTCATTGTATAAAACTTGTTACTTATATCTAGTCTAAATCAGTCCTCCTTCAGTTTTAAACCATTCCTCCTGTTCTATCACAACAGGCCCAGCTAAAAAGTTTTTCACCCATCTTTCCTGCGGACCCTTTTTAAGTAGTGGAAGGTACCATGTCTCCCTGGAGCTTTCCCTTCTCCAGGCTTAACAACTCTAACTCTCTCAGCCTTTCTTCATAGGAGAGATGCTCCAGCCACTTGATAATCTTTGTGGCCCTCCTCTGGACCTGCTGTAACAGGTCCACGTCTTTCCCATGTTGAAGAAAAATGGACATGTAGAGGGTCAGGAAATCCAAAATATTTTGGAACAGAGGTCAGGCATACGTTCACTCTAAAAAGAAAATTGTCCAGATCCTGGGATCTGGGCACACTATCCACTGCCATACAATGCTGTCATAAACACTGGCATGTCCCTATATCCCTAGAGTTTAGCACATAGAAATGGCAAATGTACCATGATCAATTTTTTTTTAAAGCATTTACCTGATGCCTTTGTCACACCCCCAGTATTTTCTTACCAAGGCTGTCAATGGAACCTGCAGAAGCTGAGTTTGCCTGGTCACTCATGAGGCAATGCCTGCTCTGCACAATCCTGCATTAGGTTCCAGTTTCCTCCCAGGTGAAGTTTTGCCATGGTAGATGGGATACCAACATTTGTTCATGTCCAGAGGAGCTGAAAACAGAAGAAACTTTGCTTAATTGGGCTGGAACAAGGACACTGGAAACAATGAAAAAGAACTTTTTCTTCTTACAGGGGTGCTGGAGGCCCATCTGAAACAGAGAACTTGGCTCTGTATGTGTGACTGTCTGGCCAGTGTGTTCCACCCTCCCTGTATGTGCAGTCTTGTTCTTCACATAACCAAAGGTAGGTAAAGATCAGACAGGGCTGATCTTTGCCCAGCCAAGACTATAGGAGCTCATAGTCCTTCAGCCTCTGTGGGGTAAATTCATACTCGCTGACACTCAGTGGAAAAAATTTAAGATTGTTTACATGAGATTGCTACTCCTTCACTGTATTTTCCTGGAATCACAACCAAGAAATTGTACATGGTATTCCACGTATATACAGCAATGCCTAAAGAATTGCAGTCCTGAAAATATGAAGATCTTCTGTCTCAGAAAATTTTCTGCAAACCTTGCCTATTTTATTATTTTCAGCAACTGTCATCTGATCAGAAGTACAGCTTTCCAGACCAAAATGTATAGAATTGAAGGAAGCCAGCAAATGCTATTTTAGTGAGTGTATTATCTAAAGTAGGACTTCCATCTGTTTCAGACCTAATTATTACATCATCTTTATGTAGCTCAATTTACAATGAGTGAATTAAATGCTTGTGTGAGTGGTTCATACAATGTGAAACACAGCTGTGTCATTTTTATAGACAGAACAGGGCAAAATGTTCTCGACACACTGAATTTCATTTTTCTACTGTGTATATAAAAAAATCCCTTTGTAGCAAATATTTTTCCCACTCTCTTAGTAATACACAATTGTATTTTGGAGAACTATACCACATATACTTGGATTGCAATAAAATGCTGAATATTTTCATCTGCCAAAGAAAAGACTGTGAGCTTAGTGATCAAAACAGCAGCCTCTTTGAAAAGCATTCAGCTGGTTCTTCCTAACCTAGCTGTTGCCAAACAAAGACAGATTAAGATTAATTGCAGTAATTAAACAAAGGGACAGGCTACAGCATTAGTAGCAGCAATGTATCGCATTCATTGTTCCCAGATACTTTATTCAATAGGAAAACAGAAAATCACATGAGCTCTAGTTGATGTTATGCACATTTTCTATAAGGATTAACTCTTCAGCTGATACCAGTTACAAGGTATGTGCATGTATAGTTTGCTACTGCCTATCACTCTTCAAAAATCCCTTTAGCTAGTAAAAGCAAGCTAGGTTTATCACATATTTTTGGACTAGATTATAACCGTCTAAAATAGTTTAATAGGACCAATTTTTTTAAACTACCATTTTTTAACTTGCATTTCAAAATTCATCTGACAAGCTGTAGTTAAAAGAGAGGTAGAATATAGATAAGGGTCTAGAAAAAGCTCTTGTTTCAAACCAGATCAGTAGTCACCATTTTATTTTTGCCTTCCCCTTATCCAAGATTTTTACTTGCTTTTGGGTTGGGGTTGGATTTTAAGGTTTTTTGTAGTTATTTTTTTATGTGTTTTCTTCAAAAGAAATGAAACTGCCTGAGACCAGTTTTGGTCACATCAAAGGTTCAGGTTATAGTGCCACCAGGCTCCCAGAGGGACACTGCAAATTAGCTATATTGCATTCACAAGGCTTGGCTGTATATCCATCCTGAAAGCCAGGATATTGGTTGTTGTTTTCTCAGAACGAAAAATGAAAAACAGTGGGATCTCTCAAATACACATCCTTGTCAGGGTAGCAAGCTAGATTTCATAACCATGTTCGTATTTAGGATATTCCAAGGGATATAAATAGCCTTGGACCAATAGTTTATGGACTCAGCATAAATTCCATGCGTCTCTAAAACTTCTGCTCTCCCAGGACTTCTCCCATCCCATTTTTCCCCACAGAGCTGGACATAAAAGCAGTCTCAGCTTAGCAAGACATGATCAGAGATTATTTAAATTAAATTAAAAACAAAAAAACCCCTCTACTGTCCACTTCAGTGCGGCACAGACACAACCTGTTTGCTAGGGCTGGCACAGCTTAAGGCTCAGTCATTAGTCATTAGGATAGAAATACACACGCTAAGAAATCAATAGGCAGTTTTGCAAGCAGAGAGGTAGCAGAAAATAAACAGAGCTGTACTCCAGGAAGAAATTATGTATTTTCCTCATTTAAGCTTTGAACTGGAGAGCAAATCTGATGGTGGGAAGTAAACATTAAGCACAACTGAGAAGGGGAGAATGTGTCCCTTGCAAATAATTTCCCATGAATAGCTGCTTGCTCTGACCTCTTTTGATTGAGCTATTTCTAGAGCTAACCCTCTGCTTGTAAATACTGATGCTAATCTTGTTTCAGAAATGTTTCATCTTGGCAAGGCATTAATAAACACTGTACCAGGAATGCTTAGAGTCCAGCCACACACAAGGCCTTGTTATAACAGATCAATCAATAGTGGAGGTAGGTGAAGTTTAGAAGGATGTTCAGATCACTTGTGGTTCTTCAAGCACATTTTGATTCAGTCAAGACCTGTTTGTCTTGCCTTTTGCACAAGAAAGTTTTAGCTTGTGTAAATGCTCACAGAAAACAACTGCTAGTTCATAGGTTCAAGTTTGCTTGATGAGAAGAGAAAATTTGATGTGGTGGAGGGAAAAAGATCCATGTAGTGCAGTCATCCATCAGGACAGTATGGGTAAAGCAAGGGGATTGCTACCTATCCAGCCTCACTCCAGCTACAAATTATAGGAATAACCATTACAGACTGTTCACTAATCACATACAGAAAGGGGGTCCACTGTAGAGGTCAAAAATTATTCGTGTTTGTGGATTTTCAAGTCCTTAAAGGAGTCAGATTTTCAGGATCCAAGGTCTTCAAGACAATCTCTTCAGTTGTTTTTGAAAGGCATTATATATAGATCACAGACTGTTAAATAACAACCAAACTACAGGAAGCTGGCTCTTATTGCTGTGAATTATTATTACTATTACTTGCATTGCTGTTGACAAAGATTGGCAGCCTGGGCTAAACAACTGGAGACAAGTCCCCTCTTTTAGGAAGTTTTGTAAAGTATTCAGCACAAGAACCTCTAACTCAGGTCTAAAATACTTCCACTGTCAATGATGTGTTAAGGGAAGAGAGAGAAATATTACTTTTCCTTGTTCGGTGCATAGATATCATTGAACTTTCACCACTTATCTGAGCTACAGGCTGTCCTCATTTATACCAGATGAAAGGTATTAATAGCAACAAGTGTCACTGGACGAAAGCGGTGAGTGAGTCTTTGGTACAGCCTGTTATTGATAAGACTCTGATCCCCTGCCCAGCTGAAGAACGAGACTACAGCTGCCAAACAAAGCGCTTTTGTTTGATGTGGTAGCTGCAGCCATGTAGGGAAAGGTGCCAAGTATGATTCTGAAGTAGCCTTTTAATAGCAGATAGCTAAAATGAGAGGTTGCTCTGAGTGGGAACACAACACACATGGGGGGAGGCAGTTTTGCTTGATGTGTGAAGGCTTACTGTTTATACAAGCTGATGCACATGGCATTACATAATTGTAATTGGATGCTTTTTTGTCTCAGGAGACATCTGAATTGTAGCCTAATCATTTCTACGTGACATCCTGCAGCTCCTATTAACAAAACAAAAGTTTTGAATTATACAAAGATATTAAAAATCCCAGAGTTTAGCAGGAGTCATGCTCACCTTTTCTTTCCATAGCTTTGCCTTAGACCCCCTATAATGAGCAGGATGCTTATGGAAATATACTTCAGGGTAAATTATTAACAATGCAGACAGTAATGTTGCGACTCTTTCATTCCAATAAAAAAAAGAAATGCACTGTAGGATAAAAGTCAACAACTCATTACACAAGTCACCATCTAGTGGTATGTAAGAACATGAACTACTCTTCTTTAAGTTCAAATGTAAAACAAACCTTGCAGTCCTAGGGACTTAAAATAACCTCTTCAGTGCTGCTCCAAATGAATTTGTGAAGATATATGTGGTCCGTATGTGAATATATAGTTTTTACATATATTTTCAGTATTTTAGATGTATTTATAGATATAGTATAGAGAGATATTTTAAGCAAATTTGATGTTACTCTGTGTAAAGTTTAGCTGAAATAAAGTTTTATGTCACATATTTAAAAATATGGAGCACCACAGTTTGTGGGGTACAGGTTTTTTAGCCTTTTCCTCTTCTCTGCATTTTTATGTGTGTCTTTTTTTTTATGTGCATCTGTAGCTGTATTTCTGTGCCTGTAACTGCTGCTCCAGAGCATCCCATGGAAGGGGTCTGTATTTCTTACTAGCCAGCTGAGTTGCAGTGACAAACTTGTGATTTGCTGCTAGTCCTATTTGGCTACTGCAGGAAGAAGTGACATCTCCCCCACTGCAGCTATCTGTTCAGAGGCACAGCTATTAGGGCTGACAGAGAAGCTCATTCTTGCTCATTATATTCCAAGCCCTTACAGATGAGGCAATTTTTCACTCTTCTCAGTTGTGATAAAAGCTGAGGACAAATACAGCATTATACTCTATTCAGCCTGTATCTAAAAATGTTCTGAATTTATTTATCTCTGAAGAAAAGCTGTATGCAAGCCAGCACTTTTTCTCTCCCCCAGTCTACCTTTCCTATTTGCATTTATATTTAGCATTATTTCACTTGGGGCCAAATCTTTGAGACATTATTTGACTTTTACTCAATCTTTCTTCCTGCATTAGTCACCATATAAGATTTGACTCACAAAGGACTAAATTAAAACTTTACAGAGAGGATGTGCACTAGAACTTCCTGATGAAACAAAAACCACATGGCAAACAAGATATGACATCAGATTACAAAGGTGCACTGATGGCAAGCCATAACATTTCTGTTCCCGGGCTTCCAAAATGCAAGAGGATACATGGGCTGGAGCTGGAGGCAGAGAAATGAGATAGGCTTGCTGCAAGGAAGGATGATCTGCAAATAAAGGACTATGATTAGTACTTGGCCATGTGCAGCTTTTGTTGCTGGGACTCCCACAGAAAGAGCAGTATGACCTGTCACTCATAGGAGCTGATAGCAGGTGCTGACCAAGGCCAACTCACCCTTCTCCCCACAAGGCTGCTAAGAGCAAGAATTTGACCATGTCATGTTATTCTAGCTACCATCTACCTTTGGGAGACATTTGTTATGGAGATCCCTGAAGTTAAAGCATTGTGGTGGGAGACCTTTCACTGGTGAGCAGTGCAGTGATTGAGCCAGACTTCAATAAAGGCAAGAGCACAAAGGAATGCAATGAAACTGTCTTGTGAAACACCAGGGGATGAGCCTTCCTCAAATCAAATCTGCAAAGCAGGGACTTCAAACTCTTTTACCGATTTTCAGTTCCTGCCTCCTTGTACTGAACCTGGAATAAGGGGAAGAGAGAGAACTTTCTATGTGGACACATGCACTGGATTTGGTTCCCTCAGTGGCAGGATGCTACATGTCAGTTTAGTCACAGGACCTGCCTAAACCACTTATGCTGCTTTAAATGCAAATAAAATAATGCACCTTAAATTGCTGCATTTAGCTAATACATTTTAGCTCATGTTTAGTTTAGTTTAGGAGCAGGCATATGGCCACTTACTTCAGCTCAGCTCAAAGGAGGCAACTGCTTAGGCCTTAGTTGTCTTCTTGAATTTTAAACTCTGCCTGGGTAGTTCTCCATGGAGCCTGGTAAGGGTAAGAAAGATGAAAGGAGAGGGTTTCAGACTCAGTAATGTCCCTGCCTCAGATATGCTAAGACCCCTGATGCCAGCAGGAAAAATGCAGATTCATACTTCCCCAGATTATGTACTAACCTTAAAAATTCAATTTGGCTCTCTCCTGAAGGAATTTCCTGGGTTTCTGTGCTATTTTCTTTTTAAAGTATGCAACATTACAAGTGGCCAAAGGCACCTCTTGCCAGATGTCTGCTTTTTACCTGTTCTTTTCAAAAATAACTTTTTGCAGATGGCATGTAAAAGGCAAGATTTTGAGTTGGGGCTTTGTAGCACAAACACAGAAGAGTTAGAAACCAAAGCTAGAAGAAAAGAAAAGAAAAAACTGGATTTAGGAAATGCTAGGCAGCCACTGCAATTGCTGAACAATTGAGGAAGATGAGTAACAAGGATAAGCCATCAGATCTACAAGTGGTGTAAACTGGCATTGCTGAGGTAAATTCAGGGGCACTGCATTGATTTTCACCACTGAGGACTGAGGACTGAAACTAGGGAGGAATGGGCAACAGCCTTGTGAGGCACAGATTTTACTTTCTGTAGAGAATATTGTTTCAGTCTCTCCCACGGTTTGTCAGTGACTGCTCCCTGGTGAGAACATGAAGAAATTGTTAGGTCTATTAACCTTAACAAATGTAAATATGAACCCAAAATGTGGAAAAAAATGCTTGGCTATGAGATGAATTTCATTCTAACAGACTGCACATCTAAACAGTCACTTATGCAGCCAACCCAGCAACAGCAGCCACTGAGAAAGAAAATTGTTCACCTCATTCCTTTCAGGTTGTCCTTCCTTTCTTGTTTTGGTGGCACCTCATGAAAGCAGTTGCAATGAAGGAGGTTGGAGTCACTCATGTGATTTATCCCAAATAAATTACCTTGCAAATGCAGGTCTTTCTTCTCCGGTCAAGATGTTGCTCACAATTTTTCTATATAACTGCAAACAAGTCTTACTCACCAATTCACTCACAAAGCTGCTGCTAGGAACAAGACACATGCTCAGTTCTTGCCCCCTGTCCCACAGGGAAAGAAGTATTCTTTTGCCTGGTAGAGGCAGTTTCTGATCACGGGGAAGTGTATGGCATCACGCAAACACCAGCGCTGCAAGACTGCTTGGAGCATGACTGAGTTTGGGATGGAGTCCATGTTTACATTTCCCATAAAATTTTTGCAATAAAAACAAGTAATCAAAAAGAGACTTTGCCCACATTTCCATGTCTGCACTCATACAGGAGAGCCTGAGGGATCCCATTGCACTGGATTGGAATGCCAGGAGCTGTGTGAAACAGCCTATTTCTCCACCTTGTGAAAAAGCTTTTACAAAATTGCTTCCTGCAAGGATCATTACCCTGGAAGGGTTGGGATGGTGCTGGAGGGAGAATTGAACTAGGGAGTTCTTTACTTGGCAGATCCTTTGCATTTCCTGCCAACATACACAGACATACCTGCAGGAAATGCACAAAAACTCACACAAAATTTCAGTTTGCACTTTGGGATTGGGCAATACTTGCAAAGCAACTCTGCAGCCAATCTGCAGCTTGAGGTAGAGAGAAGCCTCTGTTTGGTTTATGCTCTCAGATTCACTTCTCTAAGGTCCAGATTCAAACGGAGACAGAAAGCTGTGCGCTGCAGTTTTCAAGGAGTCAGAGCCTGGATCCTCCTTGGTGTTCCCACAGCCCAGGTCTGTACTAAGCAGGACTCTCAGGCTCAGACCTACAGGCTGTAGAAGCTGAAGGTGTTCCAGCCCAGTGACCCGTGTCTCTGCATCTCCAGCTGTGCCTCTGCTGCTGCCTCCACATCAGCAGCATGGCACACACATCTGCCTCTCAGCAGCTTCAGTGCCAGCCTGATGTCCCAGAGGGGCTGGAGCTAATCTGAAGAACCAGGCACTTGTGTTAGCTCTGTTAGAAGAGGTAATGCCTTCCAGCCAGGGGTAAAAGTTTGTCTGTCAAAGCCTCCAAGTGCTGGGGCTGTGGCTGAGAACCTTGAGTCCAAAACTGGAGACAGGAGACACTGAAAGCAGAGTAGTGCAGAGAGACTCAGGTTTTGTCTTTCCCTTGACTGGATCATCAGTTACCTGTGAAGGTGGTTTTCAACCTCCAAGGTCTCATGGAGGGCTCAGGCTCTGGCACTGTGCATTCAGGTGCTGGCAGGAACACATCTTTCTCATACTGCAGGGTAGCAATACTTTTCATAGTATAGTGGCACAAATCTCAGTGGGACTAAGATAAAAAACAGAACTAGATTTGTCAGAATAACTTTAATGTACATGGACATTAGGTTCCTCTAGCTCCATTTGCATTTGGATGCAAAAAAAAATGTATACTGGCTGCTCTTTTCTTCTTTTAAAAAGAAGGCATTTAAACATCAGTGGAGATTTTGTTTCATTTTGGAGCTTTCTTGTGTTTTTCAGTTTCCAAGTCAGAGGTAAAATGTGTAGCCCTTCATTTTATTTAGCATGAAATGAATTACAAGAAAGTGGCACCTCTAGGAATAAAATGTCTTCAGTCTGCATGTTCATGTAAGTGTAAAACGTACTTCAAGGCAGATTGCTTCTCCAATTTCACTACACATTTGTAATAATAAAAAAGTGGACTCTAAGGGGAAGGGAGCCATGAGCTGTGTGATTTGAACAGCTACACTGACACACAAAAGAAAAAGTGCAAAAGTCCAAGACAGTTTTCTATTAATAGAAAAATAAAACAGCAGCCAGAAATGCATAAAGAGGCAGTAAAGGAAAGATTGGATGACATACATGGTAAGAGCAAATCTAGACAGATTTCCATTTGAAAATTAATAAAGACTCCCGGTTTAAATCAGGGGAAGGGAGGGAGAAACAAATGAGCAGACAGAGGAAGGGAGGAGGGATCATACACATTGCAATGTACAGTTATTGATACTTAGCTAAAATACAGGGTTGGAATGAATGAGAACTGATACCAAGATTCTAATTTACAATACTGAGATACAGAGAACATTCCATTGGAGTTTGGTAGGAGGGAAAACTAATTCCTGAGTCATTCAGAAAGCACTGATAGCCTGTTTATAATACCCACATCTGTCACACCACTCTCTGTTGTAATTACACTCCCCTTGATGGGAAAGAAGAAGATTATGTACATCCCCAGGGAAGGATGTACTCATGAATCTGCAGGCAACATTCAAAGAAGAATCCACTCAGAACCTGCCTAATTCAAGAAGCAATAGAGCATACTGAGCCACTGAGCCACATTTCATCATAATAAAGCTAAAAAAAAAGAAGAGACATACTTAACACCGAGCAGACCTTTGATACCAAAGTAAAGGAGAAGAGATGGAAACAGGAAGAAATACCTAACTAATAGCTAACTAACTCCTTCTGGGCTACCTGCAGGTGATCAAGGCTGGTTCTTAAGGATAGAATAGAATAAAACATCTTAGCAAGAAGTCTTGCTTCTTGAATGTCTAGCAGACAAAAAACCAAAAACAATTGTGTATCTCTAACTCCCACTTGAAAAGCACCAATCTGAAAATGCCTATCTACCACGAAGAAAAAGAAAAAAAAAATATCACTCAAACATACTGAATATTTATGAATATTTCCTACTGTTCATTCTACTTTGAGACAACTGAAAACAAGCTATAGCACTTCCAATTTAAACTTGATGCTCAGTGATTATATTATAGGTTGTCCATGTAGCTCAGCCTTAGAAAAAAGATGGGGAAAATCAATAGGATTCTGTGCTAATTCTTTCAATGTAATAGCTCAGAGTAGCTTGTTGTCTTCAACTGATACCATCAGTGTAATGGCAGTGCCAAGGAAATGACAGACTTGAGCCTTTGCAAGATAATACTCTTGTTTAGAAATAATAATAATAAAAAAAGGATTAAGGACACAGGATTTTAGCACAAGCAAAATAACATGTTACAAACACTGTATTAAAAAAGAAGAGGGGTGAGGAATGACACTGGAAACAAATATTACTGCTAGACTAAAACCTTGGTGATTTGGGTGATCTGTGAATTGGTCCCTCGAGATTTCCTCTGGGCCTCCTCACTTTCCCTGAGACATCCTGTAAAGACGTTTGCAAAAAACTGTTTAGAGATGCAGCTACCTGCCATCTACATTTTCCTGTTTCAAGGAGAAAATCAGACAGAACCATCTCTTAGCTGTTCACCCTTTGTTTCTCTGTGGAAGAATAAAAATCCAGCACATGCCAGGAATTTCCCACTCATCTTCTCAAAACAGACAGGGGAGCTATGTGGGTGCAGGGGCAAGGCTGGGGATCAGTATTTTCCTCTAGATGAAGGTGATGTGAGCAACCCTGCAGTGTGGTTAGGTCATGAGTCAAGACCTTGAAATGATGCATGTTTAGTTCCCAATGGTAAAAGCACCAAGCCTTTTCCTACACACCACATGAACATGTAGTGTGATTGTCAGAGACTTACACTTTGAAAAAATTAGGGAATTGGCCAGTAAAATGGGGACATGCAAACAGGCACCTGCCACGTGTACCTTCAGGATTACAGGTGCGGAAGTACCAATACATTTTACAGCATTGTTTTTTGTTTTCATCCCACAACTCCAGCATCCCATGTGGAAGAGGTTCATTGTAATTAAAGAGTACACCAGCTGTTTCCATGTTGCAGCTTTGTGGATTTGCTCTGGCTTATGCATATTGCATCTGAATTAATGTATACTTAAGCTAATGCAACATCTCATGTAAAGCATTACAGAGAAGCTCATACATCCTCTTTGCACCCTGGGACTACAATCTATTTTACATCTCACAGACTTTTTTGTTTCAGACATACCTGCATAAGAGTTTTACTTCTCTCAGGCTTCCATTTGCACTGTGACCTTTATTGTTCCTCTTCTCTCCTGTAGCTGGCAAAAGAAAGCTGTAGCATCTTTTTGTTTTGTGCCTTGCCTGTAAGTTCTGTGGCAGTGTACCATGTTTGGAGAGTTTGAGGCCAGAGGGGATCTTTAGCTCATCAGCTACTGCTCTTCAAACTGTCCTCTGAGTAACTTGTCATTGCCAAAATAAGACACATCTTCAGAGAACATGCCTGTTCTGGAAGTCATTGAAAGATGGAGAATCTATCACTTCACCAGATTCTTTCAATCACTCCTCCCAGAACAACCTGTGTCTTACTTTTAGTTTGAATTTGCTGTCCTTTGGCTTAATATTTTTTTCTGTACCCTTGGTTACTAGATTAAATTGGAGATTCATTCACAATATTTTCTCCCAAGTATATGAGTATTCTGTGACCAAGAAGTTACTTTTCTTACAGATTCATTCTATAGTGCCCAGCACCAAAGGCATGATCTGCCTTTATACTGTTCCTCCTCAGAGAGAAACAAGTTAGATGACTTCTATCCTCTTTTATTAATTCAATTAAACATGTTTGTTACCACTATAAAACCGGCTACTTACTCCCTGGTTAACTATCCTTCTTGACTGCTATTATAATTTCACTGACCTGTCACAGCCTGCTGCTACCTGGAACAATGTACCAGTAGTTAAATCAAGTATTAACCAGCAGAGATTGACATTACATGATGAAAAAGTGCTCATAATTTCAGCTACTATCAAAGAGAAGTCTGGACTGCTGGTAACAGCAGTCAGCAGAAAATTTTAAATGCTTCAGGGCATTTTCAGTACTTACACTGAGTGACATGCTCACTGAGATGGCTTAGCCTAAAAATATGTTGTCTAAAGCACAGCTGTGCACTTTTGGCATAGCAGCGTTTCAGAGCTAGCAACTGGGTGGAAACATGAAAGCAACAACTTGGCCCCTTTAGGTTTCCCTGTAAAAGCCAGAAGCAAAGACAGCTTCAGAGGCATTCTCATCTCCCTGTCAAAGTCAAAGGTGTACAAGTCTGCATGGGCTGAGCAAAGCTGAGGGTGCTGAGGATGCCAGCTGCTTTCTCCATCACTGGAGCTCCAGGGACACTGGTCAGTGCAGAATCTTGTCCCTCAAATCAGCCTTGCCAGGTGCCTGCAGGCAGGTCTAGCTCTGGAGGACAAGACTGTCATTCCCCCAGAGAACATGCTTGCAGATTTTTTTTCAACCTGCTTAATTTCATTGATCCTGCTTAAGGGCAGGTCACTGCCCACAGATACATCAAGCAAAATGGAAGGGAAGAGAGCTGAAAGTGAGAATGTGGGCACTGGTGGGAGTGCCTTTAAAACAATGGTAAAAGGTAATGTTAGAAGAGAGTCAGTTAACTACACAAAGTGGCTGGGTTTACCATCTATACATGAGTCACTTTTACCATCAGAACACATTAAATTTGCTATGGGTTTATTCTAGTAAGACAAATGGTTTCATTCCAGATTTAAAACAAGAGTGTATAGACAAAGACAACACAGTCATCCTGAGTAGCACTTTACATTTGAAATCTCTCTTAAATGCTGCCTAGGCTCTTTGAAGGATATTACACTGTCATCCTGAATTGCTAGGTCTTAGATTTCAATGATAGTTTAAAATTTTACAAAGTTAGTCCTAGCCACAGGGACAACCACCTGGAAAAACAAACAAACAAACAAACAAACCACCACCAACCCAACAACAAACAAAAATAAAAAACCAACCAAAAAACAACAACAACAAAAAACCATAAAAAAACCCCACACCCAAAATCCAACAAGGAACACTTATAAAAACACTGTTTCATACCATCTAATTTTTCTCCAGTATACGTTTGATACCCTAATCTAAATAATTCCATTGTCATAAAATTCAATTTTAAAATTGAAAATATTTATGTTTTCTTCAGTTCATTAAAATATGTTTGTGTACAACTGAAATTAACTTATTTGAAGTGCTGCCTTAAAAGAATTGATAGTCAGCATCTTTTTTTTTTTGTAAAATGTCCAAGTTTGTTCACAAAAGAAAAATATTCTTCCTAGTCCTGCATTTATGATTGGATTGCAAAAGATAAACTTCAGACATATGTAACAACTTTGGGGGGAAGGCAAAATGTTAGTTTATTCCAAAATACAGATTTCCATACATGAAATATGAAAATATCTAATATAAAATCAAGTTTTTCAGTCTTTTAATTTGCAGGGGTTTGGGCATAACCAGTTTGCAGAAAAATTCCTCAATATTTCTGTGCACTCAAGGATGAAAAAATGAAAACTGCCAAGTAATTCAACAGCGCATTTGGCAAAATGTAAGAGATAATTTAAGTTTTCATAATATACATTCAAAGCTGTATAATGAGCCATATACAGCTTCCCATTCTGTATTATGCAGCATATGGACTAAGAGATTATTTAGAGTAATATTAATTTTCATGTTATATTCATATGCACTGCTTTATGGCTAAATATTTTTTATATTTTCTAATATTTTTGGTATGATTCCATACTGCCTTCAAAGTAAGCAACAAAGTGGAGAACAATTAAGGTACTGTGTACCTACACATACAGCTGGGAACAGCTATTGGAACATTTTAATATCTCTGTGTATTGGGATATCAGTGACCTTTTTAATTAGAAAAAAAATTTAAAAACCCTTTTGTGATTACCAATTACAGCCTAATTCTAAGCAGATCTAGGAAGAAATAATTCACACCTCTGTCATGATGACGTGAGCTGACGTTCTGCACTTCACTGCTTCTGAAGCAGTCACTTCACTTTCTGCACTCTCCTGGTTTTTAGCAATAAAAAAGTTGTTCTTTTAAACTGTATTGCACTTCTGTTTGTTATGGATTGCATTCCTATGCTGTTTTACTTCTGATTTGCTATACTGGACAAATGAAGATCTTTGCAATAACTACAATAAGCCTTGAAACAATTATTGCTGCCTTTACAGATTCTGCAAACTTATTTTTCCATTTATTTGGGAAACTGCAAAGCTCTTTCCACTTAGGAAATGTATTGTGATTTACTGAAGAAATTACTACTGCCATCAGTGCCAAAATTATGATCTCTATTAAGAATGTGGTACAGCCAATGAAAAATGCTATGGTAGTTAGATTTAATCTGCCTGGTCTTTACTGAGACAGATATTAGGTACTATATTCTATATATAACAAGCATGATTTAGGTGTAATAAACATATGTGACAAAATGCTCTTTTTTTTCTCTGAGCTTGAATACACACGCTAATCTTAGCAATAATTCTTCACGGCAGATTTCAACTCTACTGAAAATACATATACTTTGTTCTGAGGGTTAAAATCATCTTAATATAAAATAAAGAAAGAAATAAAGGATTCTGCAGTTTAAAAAGTTCTACACAAATGTAAAATTATTTTTTTGGATGGAGATAATACCTCAGAGCTATCTAGGAGAAATTAAACTTCATCAAAGGCAGGTTTGACACAGTAGTTCAGAAGCACCCTCATGTCAGAGTCCTCTGCCATCCCAGAGGAGGGGGTGAAGTTTACAATAAGCCCTGCTGTGATAACATCTGGAAACTTCCAAGACCTGTCTGAAAAGTCTGTGTTTCACAGATCTGTGATGCACAGTAGGTAGGTACTAATATTCAGACATAAAATACCCTTACGTCTCTTTGTGTCAAGTATTTAATTTTCCCATAGCTATTAAAAGCACTTCACAAAATATAGCTTTTTTCCTTTTTTTTGAATTGATCCTCACCTGGGTTACAAGTAGAGGAAGCAGCAGAAGTTAATTATGCAGTGCTATATCTGTGATTTTTCTTCAAGGTAGTCTTGGGAAAACCAAAAAAAGAAAAATCAAAGTCATGTCTTTGCTTTGTAAGCTTTGTCAATAGGTTTTGTTTAAAAAAACGGATTTCTGCAGGCTGAATCCTACAATGCTAACAGGGCTTTATTGAACAGTTAATTCCTTAGTGTAGTTCTGCAGAGCTTTGATGGACTGGCATTAAGGTTTCTGCTTATACCTGTAGTAGACCAAAATGGGAGGTGGGCTTTTAATCCAAGAAAGTGTCTTGGGAATACCACCTGGCACTACATTTCTCTCTGTTTTTCAGGAGTTCCCTTTCATCATCCTTCTTGTCTCCTTACTCCATAACAAGGGGGGGGTTGATAATACAGAACTCTTTCTCAATCATAGCTCTAATTATTAACATCCTTCCCCTACTACACCTTGCTTCCTGGAGTCCCACTCTGAAGTATCACACGCAAAACACCTCTATCACCACCCTGGGAATGTCCTGAATTCATAGTCTAGGCATGTTCTTGAAATAGTATGTTTTTTCTGCTTAAAATGGCCTTCGTGGGGGTCAGAGGCATTCAAGACACAACATACCCACAGTGCTCCATAAAAGTGTATATCATAAATCACAGTCATTGTATGCATACCTTACCCAATCCAGAGGTGGTACATTAGAAATCCAGATGACCAAGCAGTCTGTCAAAACTGCCTTCTCCCTCTCATTATCTTTTCATGGTATCACAGAGACCAAACCTGACACTGTGAGACTTAGGAATTTTTTTCACACAGAAAATATGAAATTCTGTGGAGCTTGGTGAAATACTCATTCTTCTGTCTACATTGCTTTTCATAGCTTTTTGAAGAATAGATTTTTTTTCTACCACACGTAAGGAATTTATATCGGTTATGTTTTCTTCTCAAAGCTGAGATACTCTTCCCTCAAGAGGATTTCCTTTGAGTAATTGCCTAACTGGTGGCCACTGAGCTGTAATTACTCCAGATGAAACCAATTGCCATCATTCCTTACAGTGCAAACTGCACGCCAAACACTCCAAAGAGCATTCCCATCAGTCATATCTCCAGCACAACCTGCACATTTTTCCTGCTGAAAACAGATATTGATTTGACACTGTGCTGAGATGATACAATGTATAACTGATTGTACATTTCTGTATAGTATTAGATTAGACTAATGCACCCAGGTTTTCAATCTAATTATGTCTGCTCAGCTGATGGAGAGAGTTGTACCCTGTGCAATCGCCTTGGCAATTGCCAGTATCACTTTATGATAATCTACTTAGAGTAAAAGAATCCTAGTGCAACAGTAATAGGCTGAGTTTCTTCCAGAGTTTTTCTAATGTTGCTTGCATTTTAAAGGAACATTAGGTTTTTCGCAATTGGTAACTAAACATTTGAATCCTACACATGAAAAATCACAGAAAAAAGTAGGCAACCTTTTCATGGTCTTTGAAAGAGTGTATCACGTTGGCAGTCTATCCCAGTTCCATAAATGCACTCTGGTATGATTTGGTCTTGGCAATTTATGATGAAAAATACTTGAATTGGGCAGCTGGCCCTGGCTCTGTACTCAAGATTTCCCCCAGTGTAAGATTAGCTAATATATCTCTTTTTACTCCCTATACAGTACCTGCTTCATAAGGCACACAGTCACACAGAGTCATCTTAACTTTGGCAGGAAAACTAGGTGGTAAATATTTCATTAATATCCAGCTGGACAAAGAGAGGAACAAAACCAAATGAGCAGGAGACAGAAAGTATGAATGGTCTTTGATCATGAGTGGCTCCATTTTTAGGAACCAAGGAATTGCCACAACACCACAGAATATTTTTTGATGCTGTTTATTATGCATTACTTTTCGTGGAAATCTAAGTCCTATCACTTTGCTAGCCTAGTTCTTGGCAAAAGTACAATAGTATAACCTAAAGCATGTCAGGGAAGCAGACTCACTTGAGAGTTTTGGGTCTGTGAATGATCAGGATATCAGGAAAAGAATGCTCAGCTTCTGTGAAGCAATAGCCAAGAAGATAAACAGCACCTTAGCATCAATACACAAACCAGAAAAAAAACCGAACAATTCCCCTACTTGGACTCTTTTTTTGTGAGAAACCTCATTACAAATCTGTGTGATACTGAATTGACTGTAAAATGGATGAGCTTAGTTTTGTCCTTGAGAAAATGGACAAAAGTAGCAAATTGACAGGATGGTGGTCAGCCAATAGCTCTGAAGGAGCTCACCAATGAAATAGTTTGATTACTGAAAGGGGTGGATAAAGTTCTTAAACCTGGCTCACACACCTGAAGACATCAGATATGCCACTAATTGAACCAAAAACAGTTTCAGGGAGAACCACGGAAGTCCAGATATGGAATCCTGATGCCTGTCCTTGGCTTCAATAGCATACTAGTATCAGAAAGAACAGACACCCGGATAAGTATGATCAGTTAGGGAAGAGTTCACATATTTTTCTTTAAGGCTATGCCTTACCTTGCAGGCTCAATGGAGTTATTTGAAGAAGTCAGGAAGGAGTAGAATAGAGTGAACTGGCTGGTGTGGTGTATCTGTGCTTTGAAAGCAACTTCAGTAGATTTCCTCACATTTAATTTCCTGACCATTTCTAATGAATATTAAAAAATAAGAGAAGAGGAGTGAACAAATGTGATGGTGGGTAGAAACCAGAGGGATGTGTGCAAGAACCTGTTCTGGTTACAATATTGATAAATGTCTGTGAAGAACTGCACAACTTACAGTGACTGTGTAGACCACAGCTATTTACAGCTTTCAGTACAGATAAACATAAAGGGATGAGCCCTGGACAAAAGGACTTCTAACGTCACATCTTGAATGATGGGCTCTGAGCCCAGTACTGATACTCAGAAGTGAGACTGTTCCATGAATACATCGGTGTATCAGTCGGTAGCCGTCAGGGATAAATAAAAGTTAAATAAAAGCAGGCATTAGTAAGGAAAATAGAGTGCAATAAACAATGTTACTGTAACACTGCATGGATCCATGGCTTGCTTACAATTGGAAAAATATGCAGTTTACATCTACCTGTGCCAGAAAATTTGTCTTAGAATTAGAAAAGGTGCCAATAAAAGCTTGAAGGATAATCTGAAATGGAAAACACGTTTTATGAAAGAAGCAATTGAGCAGGCTATGACTTCTGAGTTGGCGAAAATTATCCAGAAAAATGATGATTGGTATGACAATGGTAATTAGAAAGTAACTGTGAGCAGTGTTGTCTACCACAACAACTGCAGATCTCCAAATGGAGCTGGTGGGAGCCGGATTCCAAACAAAAACCAAAGGAAATGGTTTGTTGTGTATCATATACCTGACAAGCTGAAATATTTTTCAAAGGATTCCATAGAATTATGGAGCAGTTATATGATCTCCTTTTGGTCAGCAAGCACTTGGTAAGTAAATATGATCTTGGGTTAGGACAATCACATGAATCCATATGTCCAGACCTGCTTTTTGGTGATTACAGATTTAGTGCATCAGTTAGGACTTGGAAAAAGGAAACACAAAGCCATAGCAAAATGACTATTGAGGATGAAATAATGTTGCAGATAAATCATATACAGCACATTATTTTTCTTTTTCTTTAATGCCATGAGTGTTTTCTGAAGAGGCAGGGGTCCTATTGCCACACCCATAAATAAGACCATCAGCAGCAGAAGGTTGTGTATCAGGGCAGGAACCTGCTGGTTAGAAGCCAGTGAATCACTGATGTTGTGTTCCAGGGGGGTTAAGTGGTAGAATGAGAAGTTCAGAGCCTAAAGAGTTGGCACAACCAAATGACTGCTGTGCACTGTAAATCAGGGAAAGCAGCACGCAATTAACAAGGAGCGTTGCAGGTCTTGTCAATATACTCTGTTTTACTGATTATCAGAAAGGTCCAAACCTCAGCCAAATTGTTAGTGAATATAAATCTCAGTCAATTAAAATTAGAGTTTTAAAATTTCAGAATCAGGTTAAAAAAAAAATCCTATGAAAAGGGGAAAAGTAATCATAAAACCCGGTCGAAAGGAACAATTCCTCCTCTAGCTCTCCTGACTACCACATATGACTGCTCCAGCTTCATAGAAAAAAAGCTCCATCCAGTGAAAGAGTCATTGGCTACATAGTAATCTGCTCTACTGTGTTGCACCCATCATTTTTACCAAAAAAATAAAGCATTAATATTTTACCTTTTTGTCATAGCATCCAAGAACTGGAGCTTCATCTAAAACCCCTTGAAGTCAGTGAAAGCTGTCATTGACTTCAGCTGGCACTGGAACAGACTCTGAGAATGTAAATCGCCTGCTAGCAAGCTAAATAAAGATCTGGGTTCAATTCAAGTTGAACATAGATAAATTTAATAGCACTGGCATCAGTGAAGTTATACAGGTCTGCAAGCACACCAGCCTTCATTCTGTTTGTTGCTGTTCAGTTGACTTCAGTAATTCATTCCAGGCAACACATCAAAATGGCATTTGATAATGATTTTCACTATCAGTGAAGGCATGAAGCAGAAGATTAAGTAGAAATCAAAGTTTCCAAGAGTTAAGAATAATATCTTACAAATGGAAAAGGATACATTGCACTGTTTTTGCCATGCATAGCATTTCAAAAAATCAAAGCCAATCCCTTTTTCAAAACAGCGTCAAGTCAAGCCCTATCTAGAAAATGTTATATTTATTAGGATTTCAAGAAAAAGTGTTCTTGCTATTATCTCTAGGATGAGATAGACTTTGCAGGAATGACACAAAAATATTCTTGCCTCCAGTGTTTGATTGGCATAATCTGTCCGCAACACCTACAGAATATGATATTATATTGCAGGAATGTGGTATCAGTCTTTTTTAGGAGCAAATATTTGGAACATCTTGAAATATTTCATTGTCATCTATATGTCTGTGTGCATGATAGAAAATAAATTCTGCTGCTGGTCTCTTGAAATGTATCTTCTTGCACACAGAAATACTAATTGCAGTCTTCATCATGGCATAGAGATGCCATAGCATATTGTGGTATCTGGGCTGGAGGAGATGAAAAGAAGTAAAAACAGAAAGGGAAAAAATTGTTGTAAGTATTTATGTAATCTGAATAATTGCTTTGAAGGGAGGAAAACAGGATGTGCTACACAAGTTTCTATTCTAATCTTTTCTATTACTATACAACAAGTGTCACAAATTCACAAAATTTACCACAGAGTTTTTGTTGTGGGTTTTTTTGTCTGACTTTTTTTCTTCAGTATCTCAAAGAAAATCCACCAGTGTTGCTCTTCGCAAAGATTACATTAAACATGCCTTATTGGTGAGAAAGAAGATAACTCTCAAGAAAACCACTTGGAACTTTTCAAATCTTGCCCAACTCTTTTATTGCTAATCACACAATGAGAACCTTGAACGGGGTCTGAGAAACGTGCCATCTACTCACTGAGATATTTTGCATAAACATTATTGGTCATGTGGAAAACCAAATCTCTCAAACAGGATGGTCAGTTGCTGTGTGGATGGGAGTCTCCATCACAAGCATTCTTGCAAGAGCAGCTTCTACAAGATCAAGATGGGATACCACAATTTTTTCTGATGGCTTCTTACAGTCCAGCTTGTCTGTGGTCCTACATGACAACCACAGTACATCAATGGTGCATTTCTATTTACTATCTTTAAACTATGCACAGGACTTCTTCCAGCTTTCCTACTATGTACAGGGTGTTCTACCTATAACCACAGAACTAGAGAATGATTTAGGTTGGAAGGGACTTATGAAGGTCATCAAATCCAACTTCCTGCTGTCCCTGATCCTGCCCTTAACTAGTTCAGGTTGGTTAGGTAGTTAAGTCTTGCTGACTACTTACATCTAGAACACTTCCAAAGACATTTCTGCACCTGCATTTTGCAGACTATTTAAATTTATCCATGTGGCATTTGGCCAGTTGCCTCACCTGTCACCGGAACTAACAGTATCATTGGGACTGCCCAGGATTCCTCCACCCAGGAGGGACTTCACCAACACATTGAAGCACACAAATAGTGCCTAACTTGACTTGGCACAACAGGCAATTCTCTGAAATTGCCCCCTTGACAGTTGCTAGTCCATTGCTGTGCCGTGAAACAGCACAGAGATCAACCTACGGCCTTATTGTCTCAAGTCACTCCCTTGCCACATCTACTCAGAGATTACTGGGAGACTTAGTGGATCAACCATGGAGCTGAGGACAAAATGTATTAGCTATGCACAGATAGAGTGCTAGTATCCATCTACATCAAATCTGAATTTAATCATTTTATCACGGCTCCACTTTAAACCCAAGCTTGTCAAAAATGCTTCATTCTTGGGTCTAACCAGGCCTATCACTTCACTAAATGTAATACTAACACACATAATTATGGGGTAAGAGAAATTTTTCCCACTTCAGCACTTCCATGCATTCAGCCATGTGATACTGTCACATTTGTGAAGCATGATTCTATTTATATGTTCAAGTAGCTGTCATAGCAGCCTCAGCATCAAATAGCTGCTCTGCTGGAGTGAGCAGACGCTAATGCAAAGTGTTACAGAGCTCCTGTGGACAAAACCACATGCTAAGCAGTATTGCTGCTTACTGTAGGAGTAAATTTAGAACAATTTTGTATCTCTAAATGGGTGGTTTTAGCTGAGGGTGGTGCCACCAGGGAATTATCTGGATACATGTATTTCAGCAATCCATTTCAGAGAAATCATTAGGAATGGATGTCATTCTCAGAAATACAGCTACTTCACAGCTTTCACCCTGGGTTAAACTAACTAACTAACTAACTAACTAACTAACTAACTAACTAACTTGTAAACAAAACAGTCATGAGAGAGCACTAGCATAATCTTTTGATTTTCCTTGAGACATACTGATAATTACTTAATCAACAAAGGAAATTGAATATGAGCCTGAAATGGGAAACAAAACCACATAAACTAATCTAGAAGGGATGTGTGTTCCATATTTCCACTTTCATGGAATTCTAATACACTGACACAGTACTTGCTGGTAGTCCAATAATCCCATAATTTATTCCTCCAGTTTTCTGAGCAGAATACAGGGGTATGCACTGTGCTTAGGCATTCCTCTAACACATTTCAGAGGAGGGGCCATTTTTTCAATTTCAAGGGTTTTTTTATCTTTATTGCTTTCCATAATTTGAAGACTTTAAATATATATCTATAAATCTTTATCTATCTATCTATCTATCTATCTATATATATGTACATAGTTTCATTCTAGCCATGGATATTTTTTTGAAAAATACTGCCTTCTGTAATTTTATAATTGACCATGATTTGGAACACAGCAGTGTTTACAATGCTTCTTGTGTTGAATGGGAAAGGTTTACCATCTTAAGGCAAGAGATGCAATAAGGAATGACTTTGGCTTATAGAGCCAAATCTCCAGTACCTCATGTATAATCCAAAATTAAATTAACTAAAAATTATTACATTTTATTCTATATTTTTCATATAAAGATATGAAATATTTTATATATTTATACATATTCTACACATTTGAAATATAAATAATTAATTATTAAGTATATTAATTTATCTAAAATCAATTAGAACTAAAAATCAACGATTTTATTATTATGGAATTATGACCTTGTAGCCAAAAACATTAACAACATTCAGACCAAACCTGTGAACTCACAGGCTCATTTGCAATAGAATTGCCATAATTCCCTTGTTGCTTCCCTTGAGGGAAGGGCTTCTGCAGCTGCCCAGGCAGGATGGCTCAGTGACACAAGGGCAGAGCATGGCAGCAATTCCAGTGGAAAAGCACCACTGATATCTTAGCCCCATATGCCATTTTTTAGGGTATCGGGGTATGCAGAACACCCAGGCATGGTCTGTACACACATACCTGCCTCAGAGCTGCTCTCTGCTTCTTACAGGTCTTGTCATCCATTCTCCTTCTCTGTGAACATAGACTCTCCAGTAGAGACTGTGTTATTTGTTTAGTTTAAAGTTTAATCCACCCGCAGAGGCACCTGAAAAAGCAATTTATAGACACACAAGAGTACCTGTGTAGTTTGAAAACACTCTACATCTTAGCACTTCTACTTCAGTTGAGAGAAGTGACATCAGCAAATATAGGTCAAGGAGAGGAAATGTATTCAGGCAGTCAAAGTTATCAGAAGAGCCCAGTCAAGCGGAGTTGAGTCTTCAGGTAGTCATGAACCCATATCCTGACTTTTTCTGGAGTTCCTTGCTGAGAGTGAAGCACTGCTTGAATGTGCCTTGGGGCTTTGGCACTGAGGCTGTGCCGAGCAGTTTAAACCCCTATACTACTGGGGTTTACTTGCCAAAGGGTCAGAGCTCTAGGATGTCAAATTGCCATTTGAGAAGTGATTAACTGCAGGTAGATCACCGTTCATCAGGAAGGAGTGGAGACTTTGGGACAGATTCAGACGTCATAAAACATTATTCATTGATTATTCCCCATGAGATTCTACCTCCAACAAGGGATTGCCACGCTGGCTAGTTTAGTGCAGATGATACCAGGTTTTCCCTGTCTATTTCAGGGTCCTTTTGACTCCTTGGTCTTTCTTCACAGATTAATCTTATGCAGCCATCATTACAAGAGCATGTTTTAGCACTCCTGAATGAGAGAGCAGCATCTCATGGTGACACAGATAAGATATCAACAGGGGCTCTAAGGAAATAGATCACTCTGTACTCATTAATGCTGGGAGATATCTACTCATGTTGCAACAGGACTTTATATCCTGGCTGGAGTCCAGGCTTGTTACAATTAGCATATTCACTTCAATTATGTGAGCCTGTAGCTAGCTTGTAGCTAATATTTGTAATTTACCTTGGGAAGAAGTTTGATTTTGTCTCTCTTGTTCCTGATGCAGCTTGATGAGGAGTGAATTTTATGCAGAATATTTCTTCTCTGGCTAATATGCTGTCTATTTCTAGAGGCTCTGGAGTCAAGCTCCTATTTCACATCTCAGGAAACCTGGGATGGGTTTCCCTGTCTGCACAGCTTGGGTGGTGGTTGTTTGAAGATGCCCAAACCATCCAGAAAAAGCCTTAAGTTTGTATCTCACTCCATGTTTCAGAAGGGACTCAGCACAGAAGGGTCATGCCAAGCCTTTCAGTGTGTAAATCCCGTTTGGGAAAAAGCAGAGCCCCACCAGACAAACCACTGGGACAACTGGGAAAAAGGTGTCACTGAAGTATTGACTGGTGACCCAGACTTGAGACAACTTCTCTGTTTGATTGTAAACTTAAGGGACATGATGTTTTTACAGGGGCAAGGGGAGTTTAGCAACATTGACTTAGGATGTTGACTCTAGCACAGTAAGAATAAATTCACAGGTAGCTGTGAGGCATTTAAACACTGCCAAAATGGTCAGGTCTTTGATTCATGTTAGTATGTTAACCCTGCCTCAGGAGAATAGAGGCCTAAAGTAAAAGGCCTCTATTTAGTAGAGGCCTAAAGANTATGTTAGTAGATACTAACATAATCTACTCTATTTAGTAGAGTAACTCTACTCTATTTAGTAGAGGCCTAAAGATAAAGTAATTCTCTCTCCTTAAAATAACCTAGACACAGCTAAAGCAACTGAGGAAAAAAAGGTTAAAAAACTGTTGGAAAGTTGAGAGCTGTTAAAGCTTAAAGGGAAATGGTTATGAAGGATTAGAAGGAAATGTAGTAACTCTCCTGGGCCTTTGGCTCAGCAGAGGATAACCATGAGCAGCTCTTGTGATGACCCTGAGAGATTAGGAGCAGAGCAGCAGGTTTAGGATTTGTGTTCCTACATCAAGTAAGACAATGAACATTCCACTAACTCATGGCAATGTGGGAAAATGGAAGAGCAAATACTGACTGACTGCTTTTCTAAAGTGAGATATGAAAGGAAACATCACCAGAACAATCTCTGAGAGATGAGATCGGAGAAGAGAAGAGGAACCCCAGCTAAACAATATTCCTAGGAGTTTATCTGTGGATAATCCATATAACTCTTTTCACAGAGCTATGATCTGATATTTAATTTTTCCTCCACATTGTGTTTTTGGCAGGATGCTTTTACTATCTCACATAAGAACCAAATTGTTTTGCAGCTTTAGGATGACAAACTCAATCTCTGCTTCAGGGTAACACTAAAAAATGGAGAAAAAGACTGCAGTGATGCACACCCCTTATGTGTTGTTTTGTTATAAGACAGGTATCATCAACTTCCCACACATTTTTTTATGCAGGAGATCTATGGGATGCTCAGCTTGGTGCTCCACAGTATGCCACCACCATCAAATAAATGACAGGAAACTGGCAGCATGCTGTGGATTTACTTTCTTCAGCTGAATGGAAAACACTGTTCAGTATGGATCTAATACCCTTCCCTCTTCACCCACTCCTGCCATGCCTCCACACCTTCAGGTTTCCAAAGCAGGTCTCAAGTTGAAGAAAAACTCCTTCATAGTTGAAGAAAAAGTCTTTCATAGTTTGAGTGTGAAGTTTGCCAATGTACAGCAAAAACCTATCCACTTCTCAGGTGCCACTCAGAGAACACTCCAGAGAACATTTTTTTTTCCATAAAGGGGAAAGCTGGAAGAGAAGCTACTTAATTAGGAATTTCAAGAAGAATTAGAGTGGGTGGGGCATTATCACTCCATCTGTGTTTGTATTAAAATTTCAGCTGGAAACTAAGCAGTCCATTACACATGCCACTGTAAATGACAGCCTGTGCCCCAGGCTGTTCACCCCACAGACAATTAGTAATTATAGCAATGCTCTCAAGTGGCCAGTCCTGAGTCACACCGAGTACTTCTAGTGTTTACATTCACCTTAAATGTTCCACAAGCTGCCAGCAAGGCATTTGTCAATGTGGCTCTGAAAGGCCTTGAATTGTGTATCTTTCTTGCTTTAGATGGAGACTAGTACAAGTTGAGGAGTGTTGCCAGTGCTGTACTCTCCTGTCCCTTCATCTCCAGGGCTAGCCCTCCCTGCACACAAGCTGAGGGCTGACAAACTGGCCCAGCAGTCCCCTGCAAAGTCAAAGGCACTGGCACAAAGTCTCATTGTGCCTAAGGAGCTGCAAGGAACTTCACAGACAAATGTCTGTCATACTGCTTTTAGCAGCCCTAGGCTGAACTGATTTTCCTTGTGGATCAAGCTTACAACTACACAGCATGACTGGAGATGACAGCAAAGATACAGAATCAGTGCTTAATTGTGTTATTTGCTGGACTATACCTATAGAGCCACAGAGAATGGCCCTTGGTACACTCCAAGCTGAAAAAGCATCTTGTCCACAGGATTTACCTGACAAAGCAGGCCATCCTCAAGGGCAGCACTAATATTTTTCCAAGCCTTTCAAGATGATTCTGCTTGCTCTTGAGTTGGGCCTGGCACTGGGCTCTGGGGTACTGTGGGTGCTCTTCTCTGTATCTGTGGTTTCAAGGCAGAATTGATAAGGCAGTTTCCTTCCCCACAGAAACTTTTTCTCCTCCAAAGCCAGTTATGATTATTGGGTTACCAACCAGGGGGAATTTCAGCTGCCTAAGAGAAGTCACAGAATGGTTAGGGCTGGAAGGCTGTTCAACCTAGAGAAGGGTCAGGAAGGGATCAAAGAGCATCCCAATTATGTGCACAAATACCTGAAGGGAGAATGAAAAAAAAAAGAGGGAGACGGGCTTTTTCATTGGTGCCCAGTGACAGGAAAAGAGGTGACAGGCACAGACAAAAAGCAGAGGAGGTTCTATCAAAACATAAGGAATCACTTTTGTCTTCTGTTCTGTTTTTATATCATTGAGAGTGATGAAGCACTGCAACATCTTGTCCTGGGAAGTTATGGATTCTCCATCCTTGGAACTATTCAGAAGCTATCTTGACAAGATCCTGGTCAAACAGCTCCAGGTAGCCCTGCCTGAAGTGCCTGGGTAAAACACCTCTGTGCATTACTTTCCCTCACAACAGATTATTGGCAGAAAGGCATGTAATTTCCATCAGAGCTAACTGGAAAAGGAAGTACAATTAAGACTGCAAAAGACAGGCAAATTCTAGCCCTTATAGCAAAGAGCTGCTCAAAACAATCCTGGTTGTCACAGTGGATAAAACACGTGAAAGGAGAAGCTTGAGGAAGGACAGATGTGATGCCTGGGTCTTAAGGCAAATTCAGGGTGGCAAATCTTATCCCTACCAGATGGCCCTATGATTACAGCACCTTTCAGCACATGGATGGAGTTTGAGATTTTCTGCCTTGCAAGAAGTAGCTTCAGATGAGTTTCAGCAGAGTAAATATGCACCACTGACTTTTATTCAGTTTTAATAGACTTCTGCAATACGCTTTTTTAAACATACTCCTACTTTATGACTGCTACTTTCTCATACTCTCCTCCTTAATCTCTTTTCTCATAGATGTTTAATCGTGTAGAAGAATCACTGTGATGCATTTAATTTCCATATGATTTCCCTGTTTGGTAATTATACCCCCAATTAACTACTGTTCTCATTAACCAATTTACTCATTTATAATCAAGGGCAATGGCTTTAAAGTTCTAATAATATGCCTTGTTAATAATGTCTTAATGAGGATTACCCTTATACTACTTTCAGAAGCTTTCCTTTTTTTCCCTAAAATGAGAAAAGGCATATTAATGAAAAATAATCTTCTATCTCCTGCCTAAATGTTTTGTTGGAATAAAAAGAAAATATGGAAAAGTACTGTAGATTTTTTTTTACTTCCATAGGCTCCCATTTAGAAAACCAGTGAATTACAGTAGGTGGAGTACATGATGCACTGGTCCATAAATCAGTTCTGGCCCCAGCCCCCTTTCTTACTTGCTATAATTAGACACCAAGAGGCTTCTTTTATATCCTCAGTTGAATCAGGGTGCAGGCATTCTTATCAGCTTCACTGGATGTAGCAAAGAGAATATTGTTAATTAACTCAGGGAAAGAAGTGAAATCAAAATAAAATATCTAGTCAAGCTTCTATCAAATTAAATAAAAGATCAAATCTAAGGGAATCTTCTCTCATAGAACTAAGGAAACACAATAAAACTGCAATGACTGAATATATATTCTGCTAGCAGTAGCATTAAAATTTAGTGTTTGGAATTGACAAATTATGAGACAAGTTTGCCAATGATCAGCAGAAATAACCAGGAATGGCCATTTTAAAAACAGCAGCTCACATATTTACAGGTAAAATAGAAAATTTGCATAAGAAAGCTTGCTTTTAAAATAAAGAGGACCAGAAGCATAAGTCAATGTATGATCAGGCAATCTTGGAAGTTTAAGAGTTGGAGGAAGAAGCACTTGGTGAAAGGCAGCTCTATAATGCATCCGAACGGACAGAGAACTGAATGCATCTTTCCTTTTAGTTTTCCAAAACAGAGCACCCACAGATTGGTCTAGCAGTCTCTGAGGAACAGAAACCTGTTCAGGATCACCTGTGGAAAGCACATTTGCTATGCTGCACTCTGTACACATAAAGGGCCACCGACCTCTGATGATCATGATATCTTAAGACAGAATCCCAAACCCCTTTAGTCCTCCATCTTCCAGCAGGTGACTCAGATGTCTTTGTATTACCCATTCCAGCACTGTTTGTGTTTGGACCTTGCCTCCAGTGATCAATTAAGATTTTAAGGCATACTTATTTGAGGAAAATAATTGAATCTCATTATCTCTAAGTATTGAAGACTTGGAAATTGATATGATAAGCACTTATGCTAAGACTGGGAGAAATTGATCTTCAGAAGTCAATATTTGCTAACATCTGGACGTGTTGGTTTGCCATAATCAGTTCTTTTCATGCCTATATTTTGGTTTTAATGAGTGGAAACAAAAAAGATAAAACCAGCAATATTTCTGTTCCAGAAAAGCCATTGCAGCTACAGCTATAAAGTGTCCAAATAAATTCATTCAGTTTGGGATTTAGAGCACAGTAAAAATGTAAATGTCACACTGTTTTTCAACCTTTTGCAGAGATGTCAGATCAAGGCCTATTCACCCTACACACCTGACTATACCTTTAGTTTCTATTTTTGATCAAGCATAAAAGTTGGAAGTAGCCTCAGCATTAAGTTTTAAGAAGAGAATTTTTAAGAAGAGAATTCTCTAACACAAAATTTTCATTAGTTTCCATTATTTCTTGGAAGGTTCCCATGATAACAAGAAATACACATGGATGAAAGCTTCTTTGCACTAAACTAATCAGAGATTTTCCTACAGACTTCATTGGAGGCAATATTTTACCTAGTATCTTACAAGGAGTAGATTTTACTGTCCCTTGAAGGGTCACAGTTCTTACTACTAAGCAGGCAGTATCCTGTATACAGCAATTCTGAGGCAGCTCATGCAAGTGATAAGAACTCACTGAACAAATTTTGATGCATTCTGAGACCATATGAGAAGGTAATTAGATAAATTAATACAATAGATTTTTCAAGAACACAGGGATGATTTGGTTCTTTTCCTTGGGCTTCAAAACAATGCAAGTCCTCTGATTTGGTAGTGAATTTAACAATGAGCTCCTTGCCCTTGACTGTTTACAAGCTGTTTCTAAATCACTGGCGTGCCAGTTCAATTCCATCATTTATTTTTTTAGGCTGGAAGAATTTAAAGCCAAACTTAATTAAGCTCCTTACATTGTGAGATGGCATACAGAAAACTGTTTAAAATACAAGCCTTGTGTGACTTGGTTCTTGATATCAATTCCATTTTGATTTCCTACATTATCATTGCTTAAAAATATGTCTTAAAGCTGTAGGGTTTTTTCCATGGCTGGTCTTTGTCATCTTTTGCACAGATCTATGCCCTCCTTTGCACGTAAAGATACACATGTACCTATGGAATATTTTACATGTGCTTGGCTGGCTCTTGTTTCTCCCCAGATGAAAAGACCTGGGGTGCAAAGACAGAGAACTTCACTTTTTTGTTTATTGTGAAAATCAAGCTGAAGCTAGAAGCGAAGAACTGGGGATGGAGGCAATCTGCACCTGATCAGACATGTTTTAGAGCTTACCTGACTGTTTATGAACAATGATATTTTCCTTCCTATATTTGCAGGGCTGGCTTGACTAGGACGTATACAGAGATGAGAGAGGCCTCAGAAAAAGACAGATGGAAAGAAGCACGACCAAAGGATGGGAATAAAAAAAATATGCACAAAACATGTCAGAGTCATAAACCTGGACACTGGACAAGTAGAAACCATGACCTCCCTGGTCCAAACTCTTCTTGTAAACTGTTACACAGTTTTGGGCCGCCAGCAGACTGGGCTCTCTTTGGAAAATGGAATGTTATTTTATATCGTCTACCTAAAATCTTGGTCCTATTAGGCTTCAGTTTTTTACGAGTCACTGGGACTTCAGTGTTGATGAACTGCACTCCAGCTTCACTTCTTGGAAAACCAAAATTACTCATTGATATATAGTGGTAGCTGTTCTTTCACTTAGAGGGTGAGAAAAGGCATGTGAATGCAAAATAACTTTCTACCTCTACCTCCTGTCTAAGCTTTTTGTTGGAATGAAAAAAAATATACTTAGATTTGCCATTTGATTATGCCCTGGATGTTAAATCACACTGAAGTAATGTGATAGACTGAACTTTGTTTACATAAACTGATTGATCCTTGGGATAGATTTCTCCCTGATAACCCAGGACTGATAAATCAAAGTGTTTTTCTTCCAGACGAAGGAAAAGGCAGGTAAGCAGCAGATCCTTTGGAGGTGGGGTAATGCTTTTTTATCATGCTGATTTCCTCCCTCCCAGAAAGGCAGAATTGCATCTTACAGTGTAAAACTCCCCACCATGGGAGGTATTGGGTGTTCACACGGAAGCCAGAGCATTTTCTCCCTCCCACTAAGATACAAATGGCACAAGGAAAAGCAGGGCCAAGCAGGAGTTGTGTCATTAGAAGGGGTCACATACCATCAAAGACCCCCAAAGTGCCCTGCAGCTCATTTCCACAGTGTTGCTTCAGACAGTGTAAAAACCCTCTGCAGGGGAGGTGTCAGGTTCCTGCTGCAATATAATTGTTTTAAAATAAACCTGGCTCGTATGTACACAGGTGATTCACTGTCTTTTCACTCTAATCCACCACAAGGGATCTATTAACCAGAACCTCAGTTACTCTGCCTCAGAGGCGGGCTGTAGCAACTAATAAATAAATATCTATAAAACTGGCAGGAGAGGCCAGAAGTGTCAGAAGTGTTCATATTGCCATTTAAAATCCTTAGCTGAAAAATTAAGAAATAGCCATGTTCTGTTCAAAGCATATGAGCAGCATATAAATGAGGAAGATATTTGTTTACACAATCCAGACTGCTTTGATCCAAGAATCAGTCAGCCAGCTGCCCAACTTGAAAGATGCATTACACTTTCACACACCACAATCAAGGACTAGACAGATCTCACCATTTCCTGGTACATAATATTTCAGACTTGGGTTTTTAATCACCGGCTTTTTAGACACAGTTACTTTAACCCATTTACCATCAGCCTGGATGTGCTACCTGAATACTTCCACCTTCTTGTTCTGAAGGCCTGTGGTGGAGACAGGAACTTATTCCACCTCTCAACATTGCCAAAGAAAACCCAGGTCTGTGCTAAACATTTATACTCTCAGTCTCAGGATGCATCCTCATCTGCTGAGGTAGTGTCTCTGTTCTGGCCTCCTGGGCCAGGTAATGCTGCTTGCAGCTTGTGGTGGAAAATTAGTAAACCATGACAAAAGCTAAAAAGTCACTCTTTGGAGTTCTCTGGGAAAAAAAAAAAAAAACAAAAAACAAACAAACAAACAAAACAAACAAACAAGAAAAAACTTGAGGAAGAGGCCTAGCAAATACTACACAAATTAAAGATTAAAAGAAATGGCTGTCCTGGTGACATGCTGTGGCTGCTCAATGTCTGTTGGGATCTGGCTCTGTGATTTTACTTTTGAAAGATAAGCTCAGGATCCCCCTTCATGAGTCAGCAATAACATAAATGTAATTGAACATCCTGCAAGGAGAGATCTGTCATGTTCCTGTATTTCACTGCTTCAATAACCTGCTGTTATTAAAATTTCTTGCAATCTTCTTGCTATTAGGCAGTGCCTTATTTGATCAGATGATTATGAAAGATGGAGAGGCTCTTAGCTTATAGAGTTTCCTTCTGAAACAGAATTACACGGTAGGCTGATTCAACCTGCGTGTGAAAGCAAAAATAAGAATTTCTATGCCTCCTTTCTCATTTTTCTATTTTGATTTCCTTATATTTTTTATCCAAGAATGTCATAGACTAGTAATATCCCATGACTCCATTTCACACTTACTTAGGAATGGTATTTATGACTTACCTCTGGTAGCAATCTGCTTATGTGAAGGTATGCAATATATCTTGGGATGAGGCAAAACCTCCTCTTCCTCTTTTTAGACAATATCCTTGTATTCTTTTATCTAACTGTGTTACCAATTTTTTCCACTACTTTTCTGTACCTTTTTCTACCTTCACTTCTATACCAGACAAATATCAAGATAAATGTCTGCTTTTACAACATATTCCTTGGAGGGGGAGAGCACAGGAATTTGCTTTGACATGCTCATGCTTATAATTGTCTGGAGTATTCTCAAGACACATCAGTGTATTATCTTGCCTAATTTCCTTTTAATCCTCTACACAATTCTCTAAAGAGCTGATGCTGAGTCTCTCCCTGATATCCCTGCATGTCAGGACTTCCAGTGCATATTTCCTAGCAGAAACAAAATCATTCCCAGGTTCTGCCCTAGAATGTAACATTTATAGACTAATACATGGATATACTTGGATGTTAGGAATGTCATGTCTATTTACAGTTATTGTTTTAATGTTTCCCCCAGCTGATAACATGGAAAGGGTCTGGGCACTACAAAAAGAAAAAGAAAGCCTACCATTCTGTTTGAATCTAGTTTTACATCACACCAGACATTTCCATTACCTTTTCTACTATGCCAGAAACACAGGACTATGTGTTTCTTCCTGCTCTCCACAAAATCCTATGAGAACCCAGAGAATGGTCTCAGTGGACAAGGTTCTGTACCAAGGAATGGCCAACTCATTGGTGGAAAAAAGAGGCTTCAGGAGGCATAACTATGTGACAGAGAGGACAGGCCTTATTGCTCTTGACTCTTCTCAGCCTTCTTAAGTGGAGTTTCTTTTCCCCGGTCTTTGGCCTGATGATGCAGAATTTGCTTACTATGACAAACAGACCTTGATTACAACCAGAATTAAGCAATCAATTTAGAAACTTACTTACCAGAAAGATTTCCCCCTCACATTAAAAACAATTAGAGCTGTTGCCATAAATCCTTTTCTGGCAGATGGTACTGCTGTGATGATATCCATCAACCACTTCAGTCCCGTTCATTCCTAGCTGGACATGGTACTCAGCAGACCTTCTGTCACATCCATGAATAATCTCTCTTCTGACTGGCCATGCCAGAGCTTGGACACACTAGCTTCATTCTGAGCCTGCTGCTGGGTCTGGGAAGTCCTTCCTGGTGCTTGCTCAGTTCTTCATGCTCTATTTCATACCTTTGGAGGGGAGCATTCATTTTACTTAAAGTAACTTTAGCTGCCTGAAAATTAGGTTTGGACTAAACTAATTTGCTATATTGATTCCGTAGGTCATGGGGAGAAATAGGAATCTACTGAACACTGGTGCTCCCCACCCATCTCAGGATTCCCTGAGAAATTCTTTCCTCACAGGAAAGGATTTCCTACTGTAGGGAAGGCTGACGTACCACGAATATGCACCCATGTCAATCCACATGGCATGGTCATAGCTGATTTTGAGAATCTTATGATCTAGCTGACTGTATACTGACAATCCTTTTTCCAGCTTTTGTAGGGCATTTCATTCCTCTTTCCCAAATACAGCTGCCTAAATTGTGACTAGAAAACTGTCACAGGCCCCCTGTACCAGGGAATAAACTGAAACTGTGAGACTAAGAACTACATTTTCCTGTTCTTTATATTCTTCCACGAATTCATTCTTTTCCCAGTTCTCCTCTTCTGCACTGCTTTTCTGAGTCTTTTTGTTCCTCCCTTCCCTTTATTCCCTCTAGTATATCTGTCCATTTAAAATTCTAACACAGTAACCATTTCTCACACATTTAATGACAGCTCATAATTGCTGACAAGAAAGAGAAGTAAACCATGTGAAAATGTGTATGCATTAAATTGTCATACTGTCATAGACACTGCTGAGATCAGTAATGAGGATGTTGGGCCTTAGTTAAGACAGCTAAACAACAAATGTATACCAGTAAGAAATGGCAGAATATAAAAATGAATAAAATAGTGGCCTTGGAAGAATAAATTAATATAGTTAGGAAAGCTATGTTAGAATCAGACAGAAAAAACCCAGTTCCCATTATGTAGCATAGAAAACATGGGATATAATACTTTGGGACAACTGGCAATGAATGACATTTGTGGCACCAAACTGGTGTCATTCCACCATCATTCTGCTTTGGGTGACTCCCCAAAGATTCCCTGCCTTCCTTGCTGTAATCACTGAATGGGGTTCAAACATGTTGGGCTGCTGCTATGGACACAACCACAAACCTCTTCCACAAACCCGGTTCCTGAGACCATGGGTCATGCAAACACATAAACTTGTTGATTCACGAAAGATAATTTCTTTCTTTATTTTCTTCACTTCTGCTTCTCAGTCCATGCTATTTAACTGAAGCAACAGACCAAAAATTTTAGAGGCTTCTCCGTACCAAGAGAAGGAAAAGGTGACAAATTCTGCTGAGGATTCTCTTGAGTGCAGGAAGAAGGGATTTTATGAGAGAGGGAGTTGGAAGTATATCATGGTTTGTTTATTTCTGGAGCAATGTCTACAGCTCCTGCCTCCCTTGCAGCCTTCTGGGACTGTTCACTTTTAGACAGAAACATCATGAAATCAGCACTGTAATCCAGTTCATTACTGGGTTTATGGGTGGAATTGCAGTCCATCTCTGCTGTAAAATGTGGCTTTAAAAAGACCAGTTTTGCTAAGGACTTGTCAGTCAGTTCATTAAGACAATACCTTTCTATATCTGCTGCTCACAGAAAGAGGCTTTTAGATGAAAGAAGTTAAAAGCTGAAGCAATGAAGTTGAGAAGAATTCACCTCTTTACATTTTTGTGAGAAAAAAAAAATGTTGCACTAACAGGAGGTTTAAATTTAAGCCATGACAGTTCAACCCAAAAAGTCCTAGTGTGCTACACTGAATATCCAGTACTTACCCCAAATCATCTGCTGTTGAAAACCTGATCATGCCTCCTGAGGTTTCCATGAGAGGTTCCAGTAAGTGGGGTTGCAGTTGGCCAGCTGCTGTTTAAGTCAAGCTCCCCTAATTAGAGAGACCTATCAGTGCCCCCCAGGGAACTGCCTCATCAGGACATCCATGTTTATTTCTGCAGACCCCCTCAGACTTTTTTACCTTCGAGGTTACCTAGAAAATGTGCTTGTCAGGAACACAAAATGATTCCTGCATCAACATAAATGTTGGTTGGAATGTACTGACTTTGATTAGGATAAACTGGGGATGGGGGAATGGTGTAGGCAAGGGGAAATGACAAGAAACTGATAAGCTACTTGTGATTTATTCTACAATCGTCAAAGAGGGTGAGATTTTGGGTGGGTTTGTGTTCGAGATTTCTGGTTTTATTCATTTCTGAGGATGGATGAACCTTCTAAGGGAGGAAGGTGAATGACCCAGGTACATTTTGGAGTGCCAGATTTCAAATCAAATACACGTTTTACCCAGTAGAGGAGCTATCATGCAAACCTTTTTCAGTGATCTGGGCATGTGCAGGAGGAATCCCAGATTTCCACAGCCCCTTTTAAATTAGCTTGTACACAGCAGTGAGGCTCGGCAAATGACCTCCTTTCACATGACTAGACATTCTTGGCTGACTAGCTTTTATAGTCAGCCCATCATGTAAAAACATATAAAATACTGATCTTAAGCACAGCTTACATTTTCCTTCTTTCTCACCTGATTCTTTCTCACCTGATTTCTCACCTCATCTCAGCAAATCAAGGCAGTGGATGATTAGTCCAAGGCTTTACTTATGGAACACAAAACAGTTGTTCCCATGCAGTATTTCCCTTATGAAATTCTTGTTTGATGTAGGAAAAAGTAATTTTCTTTCTGGAACCAGAATGATATGGCCAAGCCATAAGGTTCTGTTACAGATGGGTTGATGGGACAGCTGAGACAAGAATCTCTTTGCTGAACAATCTAAGGAATAAAAGTTCTCCTTGTGCTGAGAATAGATGCTAATACCAGGATCACCCATTGTTAAGCAAAGCTCTCATTAAAGCAAGGCAGAAAAGAGCAAACTCTGGACAGAGTGATAGCTTTAAAAGCTTTTTTCAGCTTTTAAATTTCATTGCATCTTTCAGCCACCTATACCACAGAAAGCCTGTGTCTGCTTTCCACTGGTGTGGAGGATTATGGCAGCTAAGGTGCACTTTTTTTGTGGACGTCTCCACATTTCAAACACTGGTAATTAAATGAGAAAGACTTATTTTCCTGAAGAATTTCAATTGCAGAAGAAATACAAGAGAATTTAATCTCCCATCCTAATGTTTCTGATATTTTTTTGAGATGCAAGTGGCTATTTCTGGTGACTGTAAGAACCTAGAACACCACTAGTTTTGAGATAAATCAAGGTTTAATGACTTACAGCCATGTCCTCCAAGCTCTGGGACACAGACTGAAAGGATCAGCTTTTGGAGGAAAAATTGTCCTATAATCTTAGGTATTGAGCACTCAAGTTTGGCTCTGATTTACATTTCTGTTGAAAAATTATAAACCCCAAAGCACCCAGGAGATATAAATCCAGATCTCTTAGACCACTAAGTCTCAGAGTTACAGTTCCCTGAGATTCTCCTTAGGGTTGCTGTTCCCCGAGGTAGTAAGGTTTTTCGTCTTCTCTTTGCCC
>VXBR01005089.1:4866366-4905783 GCA_013400215.1 Cisticola juncidis
TGCTAACATGTCATTTCTACTCTAAACCAATCTCTAAAATCCAACTCGGCAAAAGATGGGGGACGAGAGCAAGAAAAAGGAGCACAGGGGCCACTCCCCAGTTCCTCAATCTTGTCTCTTCAACCCCATATACTAAAAATCCTAGATTCTACATTTACATTCTATGATAAACTAAATACTACTTATTTTGAATTCTCTCAGTTTGTGATGCTTCATACAACGTGGGCATTTACTCCCATGGACAGGGATCAGAGGCAGTGTCCTCCTGGGCTCTGTGTGAGGCTCTGACCCCCTTGTACAGATCCCAGACCCCCCTGTCTGGTCTCCAAACCCTCCAGGGTGGCCAGAGGGATGTTCTAGACTCCAACAACTAAGGATCAATCATGCAGTGAAATACCTTAACTCAGCCTATGACCCTACCCCCCTTATTTGTCATTGTACATTTCAGGGCTCTGTCAAGTTGAGGTAGAGGCCATGCCAAAACATCTGGTGCACAATGAAATGAAGACTGAAAGATTAGGTATGAGCCTCAAGGTGCACTCAGCAACACTGGCCAGAGGAAAATTCAGAGATTCATTTTGTAGGGTTTTGTTGTGTCTTAGGTGGGTTTTGCAATGTGTGCCTTAAATCCTGCTGCTAATTCTGACCCTTCTCTCTCTTCTTGTTACATTCTGCTTTCTTTACTATAGATTTATCACCTGTCTCCTGGGTAACAGCTCTCACTACTGAGGACTGGTTTCTTGTGACGGTATCCTTTCACCTCTTTTCCCTGTAAAATCATAAGGGGTTATTGAAAATTACTTTCCCCACTTACTACTGACTTATTAATCTATCTGGTCTGCAATTTGATTCCTAGAACATTCTTTCTGATCCCAGACTGTCATCATCATCACTGGAAGCATTTGACCTGAAGAGAAACAACTGACCTGCACCCTTTTCACTTGTATAGCCAAACAGAGCTCTTTAACTCTAAAATTCCCAAATATTATGACAGATTTAGAAGGGATGAGCCAAAAATATGGAGATCACCTATCCTTTTGGTTTCTGAGTTTAGCTTAACCTCCAAGTGACAAAGCAGGGCTGCAGGTGACACAATTTCCCTTCATTTCCAGTATGGCCCAGCCTGAAAATACAAACTTCCTTGTGCATATCAAATAGAAAGGAAATCATTATTTGTGATTACTTGGTCACAGAGACTTGATATTAAGTTATCAGAGCAAAACCAGAGCACAGTGATTGTCATTATGGCATGCTATTGCCAGCTGCAGAAGAATGGAGGGACACGAACAGACTCAAAAGTCTGGCAAGCTTGATTGCTGCACTTGGTTTTGAAAAATCCTCCAAGTCTCTCTTTATAAGCAAGAGACATACTGCGTAATTCAAAATAAAATGTCTCTGTCAGAAAGGCATTCCAGCGAAATTCCAAGTACCCTTCACTCACCTGTTCCCCCAGTACAGGTTCCCTCAGCAGCCTCTTCTTGTGGTGCTACAAATAATTTCATTAGCACTACTCTTGTTCCTGGGCACAGCTCCTACAGTGACATCTGTGACTTTCCAAAACCAAGGAATGGAACAACCAATTAATTTCTTCATGGCTCTACTTCTCTTCATATGTTACATTTTTGAATTCTATTTTTTTTCTCTCCAATCAACAGTAATGTGAAAATGATACTGAAAAAAGCCCCTTTATTTCAAAAATTATTCGCCTGCCCCATTCCACTGAATTACTTTAATCTTTAACTGTGTACTTGAAAGTCCATCTGCATGTTGCTTTCTTCTTTTTTATAATATAAACTATGTCAAGGAAAAGAGAAGCAAAAGAATAAATATCAAGGGCCAATTTTTCCAATGAAATTCCAAAAAGTCACAGATTGTACATGCTGGTGTACAGCTTTACATGAAAGTGGGTGTATATTTGCATATACAAACACATTGTTAGCTACACAGTATGTTATGAACGTGGAATGTCCCACTGCCTGCACAAACACTCACACATACCCCGAACATATCTCTGCAGAATGACTCACAGTTTGCCTTGAAAAGGCAAGTGGAACTGGCAAGACCATGCTGATATTTCTACCTAATGAAAGTTTTCCAAGCACAGAATAATCACCTGTGCTCCTTGGGTATGAAACCCAGTGAGTTGTAATTGTAAGTCATTTCTTAATGATCGAAGAATTACATTCTGCAACAAGGTAATCTCTTTTTGGGAGGGTGTGTGTGTGTGGTTTTTGTTTGTTTTTAAATCTATTTCTCTCACCACCACCAAAAAGAATTGTAATATTTTTGAAAAACAAATTACTTCTGCAAGGAGAACAGAGCATAAGGAGAACAAAACATAAGTAATTTCAGCCCAAAGGGTAATTTTTCTGGAAAGTTTTATGCAGCTGAATAGAAGGGTTTGGCATAAGGGTGTTTTCTCACTCATAACTATAATGCCTTGTTATAATGAATGTTAGAAGTCAATCCTTCATTACCCAGCAAATAGAAATTAAATAGAAACCCACTAGGTGACTTGGATTGAAGACTCAGTGACAATATATTTCCATCAGTCCAATTTAGTTTTCTTTTATTGTAAGGTCATTACCTTGTGAATGCAGATCTGGAGAGTGTTTTCACAGCCATCTTTGGGAATATTTGGAAGTGCATTAGTAGGCATCTAGCCATTCCAGTTACAGGAAAGAGCATTAATCACTAATCCATACAAAAATATCTACCTGATGACAGTGTACTTAGAATCTTCTTCCTAAGAGACAAAAGGAATATGTTCTTAGAAATATGCAGAAACTACTTTATTTATTACATAGAAAAAGCACTACTTTTCAGAAAAGTATTTTAATTTTCTTCATTACCACAGAGCTTATGTTCTTCTGCCATTTATTTCCTATGGGCTTGTCTGTGCTGTGTATTACCTTTTTGTGGTCCACTTTAAATACCAAACTGACACAACCAAACCCAGTTTTTTAGACTTGATCTCATGAAAATAAACACTTTTCAAGGGATGTGGAAAAGGGAATAAGGTAACAATATTAATATTATTCTAAATTTCACATATTTGTCAAGGCAATTACAATGTCCCCATTGCCATCACAGTTACACGGAGCCTTGGGTCACTGATCTTCTGGGAAAGGGAAGCATCCAGAAACCTTAGGAGACTTGCCCTGGCAGGTCTCACATTCAAAGACCTTCCTTAAAAAAAACTGTCTTTGCACGTCCTAACTGCTGCTCCTTTACACACCCAAAGATTTAAGCCTGGAAGAAAACACCATATTTTAACACCATTGAGGAATACCTGTATTGAGATACAGAGATTGAAAGTAGAGATAAAACTGTAAAATATTGGAAGAAAAACCTTTTTTTTTTTCTGACTTCCTAACTAATTTATCAGTTGTGCCACAATTCAGCCACAACACATTTATGGGAAATCAGTACATGTACTCTTCAACTCTGCTTTTCATGACAGAAATTATAAGGGTAAACATCAGGGAATCTAATAGCCTGTAAGACTGAAACCTCCAAATTACTTTTCTGTTTTTTTCAAGAAGAAGTGGAGGCCTTTTTTGCTAAAATATACAAGAAAAGGTATGTGTTTGTTGGAATTCTGGACTGTCTTAGCAAAAGATATGAGTAAATCTGGAAGATAAACTGGAATTTTATCCACAACAATTAGTGTAATATTAGGTAAGCAATTGTATGTGACTGTAGGTGTATATCTCTCTAGCCTGAGTGGTTGAAGCTGATCTCTGTTCTGCTGAGTGAGCCTTTTTCAGTTACTAAATAAACATTTTTTTCAAAACCATTTTCCATCTAAGTAATTTTAGAAATTCAGATCAATGTTCTGTAGTAAAGAGTCGGCTCCCATTTGAAATAAAGCAGTTCTAAAGAGTTAGAAATGCACTTGATAGCAATCCAAACCATGAATCTATACTAAAACTGCATTTAGTGGACAGTTTTGAAATATGACAAAGAGCCTTAAAGTAAAACCAGATTTTGATTAAATGTTTACAGATCATCTATGGAACTGACACTTACCTGAACTGTAGCTTGGAACACAGACTTCAGCAAGTTTTAAGCATAATTTTAAAGCACAAAGAAGTCAGCTTCCTTTCAACACATATAGTTTATAGCAAAACCTATTGTTTATTCTGTGGCCTCAGATGTTTTGAATGGGTTTACAATGTAGCATTTGGGATCTGCAACACAGCATTCAGAGTAAGCCCTGAAAGACAAATGATGCCTGCCTGTGGTGGGACCTGAGCACTCTGATCTGGGTATTCATCAGATCATCTCAAAATCAGCTGTTAGGAAAGGTAAGGTGGGAACAAAGGAAGTCTGAAAACCAATGACTTCTGAGCTAAAAAAGGATTTGTGTGTGAACCCAACCACAAAGTTTTTTAACCTCCAGATGACAGTCTTGGTTTTCCATACTGAAATAACTGCCAGGAGACCATTTTGTCAATGAACTATTGTCCAGAACTTGTTATTGTGAGGAATAATAGCAAATATGAAAAAAGGGGGCAGAAATGTGACTGTAAGGAAAGGAAAATCTCCCTCACCCTTTTCACTGCATCTACAGTTTTTAATATTTTTTTTTTTCAGTTTCCCCTCACCGTTTTCTTCAAACCACTCTTCTTGTGGCACCATGTCCTTCTGTAAAAGCTTAAGAGGTGCTTTAGCTGAGAGGCAATGGGAAGAGACCTCCAAACTTCTATGTGCCTGATGTGGGCAGAGAGGTGAGACACTTGAAATTCAATCTCTTTTTACTGCAGGTTTATTACTTACAGGCTACCCACTTGTTCCTTGGGCATCAGGGGCATTTTGATGTTTAAAAAAAGAGAGCTGAACTTGGGGCATGCTGAGCACCAATTTTAGTCTAGCAAGGGAGCAAAGAAGGATTTAACTGTTGGTCCATCTGCAAGCAGTATCTGGGAACAAGAGCTTGGAAATACTTTTTATTTATCAGTATTGCAAGTCTACTCCCAGCACAGAGTCTCCCAAGAAAAGCCAGAGTGTGTGCTAAACATGTGCTGTGACACAGCTCGTCAAGAGAGCAAGATAAAGAAAAGAGCAAAACAAAGAAATCTTTGAGATCCAACTCAAAAGAGATTTATTAGGGGATTGCCAATTGCCTACAAGATTTCTTCAGTTAATTGGTTCATTTAATGTGGTGCTCAGATCTTTAAAAATTAAAAAAATATAGAAGGCAAATGAATACTTTTCGAAGACATGCCTACATTTTCTATAACATTTTTTAAGCATTAATCTATTAATCTTTGCAAAACACCTACAACTCAAGTACCATTATTTGTATATAATGGGAAAAGCTAGACACTGAAATCAAATGCAGAGAGACAGTTTTAAAGTCATAAAAGCATCCAGCTCTCCAGGTGGAATTCAGAGTGTCTGCCAGCACAACTGCTAACATTTTAGCAAATGTCCTCACAGCTATCCCAAGACACGAAAGCTAGAATCAGGAAAAAATCCAAAGCCAACAGTAAAGCTTTGCAACCTCTTCACAGAGGATAATTTAAGGACGTGCTCTGATTGCAAGGTGAAAAAAGTACCTTCAAATCAGCAGCAAATCACACACATACTGCCACATACTGAATTGCTGCTTTTACAAAAGCTGAACTCTAAAAGCCTCACTCAAAACTAGACTAGGTCTTGAGTTCAAGTCTGCTAAATTTAGCCATCCAAGGTATTTGCCTGGCTTGCACAATCCACACAGAACATAAGCACCTCTAACAGGGCAGTTCATTCTCTCTTGAGGTGGGACTTGAAAACACATTTTTCCCATGGACATGGAGTGATATAGCTCTGAAGACTGCACATCTACCTCTCCGGTGGCTGAAGGCAGGGAAATGGGTCTGATCCTTAAACAAATTTACTGTCATTTCTCATCATGATTTTTCTACTTCTCTGAAATCTCATTCTCTCTTTCTCTTTCTGCCTTTTAGTCTGTAAGCTTAACAAAATTCTTCCTGCAATTTCATACTATTTTCCACCAGTCCTTCCACTGTTAACTATGTACACAGGAGAGGATTAAGGTTTTAAGATAATGATATACATCCACATCAGATTTCTGTTTTAAATTATATGGAGTAGCCACAGTGCAAACACCCTTTTGTACCTTCCAGAGCACAGCCCACTTGTTAAGCAATTCTCATTAAAACATGAAACCAGCTGTGGGTTGATAGGACTAATGGACCTTCAAGAGATCAGTTCAGTGTAATGTGTTATAAAGGAAAAAAACTCACCCATTATTAAGCCTTAACTGTTATGTTTTATCTTGGTGATGAAAACTCACTTAAGCAAGCCATCTATCAGTAGCCACTACATTCCTTGACAAAAAAGTCTTAGTTAATACTAGTCTGCTTTTGTTTGGAGAGAGAAGACAGAGCTCTCTCAGAACTCAGCTTGATAAATTATACAATTACATATCCAGGGATTTGGTTTTGATGCTTTTAGTGCCTTCCGCCTTTGCAACTTAGAGAGCCAGAAGCAACACAGAGCTAAAAGCTGACATGAAGAGGTTTCTAATCTTTTCACTGTAGAAACAGTGAAAAAAAGAAACTTGAAGGAACAGTATGAACTGACTCAAGCATTCTGCTTTGTTAGAAAGCAAAGAGAAAAAAAAAAAGAGACCTGGAAGTCATGAAGGTTGGCTCTGCTGACCCAGGGAGGGGTCAGTTGGCAAGCAGAGGTGCTCTGTAGACATTCTCTCAGGCCACTCTGACCTCCAGGGAAGCACAGGCAGCCCCCACTGCTCTACAGTATCCCTCCTCATCAGCCTTTCCTTGTTCCCCTGGGCTGGAGGCAGAGGGAGCTGTGGAAGCTCCTGGTGCAGATTCACCCCCCTGAACTGACCAAATGCAACACCTGCTGCTGCAGCATGAGGTCTCAGCTTAAACTGAAACCAGCATAACACAAAGAAAATGTTATCCTTACCCTAAATTCTTGGTTTCCAAGTACTTCTAAGCATAAAGAAAGCCATCTGTAACTGTTCTCATGAAGAGCTGCATGTGATTCCCTGCTCCTGTTGTGTTTTAAGGTCTCTAGAAGCTGCAGTTAGGCTGTAAGAAGAAAAGATTTTGCCTGACCTCACTCCTCAGGCCCCAGCATCACACAGCATGTAGCTGCTGCTTCTTAACCTGCACCTGCAATGCTCAGTAGTGTCTCCACTTGCAGGGAATAAGAGTGGGTTTGTAGCAAGGCACCAGATGCTCGTGGGTGTAACTGGGTCACTACCTCAGCGCTGGTACTCCTGGTTCATGCAGTCAGTGTTCAAACACGGCCACCCTAACAATTAATGATGACAAGTGATCATCTCACTACTACACAATCACATTCCCCTACACAGTTCCTTTACACATGCAATTATGGGATACCAGATGCAATATAACCAAACTATAGCCCAGCCCAGAGCAAAGAGCAGCAGCACAATCCCTGCTTTCCAAAATGCATCAGTCACTCAGCTGCTGTATGCCCTGGCCTACCCAGGAGTAAAGAGAGGCTCTTGGGTTAGTTTAGGTTATAACTGATACTGAAGTGACTACAGAAGGAGTTGGGGGAAAAATGATATAAAGAACGGGAACACATTGCCAAGACCAGATGGTAATCACTCATGAGTTTTAAAGCAATGCGAGGATGAAATAGCTGAATTGCTGGAGACTTGTGTAACCTTTCATTTAAAACACTCTGAGTACATAGAACTGGAGGATAACATATGTTATGTAGAGGTCCCAGAGGAGAATTAAGGGAATATCAGACTGATGCCCATATTGGACAAATGAAGAGAAACTATAATGGGTTGGCATACAACTGCATAAGCATTGTACCATAAATAATCCATACTGATAGAGTCACTGAATCTTTATATAAAAGGGCATAATCTTGCTTTTTTTGTGATGTCAACTAGCTTATGTATTGGGACAGGGTTATCTGAAAAATACAGTCTGTTTTTAATTTAGAAGGCTTTAAGACCTTCAATGCAGCTTTTAGATGGAAGCTCTTGCATGGTTATAATTTAAGAAAAAGAAAAAAATCGTCTGTTCTTTCAGTGGAGGGAAGGATCTTTCAGACGAATTTTTCAGGGGTCTGTGCTGAGATGTCTACTGTTCAACATATCCATAAGAAAAGCTAGAAATGGTTTAATAACGTTGTCATACTAAGGTTAAACACTGCAGTCTGGAAAAGGGATAACTGGGGATGATGTGGCATATGCAAACTAATTGTGTCATGGATAGATAGGAATTGATGTTCACTGTCTTTTAGTACAAGAACTGGAGAGCATCAAATAAAGATAACATCAGTAAGGGTCTGGCTCAAATACAATATTTTGCTTATTCACACAGTAAACCACAGACTGCAGAACACATTGCTAAATTACTTAAGGATGCTAAAAATTGTCATGGGTTGAAAATGCACCTGGAAGAGAAATACAATGACAATTACAAATATATTGAAAAACCAGGAAGTCTCTGAAGTGGAAAGATTTGGGGCCTGAAAGAGATTCAGGGAGAGGTTTTACAAGAGTTCGCCATTTCTTATTCTTCCTAAGAAGTCTGTTCATAGGTACTTTTGGTAGCAGGGTACTTGGGTTGGATAGAAAAGTGTTCTGGCCCTGAACAGCCGTCCAACTGACCATAACATATTCATATCCCCATCTGACCATGGAATAAACAGATGAATTCTAAGCTTTCAGTGAATGAAGTCTCTTTGAAATGCTCTGTCCCAAAAGAATCCATCAGGGAATAAACCATCCATCACATCACTTGCTTTCCTTTAATCTGTGTGCAGTTGACAAAGGTCTGAAGCTTCTTTGAACATGAGCTTTCAGTGCTGGATGATCAGGCTTTCTTGTGGAAATCAGCTGTATTTCTGTGAATGTTGTGTCAGGCTATAGGTGCCTCATCTACTCCTGCCTCAATAAAGTTTATTTCTGGTAGCCACAGTAAAGATTGGGACACATCAAATTAGATTTATAGTAAATGGCTCAGTTAAAGAGGAAATTTTTGAGCTATTTCAGAGTGATTCAGATCTCCCTGAATGTCTTGAGACTAGGTAAACTCTCTTCAACATCTCATCATTTCCTTGGAAAGGAAAAGGGGTTGGGACAAGGAATCAAAGAAAACAAATGGTAAACCTGAAGGGTAGGGCAGCTGAAGAACATGGACAACAAAAGAGAAATGCAGCATGGCAGCTGGCAGAAAACAATCAGTGGTGACGCAGAAAACAATCAGTGGTGACACAGAAAAGGACTGTGATTTTCAAGAAGTTTCAGTCAAGATTCTAACCTTGATATGGACCCAGATTCCAGTGCTCATACCCACATTAAATAACATCTGTTCTGTCAGTTGCTATTTAGGAGACATCTCCCAGATACCACTGAAGCCACCCAGGTGGAGATGTCATCAGCATGGGTTGGAGACAGGGATCTCACCAAACTAAACACAGGTCAGAATCAATCGCTGAATTCAGTCTCTTCAGGGAATGGAAAACTGCTTATAAGCACTCATTCTTCTGAAACAAAACTGGGGGTTCAGGCAAACTCCTTTTTAAAATATCATATCTCACAATTCTAAAAAGCTTACAGTATTCCATATGCAGAATAAGGAAGATTATTAATTTTAAGGGTATTTTAAGGTAAGGGCAATGGAGCAGGGTGTATATACATGTGTGTGAGAAAATGAAACTGATTAGAAGTACAGGAATTCCACAACTTGAATTAAGCAAAATTTTGTTGAAGGAATCCTGTTTCCATTCTGCAATCATTTTGCTCTTCCTTGTATACTAGTGTTTCTAGCATACCAGCCCTGGTAAATTTTTTTTAGAAAAGGGTTTGAATAACTTTATGGCAAATTCAGTTGTGATGGGACCAGGATTCCTGGAAGATGCAATGCATTCCCAAGATCTCTGATATATGTGCAGTAGTATATTAAAATTCAGTATCTAATATTGTTCCTATTTTCAGTTTTCTGTACACTTGCTCCCATGGAAGTTGCCAACTTTATAGTAGCAGCTTTGTTCATGAACCAGCTCCTGAACTACCTAACATAAAACTGGAGGAATTCTACCTCTTATCACCCTTCCTTTTCAAGTAATTCATGTTTCTTTCGATTATTATCTTCCTTTGAAACAATTATCTTTTAATCCCTTTGGTGAATTTACATCTGTTCTTTGCTAAAATAAATCTGAATTCTAAATACAATGCTTTCAATCTGCAAGATTTTACTGTCTTGAAGTTTAACAAAGGAATCCTTATGCCAGGAAGTATTGGATTATGATTGAGAGTTGGCTGCAGCTTTTGAAGGTGAGGTTAGGGGTATGATTGCATAAAATGCCCAAGAAAACAATACTTCTCACTGACCTCTGACTTTATCCTTACCTCACTGTCAGAGCTTCTGTAATGCTGCTGTTTGCCTTTAACATTTGCTTTCTGAAGTCGTCACGTGGTACTAAATCCACAAGACCTAAAGAGAATATGAGACAAGCACAGGCTGCTGCCAAGAAAGGTGAGTATGTGACCTGACAAGGTCCTGAAGTCAACAAAATTGCACTAATATTTTGTGCCTGAAAGGCCACAGCAAACACACACGAGGACATACAGCTGCCAGGAGGCACAGCTGTAATTTCATACTGTGGCAATGCCCTGAAGAAACTTCATGTAGACACATATTTTAGGATACGTTCTGTGACTCTGGAACACTCAAGGAAGGGAAAAAAAGAGCTTTACAGCAGCTTCATAAACTACATTCCCTCTGGGAATCCCAAGTGAATCTGATGTTCTTCCTACTAACCTCTGAAACCAGTGGCTAGTATCCTTTAAAAAAACCAGTTGCTTCAGTATATTAATCACAAGCATTTCTATTTTATATGAGCAGGTCCAGTGAAAGGTCACAAAAAGTATCAGCATATCGTGCTCACTGATTACCCTTTTTCTTCAGCACCAAATGTAATTGAGGATGTAGTGGACAACTGAGTCATCCAGACTCAGCCTGGGCTGAGGCCATCTGTGCAAGAACCACACTGATTTTTAATGATAAAGGCAACCATGAAAAGAAAAGCCTGTCCATATGCTGTTTAATATGGATGTATCACACATGGCAATCACAGCCCCAGGTGTATCTGAGCTGCTAGAGCAAATAGTTTGTTTCTGATTAACAGCTCATTTTTCTCTCTTAATTACAATCATGTATTTTTTTGTGAAAAAAACCCAACAACAACAACAAAAAAATCACTTCAAAGATCATTTTAGAAAAGGCAGGCAGGACTGAGTAAGTCAACACTGGCTACCCACCCATAAAGTGTTTCTTCCATGTCTCTGCTTTTGGAGATGTGGGTATTTGAGGCATTGCTTGCAAAAGCAATGCTACAGTAGCACAGCTGACTTGTTGAGATGCTTGTGATACCTGTGGAGGGCAGCACTTCCAAGAGAGGAAATCCTGCACCAGCTTCTATAAAGGAAGAAGAGCTTCTAGATAATGTATTACAATTTTCTTCTTAGCCAAAACACGGACGAACAAGATAGCCAGCATGGATGGAAGAACAGCCAGAAAACTCCATCAATTAATCTAGTAGATAATCTTTAAAATATCCCAGAGATCACTGGCTCCTTGTGTCACAATCCCATCTCTTCACCAGGAGCTTTGTGCTCAGGCTGTGCTGGGCTGTCTCCCATGCTGAAGAGGGTGTGCACCAGCCCTCCTGGGGAGGGGAGGGAGATGCCAATCACCAGCGTGCATCTCCAACAGAGGGCCTGATCTTAGCATCAAAGCCCTTCCCTAGCTTCAGATAGTGAAGTACCACAGGAAAGATGGAAGAAGAGGGACATTTTCCATGAGAACAAGGTTTGACATTCAAGTAGGATTAATGCTAACACTTCTTGCTTCACAAACAGCTTGTAGAAAATGCGAAGGGTTGCAAGGATCTCCTTTAGAGGAGTATCCATACTTAGATGTTTGCCTGGGGTGTGCATTACACAGCCAGTCACTAACAGCAATCTCTTTATACCCTCCCACACACAAAGCCTGTGCTATCCCTATCATCATTGCTCGAACAGACAGTTTCACACAGCTTGTCACACGTGAAAGTGAGGTCACCAAAGGGGAATTATGCTATCACACAAAACAAAGTCTATCTCAGGCTATAAACACCTGTGATGTCTTTTCTTTCAGCTTTTGGGCTGGATAATTTTGTGAATAATGGCAGAGGGAAAGAAGAACAAAGGAAAGAAGGGAAAAAAAGTGATAGCCGGGCAGCTACTATCTTCCTGGTGGGTTTAATTAATTGCTGTATTAAAATTGAAAATCTCTCTAATGCAGACTGTGACAGGGGCCTATGCAGGGTTTGAAGATCCAAGTGCATTGTATGTAGACTTACAGAGAATTTCTTTCACTAGGGCCTGCAAAGGCTGACAGTGTCAGCAGGAGGGAGGTCAGCACAGCCCTTTCAGTGTAAGGCAGGCAGCACTGCACTCCACTCACATGCCTAGAGCTGAGCTTCAAAGACTGGGCTAGGATGAGGAGCTGGGTGACCAGACCAAGCCACATGGCAAAATGAGAAACAGCAAAGAGACAAGAGCAGACCAGGAGCCACACACCAGTCACAGCAGAGTATCAGCAGGGTATCAGACTGATGGAAGCTGCATAAAATCCTCCCAGGTGACCTCTCTCACCTGCCTGCGAGGACCGTGACAAATAGAAGCAAGAACATTATAGCTTTATAACCCTGAACAGAGGATTACAACCAGGAATAGCCACTAGATCACTTATCTTCTTCACTATATATTATTGATAGTCTTTGTATTTTTCATGACCTATGTTCAGTACTTGTCTAATCCTTTTCACATGGTCTTACTGCACATGCAAGTCCAGTGCTTCCAAGCTTCTGGGCAGTTGCCTGGGGTGGCACTCACAAGGGGAATGTTTCAGGATGCAACCTGTTGAATGCAACCCATGTTGAAAAAAGGATTCTCAAAACATTCCTCCCCATGTTCAAGACTCTTCATGACTTGCATAAATATTTTAACATTTTGTCCAAATATTTGTGCCCCTGACGTTCCCCTATTATATTTGCATGTCTTCATTGGAGATCTGTCACCTCTTGTGAGAGCTGTCCCTCACCCTTCTTGCCTATTTTCACCCCTGAGTCTGTCTAGGGGGGCGTAGTTTTTGGACAAAGTGAAAGGGAAGCATTTCTGGGATAGTGCTTAATCTCTTGGAGCCATCTGAGCTATATTGGTGCTATTGTTTGAGACAAAGGGTGTTTGGTAGAAAGTGTGGAAAAATTGTTCACTTTTTTGCTAGTGCTGAGTAATTTGTTTTCAGAGATTTAATTTCCCAACACAGGAGAGCATTAGACTGCAAGATCAGGAGTTAGGCCATGAATCAGCTTGCATATATACAGAATAACTAGTTTTATTTATGAGTATTTTGGGTGCTCCTTGATTTCTTTGAAATTATTTTCAGAACCTTCCTTTGTAATACCTCAGGGGATAAAACCCAATACAGTGCGTATGAAGAGGACATGCAATAAAAAGCATATAATGTAACTTAACCTTCTATCTGAGTCTATCCCTCCTTCCTGGCAAGTGGAAAAACACAGTTTAAAACAGAATGGTGCGTGACAAATTTTTTAGTCATTGCACCTTGCTTTGCGCCTGCAAGAGACCAGTCATGCTTTAAAACCCCTTTTGCAAGCAACTCCCCTTCCCTTCGTTAGAGGAGGGAAATGCTGGCCTGCAGTCAAGGGGAATGAAGGCTCAGACAAGTCCTGGAGTGTAAAATTACATTGGGTTTTGGCTCAGTTTCCACAAGGCAGATCCAACAGAGCTGGAAAAGGTCTACATTTTCCCTGGAAGCTTTGGTATCCCCTTACAGAGTTGCTTTAAGTCTGCCCTAATATTTTTCAGAATAGGGAGCATGCATGAGAGCACAGATGCAATTCAGAGAACTCTTGCCTCAAACCAGCCCAAGGCTGTCTATTCTCTAGGTATGTGATCACTCTAAGATCAAAAAACAGCAGAAAATTGACTAAGAAAGTCATACAGGTGGGAAAATCCTTCAAAATATTCAGCTAATTCTGCTTCCCTGGCTCTGATGTCTCCAGAACTGAAGAACTGACTTCAGTTCTGTTCTCCTGAGATGAAGCCCTTGGAAATCGAAGATTTCCATCAGTTTCTTCAGTTTTAAAAACCTCCTTTCCCACTTTTCTGCAATCCTTTGTCTGAATGGCACCAGGGTGACAAGAAAAACATTTGTTTAAGTTCCAAAGGCTCCAGAGATCTTAAGCACTGGAGGGATTTTGGATGCATTAGCTGGCATAACAGAATTAAAGTTGGGAAGCACAGTGTGCCACAGCTTACCATTGTCCCAGGATCATGAAGAGGTGTGTAGAAGCACCTTGGTCCCCCCAGAATTTTGTGATTTCCATTGCAGTTTCTCCCCAGAGATGCAGGTTCAAGGCTGTGTATTCCAGAACTCCCAGCCACGTCACTGCTGCTTTGTGTGTCCTCCTTATCTGTTAGCAGCAGCATCCTTCAGCAATCTCTGGGCCTACATGCAAATCACATGCAAATCACATGCAAATCACAGACTTCCCTGTAAGGAATTGCAGGCGTGGTTAAGAAAAAAACCAAAATATTTTGTTGATAAAGAATGAAAAGGTAACTCAGTAAAATGATATATCAAACAGTTTACTCAACTTTAGCCATTGCAACAATGCAACCAAATAATCATTCTGTTTTTCTTGTGAATTCTAATCACCAAAGGCACATGAAACTTTACAGTGAAAACAAATGTGAAAAAAGTAGTTGATCCTAGTCTTACAGAGATAGAAATAACCAGACACCTGGACAGGCATGACTTCAACAGAAGCCAATACTTAGGATCAAATTGGATCAACAATTTCTAACACATCTGTCCCTTTAATTACACAGATCTCTACTGTGTTTGCTTGGCTGCTTGATTTTTTGCCATTTCTTTTCTCTCAAGGATTTTCAAAAGCTTCAGATTTCCACTTTCTGCATACCACTTCTTTCTTTCCAAAGAATTCCTGCTCTTTTTTCATGTTCCATTTTAAATCCAGTCCCACCTACAGCACATTTTGATATTTCTGAGCTGTCACTTCTACCTATGATTCATTTTTGCGTGTTTTGTCATTCCTAATTTTGCAGTTTCTAGAAGTGGCTGAGAAAGATGGCAGGTGATAGAAAGATCTACAGGAGAGAAGGAAGAAAACATCTTGTATTTCTTAGTGAGATAAATTGCAGGCTGTGACATTTTCAACAGTCCATATGGAGGTGATCAAACTGCCTCCAAAGGACAGCAAAAGCTTCTCCACATAGCCTGTAATATGCATTTATAAGACAATTCAATCACTTCTATCACCTGGCATTTCTCCTTAGGTTCTGTTTCCTATGTTCCACGACCTGGGGATTTTTCAGTCCTTCAAGGCAGAGCAGGAACTGGGCTGATGGAGGTGGCATATTCCTCATTGGCAGAAATGGCCAGATACAAGGGAATACTGGAGAATATTTTTTATTGGTGTTGTAAAGCTTAAAAGAAAGATCAATCAATAGAATTAAACTACCCATAAACTTCTGGATTAATGTCTCTTCAGGTAGATGAGTTGACAAATTTTTTTTTTTTTAAATTCTGAGTTGAAATCAGATAAGAAAAACTGAATACTCAAAGATACAAAGAATTAGAACATGAAAACATGATACTTCAGGCACTGTGTATCATCTGGAAATCTTGAAATAACTCTACTGAGACAGCTCTGAGGAGCTATACACATTTATTGTATTTGGGTCCATTTTCCTTCCATTCGTTTGTTTGTTTGTTTGTTTGTTTTTAAACTAAGGGGTCTCTATGAATGTCTCATCTGTCTGCACTGCCATACTGAATTGTAAACTATTTCCTGTCTTTAATCTGCAGATTCAGAGGGCACTGCAAGGATCCAGTCAAGCCAGATATTAGTTCAAATTCATAACTCTCAACTCAGTAGCTAGTCCCACAGTAATCTCATTTTGCTTTTTAGATTCAAGCTCTAATGATGGCTGCTTAAATTTCACATTGCTTTCTTCACTGTCAATTACTATATACCTCTTCTTTCTGACACGTCTTGGAACTGTTTCAATATGAAGTGTAGGCAGGGGTGTCATTAGCAGTTTGACAAATACACACATGCTACTTCTACTGCATCCTGGTCTGTACTATTCCAGCATAATTAATAAACCTGCCATGTCTCTGCAGTAAGGAATACACAGGGACTGCTAGCATCTGGAGTGCCCTAGTCAACAGCAGCAGCTTTTCAGGACTATTCCCAGCAAAGCTAATGGGAACAACTTGTCAGTCTGCTCATATCCTTCCTTCTTAACAGGAGGCCATAGGAGCAGAAGCAGGCAGGATACAGGAACTCAGGGAACACCACTACACACACATCTGCATGTGGGTCCCCACTTAGCCCACAGCTCTGGAGAAGCAGCCCTACCTCCAGTGCTGTGACATGTGGGCCAGTTCCACCTGTCCAAACAAAATCTACAAGAAATCCACCTCCAGGGTTAGAGAAGGCAATGGAATATCAAAGCTGTGCTGCTGCTACACTACAGAGACCTGCTCAGTGACATGGTTGATTAGCCCAAGTGCTGCACTGCACTGACATGAGTTTGTTATAAAGTTTCCAACAGCTGACCTGGATTTTCTGCACACTTCCAATGGAAAGCAGCTCTTCACAGACAGAACAGGTCCTTGCAGAGCAGGTGATGGTAGCTAAATTGGTAATGCTGCCAAGACATTAATGAGTTAGAAAACAGGCTCTCAGCCATGGTCAAATGCTACTGTTATTCATCCAGACAAGGCTGCTGCTCAGAGCTGGAATGAACCGAGCACAAATAAATAAATGTCTCTCACAATCATGAAATATTTCAAAAAAGAGACTTTGGAAAGCAGTCTAAGTGCTGTTTTTGAGATTAGTTACTCAACCTAGGACCTCCTACAAAACTGAAGCAAATGAACCATTTTTCTGCATGTCAGCACATCGTATTAAAGCAAGCTTTCATTTCCCAAGGATTACACAAAAGAATTCCACATTCATTTAGGTAAAGGTCTGTCTCCTACAATGACAGACAGTTGTCAAACATACTTGGTTCCCAAGGACTGAGATAGATTGAGGTGAATAAAAAACAAACAAACAAACAAACAAACAAACAAACAAAAACCCACAAAAAACAAAAAACAAAACAAAACAAAACAAAACAAAACAAAACAAAAAACAAAAAAAAAAAAAACCACAAAAAAACCCCAACAAAACAAACAAAAAACCCCCCCCGTGACTATTGTGCAAGAGAAGAAATGTAGAAAAAGCTCAGACTATTTCTAGAAAAGCAACACAATCCTTAAAGGACCACATCTTCCTTCTCTATGTATATGGATCATTAAACTTTCCAGAAGTTCAGTCAAAGCCCTTTTCTGTTTCTATGAAAAAGCTGAATCCACAGAGCATCCAAGGATGCTGATTTTAGCTGTAAGGTTAAAGGCAAAAGACTTCTTTATTTTACTGAATGCCACAGTGCCTACTTATTGCATTAAGGGTTGCTTCATTTTCAAGCTGCAGCAACTTCATAGTGGCCTCTTTAAACCGTAATGTTCTTTTTTTATACTGGAAATGTCACTCAGCAAGTAAAACTAGATCAACCATATCCAATTCTGTCCTTGTGATTAGTTTTCATAGCTGTTTTTCATATTGTGCTTAATGCCCTGAACAAGAATAATCAAACCTGCCTAACCCATCAAACATAGTGGTTACACCAAAAAGCCCACTAATGTAACACATATAGAATTAATATGAAGTCAGGGTTCAGGACCAAATATGGATTAATTTGATACAGAAATCTATCCTTTATCAGTAAAACTCCCATGATATTAACATCACAATTGTAATAGAGAGGTAGGGCAACGGAGGAGCAATGCAGAACACAGTGTGCAGAGCTTTTATTCCCTTGCTTACACACTTGTTGCAGGGTGACACTTACTGGGGATAATTCTCCTTCTGAAGATAATATGTAGATTACTTTCCAGAAAAACCTCATTCAGTACATCAAAGGACTACAGAATTTTTTTCTGAGGAAAAAATTCTGGTTCCTCTCATCTTGCAGAGGCTATCAACAGACATGCACAAGATTCAGAAACACTGTTTGAAAAGAAACAAAGCAAATTCCAACCTCATTTTTGTTCCACGGTTTTGATGTGAATGATCCCAACAATGGAATAGTAGAGTTTCAAATGTCTTTCTACCTTCTCAGTTGTAGGGGAAGTGCTAACTAAGGACATGAAGCACCTGCCAGAAACCTCTGGGGAGTCACCTATCTAAAGATGATATTTGAAACATGGTTTCTCTGGCAGTCAATCTTTGTAGGTAACAGCCTCCTCTTTATTTCCACTTTTTCATGCATTGAAAGTGCTTCTTAATTTCCATTCCTCTCTTTCCCTCTGCCCTGTGCTGGCAGCTCTTTAAATAAATCTGTTATTTGGTGGCCTTCAGCAGAGAGAGATGAGCATAATTGGCAATATATTTTCCAGTAAATTCATTAGGCAAGAAGAATACTTTTCTTTCTATTACATCAGCCCTTACACGCAGGGCCATCACTTCATTTTCCATTTTACATTTAAATGTGCTTCAAAACATTCCATATCATATTACATTAGACCATGTTGTTCTGTGCTACTTAACAAATGGCAGGAGGAAATTAGGAGTAGCAGCCTAATGGCCTAATTTATAGACATGGCAAGGCATCTGGAAATCAAGTTTCTACCATGGCCCTCATCAGGGATCGATTATTAGATCAAATCCTGAGAAAACTTTCTGAAGCTTCGGAAGAACTCCATCAGTAAACACTGCTGACTCATCCAAAACCAACTTCCTGGGCCAATGCATTTAGCACTTTGTAAAGTTCTCTTCTACACTTGGAAATACTCTGATTCTTCTCAGTGTCCTCACAGCCCTTGATCTTCCTGCTCCTTCACCGGGGGTGTTACAGGTAGGCAGTGAACACATCTGCCCCCACCTCCAAGACACTGGGGACAGCAAAACTGCAAACTGCAGATATGTGCCTGAGTAATTACTTCCTCTTAAAGTGCCCCAACGTGCAAGAGTGAGAAATAATCTAATTCTCTTCACACTTTATGAGATGCTGAAGGCATTAAGTCAGCAAAGAAGGCATTAGGGAAGGCAGAACTAAGCATTGCTGCCTGTCCTAGGAGGTTAAAACCGACTGCTCTGACTCATTCCAGCTGCCAACTCTGCTCTGCAGAGCAGTGTTACTTCCACTTTCACCCACATTAACAAGAGAAGTCTCCTGGCATTGCTCTGCACTGGCACACCACCTGCTAGAGCTGTGGGATGGATGCCTGGGATGTAGTAACACAAGAGTTTCACACTTCCCAGAGGAAGGAGTTGGAGGCGCTGTTTGCTGACCTGCCACCTGTTGGGCAGCCTAGTTATAAATCCTCCCTGGGTGACACTTCTCTCAGACCCAGCTGTTCCAGTGCCAGCCCTTCAACAAGCTCACATGGTTCTGTGCCAACCTGCCCTAGCTGCTAGCAGGTACCTGACCCTGGAGTGATACATAAAGGAGCTGGGTGTTTCTTCAGCCATTCCAGGGCTTTGACTTAAAGACTAACCTCATCTGTGGATAAGAAATGCCTTGTGTTAATCAGTTCCCCTAAAATCACCTTCAAAGCAGGGTAAAGTGAAGTGCATTCTATTTCCTAGGTGGTTTACTTTCAATCTAGAATATAAACAACGCAGTTTCAAAACTTAAAAAAACATAAACGTGAAGAAATGAAAGAAAAGCCTGCTGCTATTCTGATCACATCTGAAAGGTAAATTATTTATATTCCTAATTATTTTCAAATCATCTTCTTGTTGAAGCATGTTAACTTTAACAGTTTTTCCAGCCAGCCTCTCTTTTGGTGTTCTCCAGCTCCATCAATATTCCACCCTGCTTCTGGATGCCTATCAAATATATTCAATTCTATCTTAACCAACAGATAACAAGAGAAGAATTAAAACTAAGAAAGGAAAAGTAGATGTTTCTTTAAGGTACCAATTATTCTTTGTTGTACTTGACTGGCATGTCAGCAATTTCTTGGCTGAATGAGAGGTAAAATCTCTCTGCCCAAAAATCTCATGTCCCATTATGCATATATTTTAGTGTGACATATCTTCATTCATTGAACCCTGCCATGGTTTGGACATTAGTAAACACAGTTACTACAAACATTTGCATATGTGTAGCTCTTACTCTGGTAAGAGTACTGAAGAAGTCAGTACTGTTTTTAGGAAGTAGTGCATGTGGGCTGACTGGATCCTATGCCTGGCTTTGAAGGGAATCACAAAATCCATTGAAAGTGTAGGTCTGCCATGTTTTACAATTCCAAACAGTGCCACTGTTTCTTACCGTGTGGATACACTGCACTTATAGCTTAAACTGCCAGTGTCACTTTCCTTCTGCCAAGACTTTTCAGCTCTCACAGTGTTCTGTGTACTGACAATGGTCTCCTTTGCTCTGTTTTTGCCTGTTAAAGGCCGGGTCAACCTTCCTGTTCAGCAGCATTTTTGGCTGAATAACCCTTCCCCCAGGCCACCTGGTCACATCCCTGTGCTGCTGACACCACTGCTAACAAGGTTGTCAGAGACCCAGGGCATGGAGAGGATCCAGCCTAAAACTCCTTTCCAGCCAGCAATGTGATCAGGTGTGCTGACATAGCAGTGGGAGCAGCACAGGATTGTAAGGGAATGTCAGGGAGCAGGATTCTTTAGGCAGCCTGGCCCCCAGACACCCATGTGTCAGTCAGGTTTTTATCACATCAGCCAGTGAACTCTGTGCCAGGTCAGGAGGGCTCTCCCTCCCCACTAAGCAGCCATCTCACCTATTCACAAACAGGAATCCAGAGAAGACGGTATCAGGGAAGTTTTGTGGTTCCAAAGCAATGACAAAAAAGGGCTGCAATTGTGGAGCCAGATGCATCCAGAACTGAAGCAGAAATCAGGAATTTTGTGGTGTAGGGAATACTTCTCTTTACAGATTTTAAGAAAAACTCATTTTAAATTTTGAGGGGCAAGTCCATCCTCTGCAGAAAGGTGGAAATTGTCTTCATGTCCATTTCAGTGTTGTCTCTGGCTAATGGGTGTCCTCAGTCCTGCACAAACTCCCCATTGGAGCTGGCCAACACGGAGCAACAAAAGAAGCTGACCCTGGGACTGGTCACGGACCAGAACTCAAGAAGAACAGCATATTTAGAGCTGTTCAAGCATCCTCCACAGTACAGCAAAGTTAGTGTGCATTCTCCTGTTAAGCTTCCCTTTTCCTTCCTGATGTATAGCCACTCTCTACCTTGGGAAATGAAACCTGGCAGCACAGGTGATTTTTCTTCCTGCTTCCATCTGCTGCTGCAAACACATGCTGCAAGTTAAGGAGCTATGAATGATAGAGTGTATATAAATTTAACTTAATGACAGCTGCCTAAAGAGCGATGGGCCAGAAAGGAGAGCACAAAGGTCTTTGGGTGGAGCACGTAAATGAAGAGAGAGTTTGTATGTTAAGGACTATGTGTTGGGAAAAAAAGAACTTGAGGAATGGTGGAGGTTTTAAAGGGTGAGAGTAGGATCAAAAAGGTTTTATAGGTCTGTAGGGACCTATATCATTCTTCTGGGGAATCAAAGAAGATACAGGTTCTCAAGCCCATTGATCTATATAGCCTAAAGTGTAGGTGAGAACCCTGAGAGCAGAGTAACCATGTGCAGGTTCACGCTTTTCTAAATGGGACACTGTCTCAGAACATGGCTATATCGTGCTCTGACATGATATGGTGCCTCAGAAAACACTAGAGCATCGTTTTCTGATAAGATATCCACCACTTACTCGGGTTCAGAATACTGTAAGTGAATTAAGTTGTCTGTTCAAGTGGAAAAGATCACTAAGAATGCCAATATCAGTCATGACCCATAAACACCTTTGTTCACAGAGTACACAAATCACCTGAAGACAGATTGGCATCCCTCCAGTAATGATCTTTCTTCTTGATTTATTCTTGGCTCCAAACTTAGAAGCATTAATCAGAATCCAATGAAATGGACTCTAAAAGAGGCAGGAAAAAACAACAAAACAAACATTTCGACTTCCTGACTACTCATTATTTATAGTGAAATGAAGACTGGCACATATCTAGGAGTTTTTTCCACATTATATGCTGTAATCAGTGGGTTTCAATGCCTAATCATACAATACAGCATCACCAAAAAGAAAGATGACAGACATTTTTCAAGACAAATAATGCTGTTGGCAAAAATACAACTTGCCTAATCATTCTTGTTATAATGAGGACTCCAAACTTTACCTCCACAGTTTCTTGCACCACTTCTATGAGTATTTGGCATGTGACACTAAATAATTGAGATGCTAGTAGTTAGGGACACAAGGAGTGACAGCAGGAAGAAAAGATGTCACATGTCACCATTGTCACAACCTGTTCATGCTGCTGGCACTTTCTTTAGCTCCTATGTCCTGGCAATGGATTTTACAACCTTAATACAATTCTAATTGCATTACAAGGTTTAAAATATGTGTGTCGATCCGTGTTGAATTCAATGAAAATTGTGCTCCTAATGCCAAAATGCATAATTAAGAACAAGGTTACCCTATCTTCTGGGAAATACAGCTCAGAAGAGGACTGTTTTGAGGTCTGTCCTGCCTGAGGATAAAAGCACAGCCTAATAAGCACTGTCCAAAGCACTGTCCATCATGGACATGTATTTAGCACAGCTGATATGGACTTCCAGGGGCAATTACTGTGTTGTTCTCTGTACTTATTTTCATAAGAAACCAACAACATGAAGTTGTGATTTTACAAAAAACACCAAAAGCTGATAGCAAGATTCATTTCCAACAGAGCAACAGCCCATTTATAGCCCCATCTTGCATGGGTAAAGCGAAGGTTATTTTTTCCTTTAGGTACATTCACCAGAGTCGAAATATCCCAGTTCAGGCATTTAGTGAGTTCCCAAGCAAAATGTTCTCATGTGTACAGTCACTCCCAGCAACTAAAGACTTTCAACAGCAAGCCAAACAGTTGGTAAGGTTCTATCTTTATTTGTACTCAAAGAAAAGAAACCATTTCTAAGTTGCCAGGCCTCATCATCAAAGCACATCTATACTTAGTTTTCAGTGACAACCCCAAAGGTTAAAAAATATGAGTTACCCTCACACAAAAAATTTCACTGACACTGAAATAGCAAGATGTTTTTGTACGGGATTTTCAGACTTTTCTTTGACAATTGGGACAGCTGACTCCCCACATTGATTGAAAAGATCACAGAAATGGTAGAGAGGTGGGAAGAAAACATCTACAGACATCATCTAGGTCAATGCAGTCACCTGGAACAGGTTGCACAGGATGTTGTCTGGCTGAGTTTTGATTATAGCCAAAGACGGCCCCTCTAGCCAACCTGTTCCAGTCTGCAGTTAGCCATAAAATTTTTTTACACTTAGATTTGAGTGGAATTCGCTGCATTTTAACTTTTGCCCATTGTCTCTTGTGTCTTTTTCTTGTCATCTCTGAGAAGAGTCTGACTCAACCTTTCTCACTCCCCTTTCTTACTCCCCAGTATGTTGATGCCTCTCTTGTATGGGGGAGCCCAGACCTGGACAAATCACTGGAGTTGTCTCTCACCAGTGCTGAGTAAAGGGGAAGAGCCACCTCCCACAGCCTGCTGCCAAAACTCCTCTTAATGTAGCTCAGGTTATTATTGTTGGTCTCCTTTGCTGCACGACACATTACTGGCTCATACTCAACTTGATGTCCAACAGAACCTTAAGGCCCTTTTCTGCAAAGTTGCTTTTCAGCCAGTCAACCCCCAACACAGCTGATGCATGCTGTTATCCATCTCTAGGTGCAAGGCTTTACTTTTACCTTTGTAGAACTTCATGAGGTTTCCCCAGCCTGTCAAAATTCTTCTGAGTAGGAACATCCCTCTGGTCTATCATCTGCAAATTTGCTGAGGGTGTACTTTGTCACACCCCTCAGGTGATTTGTGAAGTTTTAATCAGTTCTGGACCCAGTACTGGCCCTTAGAGCTCTCCACTAGTGACCAGCTTCCAGCTGGACTTTGTGCCACAGCTGCCCTCTGAGCCCATCAGTACAGTCAGTTTTCAGTCTGCTGCACTGTCTGATCACCTCAACCATCCACCACCATTTTGGCTTAAGGATGTTATGGAACAGTGTCAAAAGCCTTGCTAAAGTCAAGATGAACAACAGTGTTGCTTTCCCCTCATCCACCAAGCCGGTCAGCTCACCACAGAAGACTGTCAGGTTGGGCCAGGCTCATTTTCTCCTTTATAAATCTGTGCTTACTTTCCTAATCACCTTCTAATCTTTCAAGTGTCTGGAAACAGTTTCCACAATTATTCATGCCCTCATGCTCTCAGGGATCAGGGTGACACTGACCAGCCTGTAGTGCTCCAGATTTTTTTTTCCTTGAAGAGGGGAGTGGCATTTGCTTATTCCAGCCTTTTCTAGGGAACCTTATAATTCTAAGTAATTTCCAGGCAAAAAGAGCCTGACCACCACCTTTCTCCCAGGTTTCATACCTTCAGTTCCTGCTTTGTGATCTATACTGCTCTCTTTCAAGTCTTAGCATTGTAAAAATCAACCAAACATCCATGTTACTGCAGGGTGACACAAGGCAGGAGAGGCACGAGAGAGTAAAGCTACTGGGATTCCTCTGCACCTTCCTGCTCTTCTTTCTAAGGAAAGGAATAAGAATTCTGTCCATTTTGCCTGTCTGCTCTTCTCCAGAAGCTGGACAAATGGAGCAGACATCTGAAGAAAAACTGGGCAGATCATTCATTGGAGACTGGGGTTTTTCATCTCCCTAGAAACTGGCTCTTACCACAGCAGAATCATCATTACCTTTGGCCTCTACCCAAAAAAAAGCACCAAGCTTGCAGACTATTGTCAGAAGCAGCTTCCAGCTTAGCCTGAGAAGTGGTTCTATACAGGGACGGAAACATTACTGAAATGCAAATTGAAGCAGTGAGAAACTGCATTGTCAAAAGGAGAAGTTAGGCAACATGGGGAAAGCATATTTTCTGAGGAGAGATGACCAATTTTTCTCCTCTTTCAAGTACATGTGAAACCCTTCATATGTTTAAAAGTCCCCACACAACACATCCAAGTATCTCAGACTCAAAGGGTGACTTTCTTGGCCAGCTCAGAAATAGTAGTTTCACAGCCTATGTTTCCTTCCCTGAATCCACATCTACAACCCCAATTTTATCCCAAGAACTCCAGATCAGCCCAGTCTCCTTATGTTTTCATGATATAAATGTGGCACTGTAGGCCACCTCCAGCTACAGAACCTTCTTGGCCATCTCTCTATTACAATGTTTTTCACATAAAGTTTTCAAATCATGTATCTGTACCTACATTCAGTGTGACACTCTTGAAGTATGCAAAGCCAATGGATCAGGCCCTTCAGCAATGTAGAACTTTTTTTGCTTGAAAACATTTTGAAATAAAAATAAATACCAGATTTTCTAATATATCCAGCTCTTTGTTTCACATTTTGAGTCTTTCTTCTAGATGGACTGTGTAAAAAAGCAAAGTAAGAGTTTCAGTAAACTGTGAAACTGGGCAATTCTACACATTCTATCTTAATGGGTGATTTATTTGAGACAGCAACTAAACTCTGACTTTGGCAGCTGAGCCTATTAGGCTCACCTGGGGATCAGATTGTACAAAGATCTGTCCTCTCATCTTTTCTACAGAGCCCAAAAGAGAGGTGAGATAAATACCCATTTCTTGCCTTTAAAGTGTAGAAGAGAACAAACACTGGGAAACCACACAACGTCTTTTCAAAGGTGTTAGCTGTGCCAATTCACCCACACCCTGGTACTTAGAGTATGGTTTTGGTGGCAGAGGAGGGCATTGGGAAAGGACAGAAATGTTCTTTCATGTGCCAAGTACAATTCTGATTTCTTTGAAAGAAGATTTTAAGAGGACATAAAAGCAAACTTTGGTTTGTGCCCTTGAGATCCATGCCCAGCGCCAGTCTTCTACAACCAGAATTTTAACAGAGTTGGAGATAGCTGGGATTGGATTCCTGTTACAGTGTGCCTTTCTGTGTGAAATAGAGCACATAGAAAACTACACACAGATACAGAAAACTAGTAGGTCTTCCAGGAAACTGCACGATTTGAGAGATCTCCCTCCACAACACCACAAGCAGTTGACAATCCTGCTTGGGCATTTTCCAACCCTTGCAGTTTTGGGTTTCTTTCCTAGTATTGCCTCTGTTAGGCACAGACACACAAAGCATATGTGTACTAAAACCCCACAGCATTGGTCATTCTTTGTTTTTCCATTCATGCCCTAAACAAACATCCATGAAAGAATGTACATAACAGAATCACAAAGCCAACATTTAGGTTGGGTAAGTCCTTTAACACTACTGAGTCCAACTATTATCCCAGCACTGCCAAGTCCACCACTAAACCATCTCCCTAAGTGTCACATCTACAAGTCTTTTAAATACCTCCAGGGATGGTGACTCAACCATTTCCTGGGCAGCCTGTTCCAAAGCTTGACAACTCTTTTAATGAAAACATTCTCTCAATGTCCAATCTAAACCTCCTCTGGTGCAGCTTGGACTCCTTCTTCCCATCCTGTTGCTTGTTACCAGGAGAAGAGACCAATCCCTACCTGACTACAACCTCCTTTCAGGCAGCTGTAGAGAGTGATAAGAACCCCCCTGAACCTCCTTTTCTCCAGGCTAAACACCCCCAGCTCCCTCAAATGTTCCTCACAGGACTTGTGCTTCAGACCCTTCATCAGCTCTGTTGCCCTTCTCTGGACCTGCTCCAGTACCTTTGAACTGGGTGGCCCACAACTCCAGGTGTGGTCTCACCAGTGCTGAGTACAGGGGGACAATCACTGTCCTGGTCCTGCTGGTTACACTACTGCTGATACAGGCCAGGATACCATGGGCCTGCTTGGCCACATGAGCACAGGCTGGCTCATGGATGTCAAACAGCACCCCCAGGTCNTCAACCAGTTTTTATCCAGCAACAAGTACATCCATCCAAGCCACAAGCAACCAGTTTCTCTAGGAGAATGCTATGGAAAACATACTTCATGGCTGTGCTACAATAGTTAGAGAGCACCCTTTTTTTCACTGGCTTCAGTACAACATTAATGCAAAGCTGTAATCCTTTTGTACTCTTCAAAATTCTTGAAACATTCCTATCTCAGAAGCAAAGTATAATTTTTCTCCTTTCTTTTAATAAATACCCAGCCTGCAGCCTCAGCTGGTATACTGGTCATGAAGATAAGTAGACATTTGCTTCTGTGTTGTCTTTACTCCATATATTAAATTTTCCATTGCATTTGATCTCTACCTTAAATGGACTTTCCTTCTCAAAATCTGCAGAATTTCCTCATTATTGGCTCCAAAAAAGGGCAAGATATAAATATATATAAAGTATAGTAACCTATAACATATAGTCTTTGTAATAGATAGATATAATGCTTTATATCTATACATTTATGTATATATAATGATATGAAAGAAAAAAAATTATGTACACTTTTTACACAAACCACATACCAATTTTTTTCCTTAAAGAAACATGTCCTGAGGTTTCAAGTTGAAAAGTGTATGAAAGAAGGAAAAGCTGCTCCTGACTGAGACTATTTGCACATGTTAACATATTGCTGAAAGTTATTTAGGTAGTGTACTGATGGCTGGATACCCGTAGAAACCAAAATAGTAAAAATATATTCACTGACAAGAACCTTATTTTTCACCTCTTTGCTATCTTTCTACATCCTATTCTTGGTTATTTCCAAAACCACTGGAATGTCTACAGATGTCATTAAGCTGATGCCCAAAGGGAATGTCCTTTCACCCGTGGAAGACTAGCAAAAATATCTCAGAAGTTCCCATCTGCCCAGGGCTCTACAAACTGTGATCAGCAATGAAGATGACATGTCAGTGCAGTCATTCTTGCAACCACCTCCTGAGCTAATTTGAAGATGTCTTATCTACAGTCACAGACTATCCTATGCCCCCTGCAAAGTGCTCTGAGGTTCAGCATTTCAGTTGTTCCTTTACATGGCTGGCTGCACCATCCCACCTTATGCCCTGCTTTTCATGCAGGGTTTTCATTCCAGTCCCTGAATATGAAGACTTAGTGGAGTGTAGTGCAGAATGTAGCTACTCCAGGTATTGCCAGAGACATGGAAAAGATATTGTCAGATTCAATTCTCAGAAACCCCCTCACTAATGTGTAAGTAGCACTGATTTTCAGATGGTGGTCTAAAGATTCTGTATCCTATTAGCAATGTCTTGATTCATCCTCTTGCTAATTAAATCTGATTAATATTGAATTATATCAAATTTAGAGGGCTATGGTGTGATTAATTTCACTAGAAGTTCTTCAGATTTCAAAAATGAAAGACTTGGCTGTTGCTGTAAAACTTACTTGTGGGTCTTGGCAAGGTGATACCATGTACACACATGAAACATAAACCACATTAATGATACTGCTTTATGTTAATAGTAATAATAAAAGGACAGACAAAGAAGTTAAACTCAAATGTCTTAAGTCCCAAGGCTCAGGGTTTTTTTTGTGGAGGCAGAAGAATCCCTTACCTACTGCAGAGCTCCTCATTCTGTCAGCCAGGCTCAGCGCCACAGCCATCTCACCACACAGCTGTCACAGCACATTTTGAGCACCCTGATCCCTCATGGCCTGCTGGGCTCAATGCTTCCCCAGGGCACAGGTGACAGATATCCGTCTATGCCACCAGTTTCACTAGCACAGGTCTCTTGGCAGTGGCAGGAGAAGTTCAATTCACAACAAAACATTCAGAAACAAAGCACTAGAGGTACTGACCAGTGGCAGTGACATTCTAATAGTGGTCAAAAAGGTGACACGTGCAAGTGACACTTTGCTGTGAACTACAGGTGCCTGTTATGGTCAGGAGCTCTCAAAAAAAGCCAGGCAAATGAACCATAGACCTTACTTGTCCTGAAGAAACATAAATCTTTTTGGTTTTTTCAAGGGTCAGTAGACGTAAACTAGAGATAAATTCAAGATTCCAGATCAGTCTGGAGATGCAGTCTGGATTACAATTTAGAATCATCCTTTCCTTCTTGATTAAAAATTGTCTTTTCAGGCTTGTTCAGGAGTGTGAGGCTGAGCTTATCTCTATTGCACAGACCTCACAATGCAAGAGAATGCTTGTCTGAAGAACACTGGCAGAAACACACCATGTGTCAGAGGGATTGAAACTGGCAAACTAGTTTGCCTCCTGGCAAGCAAAACTTGCAGGTTCAGAGTTTATGATCTCAGGAAAGCAATCCTAAACTTATGAATATTTTTATCATACAGAGGCCTTCTGAGGCAGCACTGCAAGTGAAATTCAAGAGAAACAACAAGGTATTGACATCCTGAATGCTTTTCCTGGATGTGCAAATGATGAGAGACTTTTCCCCTTCTTTCTGTATACACAAGTGAAAAACACACACTCCTTCCTTAGCACTGACTCAGTTGTTGCATAAGGATTATTTGTTCCAATTGCAGTTAAATCTCTTCAACACAGACTTACTTTGGGCTGTTGCCAAGGCTTTAATGGAAGCTTCACTTAAGCAGCCATAAAAAATAATTTCATTTGTGCCACGATGCCCCCTGAACCTGAGCTTGTCTGCCTAGCTTGACTCTCGGTATTGCCAGCTGACTCCTGGGTCTCAGACCTCAGTTGTCACAGTCTTCTAGAGCTTTTTCACACTCTCCCAAAGATTTCCTTGATTTATCCACTTTCTATATGTTACCATCTTCCTGCTGAAATAAACTCATTTAAGTGGCAACTGACCTGGAAGGAAAAAAACCCACACATAATCAAGGAATTATTATGGGAGCAATAAACACAACTAAGTCAAGAGATGGTATCTCCATTGTTGGCTCATATCCCAAGTTGGACAGCCAGCATAATATCATTTTTACATGAAACTCATAGGTGGCAAACACCCTACCACAAGCTTTTCTGCTCATGCATATTATGCTTGGTGTATACTGGCACAAGCTAAAAATAAGTAAACTAATATGGGAAATGCAGATGCAACAGAAACTGCAGTCAAGGGAGAGGACAATAAAATTATAAGTCTTTGGGCTGTGGGAAGAGTCTACAGTGCAATGAGAAGGAAGTAGGTGCAAAAGAGTTGATCAAGGTAAAAACCATAACTACTATGAGGCAGTTCAAGACTTAGATCTCTCTAAGAGCAATTTTCTGAAGTGCTTTGTCTTGACTAGGACAAGACAAAAAGAACAGATCCCACTGAGTTATTCAAGGCATAATACAGAAAACAGTAATAGACAGAGTGGGTTTAATTTACTAAGACTTGGGAAAGCTTGGAATAGATGAGTCTACAAAGAAAGAAATGTCTCACTGTACAACAAAAACAATTTGTTTACAACTGAAATTAAAATCAATACAGAACAGCTTTTTAAGACTTAAAAAAGGCCAACAGGTGTGAAGGAGAACAACATAATATGTTAAAAGATATTTAAGGGATGAAGTCATTAAACTAAAGAAAATTTTTTAAAATAAAGTTAACATAAGTTCTAACAATTCTAACAAATTCTAACAATTTTCTGATTCACAGTAAAAACTTTAAAGCTTAATTGCTTAGTTGGTGTGATCTAGATCACCAAAACAAATTAAAAAAACCCCCATCAAACTACCAAACCCAATCTTCTTAGACTTGGTTGATAAACAAGAGTAAATAGTAAAAACTGATAATCTGTGTACTTGAATTGATTATGTGGTGCCAAGGAATGTACATTGATTATACATGATCAATGTCCACAGTCCACAATCCTATGCTAAGTTTCATGCCATTGCATTTTGCAGCATTCCCATTTACTCTGCCTTATCTTGTTCTTACTCCTCTGATTTATTTTTCCATTTCTCATTTACACTTTATCTCAAGCTCCTGTGTTGACAACCTGTGCTGGCCTATGCCATTCCCTGTAATATCTAATTATTTTCCCATTCTTGATGCTTAGCTGGTTTTCAGTATGTTTTCCCATATTTATTATTTTTTGTGTACCTTTGATCATCCCTGTTTCATCAGTGTTTAAATCTGTAGCCCACTCCCCACATTAACCATAGCTTTAGTTTCACCTTGTGACAGTAAGATACTTTCCCGTGACAACTCATAACTGATTTTGTGTGATGAATTCTGGCTCTGATCTTATTATTTCATCAATAATCATTTGACAAAGGAGTTTTCAAATATTTAACATGGCACATTGCATTTCATCTTGCTTTTCATAGGCTTTTGGTTTCCTGAGCTTTGATCTCCATTTAGATTGCTGGGTTGTGGAAAGCACTGATCATATGGTAATGCTGTTTTTCACTGTAGTGACCATGACATAATCAATTTAAAGATGATTTGTATGCAAGAGTCCACCAGTTAAATAGGTTCTGCATCTGCATAAGCTGCCTCAGAACTACGTACAGTTTACTACAAAACAGAAGCAGTGAGCACATATTTCCATGTTAAACATCACCCTGTGTTAGAATCCACATAGGAAATGGTTTTACTATTTTTAACCTTAAGAAGATTGCTAACCTTGTTTATAAGTTTTTAGGACGGTTCTTACAGTTTGTGAGAAATCCAACCATTCCAGAGCACAACGTGCAAGGCCAACTAACATATTGCTGTAGCTACTATAATTAGAAGACATTAGCAGCACTATCTAAAGTCATGAAGCCATAATTATCTGCAACCCTGTTGAAATGATGCTTGTGAAACTAAACAATAACTCTGTGTCAGACTATCTAGAAACAATCTGCTGATGAAAAGAGACAAGTGCACCAACCAGGTACAACATCATGTGTACAGCTGACACATCATGTCATTACTGCAGATCACAACCCTGAAAGCAAGATTTAGCCTGTGAGCAAAGTGAAACAGAAGATTATGACCACTAACTTTCTCCTGTTTTTTAATTACTATCAGAAATTTAGGTCTCTACCTCTTACATGACAATCTCTACATGGATGTGTAAGGAGGGTTTTTTAAAAACAACTATTTAATGTTAAAAATCAGTTGCAATGGCTAATTAATATCCAAAATACAACAATTTTGTAGCATTATGTACTTCTTTTTTCTAGAGAAACCAATGGCAAAACTTGTAAGGAAAGGAAGACTTTAAATACATTCTTATTCTCAGACAGTGGGTTCTAATAAAAAATTAAATCAAACTTCTCAGCCAAAAGATCACCCAGAAGAACACAGAAAGAGAATGTTAAAGGTTTTTCAAAGAGAAAACGGTATTCATTTTATAAAGGATAGCAAATAAGGAATCGAAACTGGAGTTTAAAATCAAAAAGCTCAACCCGGGCCACAAAACAAATTCTTAATGTTACCAATTGTTAAAGAATGGGCTGGAGAACCTGGACAGATTTTAAATTTTGTGAGATTTTCTTACAATGTGACTTTCTTGGTCACATGATCACCTCACAGATTTTGACAAAATCCAGTGTAATTGCAACAGCAACAGTCAGCAGCAATTCAGCAACCCCCAATGCAGCAGCGTGAGTCTTCCTGAGAATACAGCAAAACTGCTGGCTGACAAGGGAATTACCAAAACCATCAGTACATGAATTAGCAACACCAGTTCAACAAGACCTAGACAGCAAATACAAATTATTCAGGTAGCAGGTCTGTCTGGTTATTTTTCTGTCTCAGAACTATTGAGGTTTTGCTCATTTAAAAAATAGTAAATGGCTGATCTTTGAAATTTACAAAAGAAAAAAAAAGTAAAAATAATAATTAGTTACACACAGTCATCTGTGAGAAGTTTAACAAGTCTAACTGACCCTACCTTGGGGCAAAAAAACCAATCCCAAAATTATTTCCAGCCTTATCTTCTGTTATTCTAATGATCCTATTACCTAAGAGAAAGAAAGAAGGGAAAATGTGTCTTGCACCAATTGCATTGGTAAATGAGCTGCAGGATATAATTATGTTTCATTGCTTTTATGAAAATGGATATTGTCAAAGCTATTGTTTTCCAGATACTTTGAACTACAAGAGATCAGGGACTCCTATTCTGCATTAATGAGAGTCAACATATGCAAGTAATCCAGAATTTTCTTCCAAAGTAACTATATGCAGATAGAAGGCCTTCGGTAAAACGAGCAGTATAAATATTTGAAACACTGATTAAAAAAATTGTGAAATGGCTTGAGAAATAGTCTCATTAGTTAAATATCAGAGAACAGTCTACATGATGTAAATACTTCTATTTTACCATTCCTGATGAAACTTTTCACTTCTTTCCATCTTACTCTGCCTTTTTAAGTGACAAACATTCACTAATCAAATGTGAAGACCAGCTACAATTCAGACACTCAGGTAAAGATAAACACTTCAGGGGAATGTTAGAAAGATAGCACCATCTCAATCCAACACTTCTGTTACAAAGACAATATCTAACACTTCCTATAAGAATAAACAGGAGGGAAAAGAGAAGGATCCAGAGAGATTTGCACCGGCAGGAAAAATTCCTGCGGAAACTTATATGGCAGCAAGAACAAAAATTCAGCATGTTTTTTATGTTCTTTGCTCATACAAACAAGATTATCAAAACTAGGATAGTTTCTTAGCTTACCTTTTATACCATTTTATCATTTTATATTAATCAAGAATATCACTTTTCTAAAATTTTGGGAGAACACTTAACTGCTAAGTTCAGGAATAGATCCTTCAGTATTTTATGTTTAAACTCCTTGATTTTGTTCCAGGTCTTCAAGAGTTTGCTTTTTTCCCACCACAGTCAAAACCTTGCCTGAACAATAGCAGTAGTCTATTTCCACCACTGTTCTCAGAAAATTCACTTAACTTTAGGCAGCACTTTTTAGGACACCAATATTCTCAGTCTGGTTGCTTCAAGAACACTCATTTCTCCTGCATTACCTGACAGGGTGCCTTCTTAGGGTAAGACAAATATTACCAACACTTTATGATTCATGTGCTTAGATAAAGATTAGCCAGCTCTTTTGCCATTAGGAATCCCTTTTGAGTTTGTTGTATCCCTACAAACTCCACCCCTTGCCACATTTTTGCAATGTATATAGAGTTTAAAGCATGTCATGCAGATGCCTATTGCAGTAATTGCCAACTGCTCTTAAGGCTCAACTGAATTCTATTCATAAAGCAAGGTTAAGTCCCTTAAATCATTAATGTTGGAGCACAATTGCCAAATCTGTATCATTTCTGAGAACAGAAACAAATGAAACTCCAAATTGATTTTCCAGCTATGCTCCACAGCAGTTTGAAGATTTTGAGCCATTAAAAACACTTCCTTTGAGAATGTTTCCTTAGCTTTTATTTTCTTTTTTCTCTCAGGCCACTGTAATTTAATCAACAGTTGCCTAATTTACTGCATGAGTTAGCTGCACACACAAATATTAATGTAGGGGAACCTGAAAGGGCTGCAAAGCCTTGAAGTGGCTCAAGGAATATTTTTTCTGTAGGGATACTGGTCCTTCCATCATACAGGAAAGTGTATGGGTGATAACCAAAGTCTGGGAATGGAGCCTGACAAACTGGAGGCTCCAGGCATCAGAAGAAGACATTATTCAGGTCTGCTGGTCTGGCTCTGAGTCTCCTGGGTACCTCCTGCTGAGATAGGGTAAATGCAAATACCTCTTTGTCCAGCACCCTCGAGGACACGACATCTTCCTTTTTTTTTCCTGGTGTCTGAACAACAGAGAACATTTCTTCTATCACTTCCAAAACAAACATTCAGCTTCAATGCACCACTAGCATTTCTGCTCTGGTCACGGTGTGTGTTCAGCATAATGAAGAGCTGTCTCTATAAATCAGGCAGAGCCAGAGCATGGATGGAGTGACAGCTTCACACTCTGGTAAGTTGCCATGATCTCTATGTAAGCTTTAAAAATAGGGTTCATGAATAGGTTGAATGAAACTAGGTTTCCTGAAACTAGAGTGGGAGCCTGAAACAAAGCCCAAAGGTAAAATACAGCAGAATATCTACAGAAAACACCCTCACACTGAAATAACACTATGACACTTCCTGTCCTGTCCCCTTATATCTGTGATCAAGACTACTGTCAGGCAAGAATATTTGGCAACTGATTATTTAAATGCCTTCCTATTGTCTATTGAGTAAAATGTGGACTTATGAACACTTTGGGCCAAAAGGTCCTGAATGGCTCTTTGGTGCAATGTAAATGTGTAAAACTAGTTTTAAAAGGGTCTTTGCCAAAAAAGGGTAATGTTCTTTGGAAATGCTGAAGTCCATCAACATCACACAGCTTGAAAATGGTCTTGCCCTTTACTCCTCGAGGTGGGAAGGACCTGGTTTGTGAGCCACATTGGAGCCCTTGTATGAGAGCTGAGCAGCCAATCCACTTTTGATGAAAATGATTACAAGCTCACTACAACAGAAAGTGTTAGAGAGCAACAGAAACAAAATATGAAATAGATGAGGGAAACACATCAGGAGGCACCTAAGAGCCACTGTAGAAAGATTTACATGGACAGAGGCAGGATTCCCACATATGAACAGTACGTTATTAGTGTTTGAATCACGTAGAGAGCAAACTCAAGGATTTCAGCAGTTTGCCAGGAAAATCAATGGCTAAGTCTCTGATGACTTGCAGAGCTAGACATGAAACAGCTGTTGAGCTTGTGATGATGTTCTAGCTCGATGACTGGTCCATAGCTTTCTAATTGGCCCTTCTGTTCTCAGTCACTTTTTTGAAAATGGATCTTTAGTTAAGTGCTGCCTGTCATTTACCATCTATGACCCGTTAATAATCTGAAATCCCAGCTCCAATGAAGCAATTTCTTTGAGTTCCAAGAAATTGTTCCCCACTGATAGATATCATGTCAAAATCTACCAACAGAACTGATGCAAGTCTGTTGCATCACACAAATCAAAGATGGAACAGATATAAAGTATCTGGTTTTCAATACTTTTCAGGCACTTTGTCCAATGCAAAGTAATCTTGTATTTCAAGTTTCACCCCTTCTCTCCAGAGAAAGTTTTCAAAATTATTCAGCAACATGGAATTAGGTCCCAGGTTTGAGGTTTTTCTTTTGGAGAGGTTGACAGGGTTGGGAAAACAACAATATTTTGTACAGGGACCAGTGAAAGATTTGGGAAGATCTGATTGCTTTGTTTAACAGAAATCTCAAAGCAGACAAACTGTCAGAAACCTTGGCAAAATAGAAAATGCAAATGATTCTCCTGATTTTCAGCCACACTCAATCTTCAGCTAGGAAGATCACTTTCCTCTTCAAGCAACACTAAGCTCAAATCTGTTCTTACTAGGTGACTGATAAAAGCCAGTGCATCAGGAAGAGATTGAAAACAGCAAAGCAACGACCCAGTTCTCTTGATTCTCTGTGAGGCTCTACATGGGACAGGAATCACTCCATCAGCTAATGTAGACAAAGAGTTCCACATCCAAGCCTGTCGGTAGACCACGTTTTAAAAACATTACCATCACTTAAGCTGCATCTGTATCTGGTACTCCTTTAGCAATTATCCTTCTGGCTGTACTTTAGAATGCTTAATTCAATTGGACAGATGAAGACATTGGGTTGTACAGATGCAAGCTGCAAAAGAAGTGTGCTAGAGGACCTTGGATATGGTTCTGGCAGATGTCCTGATTGCAAACAAAATCTCTTTAATGTTCAAATTATGTTTTCTTAATGGTGTTTGCCCTCAGTACATTGGCTGTAATTTACAAGCTGTAATCTGGTCTGTGTCTGCTACTGTATTATTGCTCTATTAATATCTATTAAGTCTCTGAAATATATTAAAATTCATGTTCAGCACATTTTTCATGGAATGTTTCAGGCTAATGCATATTAAATAAAAAGTCTAATAGTCAGGAAGCAAATGACACTGTCCAGAATCAAAAAGGAAAAACAAAAGTCTAAATGTGTTTATAAGACATTATTACATTTGGGCCAGAGGAGCATGCTAACAGAAATTTATAGAAAGCCAACGAAGACATTTCTGTCAGTATTAACAAGTAAAATGATATACAAAACAATTCCAGGGTTAGCATTTGCATTTTTTAGAGGGTATAAATAATATTTCATGCCTCATTGTATTCTAAAAAAACCTAGTTATGCCCTTAAGTTTTGGAGAACATCTGAGGGTACCTTGGAACACCTGCAACTTTCCAAGTAACAGAGAACAAAATAAGCATTTTTAGAAACGGCAACATATTTTCTATAAGTAAGAAGTGAACAAATAAACAACATCCCGAACATTTAGAAAGAAGAATTACACAAAAAGATTTTGACCATAGAGCTCTGAAAATAATGATGGTGTAAAAAGTTTGAATAAACAAAGTGCACCAAAATAAGAAAGGAAACGTCTGTGTGTGAAGGAGGCCACTATACTCCAGTAGCTGAGAATTTCCAAGATAAGAGATTGAAACTTCACAGACATCAGATTTTACTACTCTGTTCCAGGAATCATGTAAAAGATATGTCTTTACTGCATACATAAATAAAAAAGAATCCTCATATGAATTTTCTAATCCCAAGGATACAGAGAAACTGATCAAATAACATAAAAGTTGCCAATTAAAAAAAGCTAGGTAGTACTGTGTGGCGATGGATGACACTTTCCAAGAAGCTCAACTGGAAGACAGGAAGTCCACACTCCTGTGTGCAAACCAACAATCCCTGCACAGAGCACATTTCTACAGGATCACTAAAGCTGAATGTTTCCAAGTGGCCCTAATGCCATCTCTGAGATTCTGGGAAATACACACACACAAAGAAAAACACGTTAGGAAAGCAATACGAAAGGAAGCAGTATTAATGCAGAAGATGTTACTTGATACATTGAAAATCCTTGACACAGAGATACAGCTTACTTTACCAATTTCCTCCTATGTAATAAATAAATTCTCTTATATAATAAATAAAATTAAATATAAGAAAAGCATTCATTTTGGAGTCATTGCTTTAGCAGGTTATGAGCATTTTTTTCTCAGCCCTCTGAAATGTTACTAATTCCATGCTCCTTTATTTTTCAGTTTATTTTGAGTTTCATAAAGTACATGATGAGCAATATAAGACCAAATCATGCCATAATTCTTGATTTTACATTCTGTAGATGTTTCCTCCACATTCCTAATATTCTTTACAGAGCATTTTTAGACTATAACAAGCTAAGGAAAAAAAGACTGATTTAACAACTGTTGTTAGACAGCCCTCTTAAATAGTACATTACAGGATCTGTATATATTTTACATATTTTTTCAATATTGCATTGTACCATTTCTCTTTTACCACTGAAAAACTCAAAAAGGACGTAATTCCATGTGCATTCAGTACCATCAAGAAAAACATTCATACAGGAGCAGTTAGAATTTCCACATTCAAAAAAACCTATCCCAATGCCAGCCTGAAGTTTTCTCATATTCTTCCATGACTATCGTGTATAGAACAACCTGCAATTAGAACTGGAAATTCTGATCCACAGTAGTGATTAAAAACTGACTTTTGCAGACCATTTCTGAACTTCTGGGTTTTGCAGATCCCAAGGATACAGAGGAACTGATCAAATAATGGATATTCACAGAAGTACAGAATGGTTGAGGGTGGAAGGGATGTCTGCAGGTCATGTGGCCTGACACATTGCTGAAGAAGGGCCACCTAGGGAGCTCAGTACTCAAGACTATGTCCAGAAACTTTTTGACTAGCTCCACGAATGCGGAATCCATAATCTCCCTGGAAAATCTGTGTCAGTTTTGGGTCACCCTCACAGTGAAAATGTGTTCAGAGACTCCTGGTTTTCATCTTTGTGCCAACTGCCATTGGTCCTGGCACTGGGCACCACTGAAAAGAGCCTGGCTCTGTCCTCTTTGCACCTCCCCTACACATGTTTATACACTTTGATATGACTCTCCTCAGCCTCCTCTTCTACATGTGGACAGCCCCAGCTCCCTCAGCCTTCATCCTGTGTGAGATGCTCCTGTCCTTTCATCATCTTTGGGGCACTTTGTCTGAATTTCTTTGTTGGGATCTCTCCAGAATATCCATGTCTCTCTAGCACTGGGAGCCCAGCACTGGAGGCAGCACTCTGGGTATGGCCTCAGTCGTGCTGAGCAGAGGGGAAGGATCACCTTCCTTGACCTGCTGTAAAAACTCCCCATAATGCAGCCCAGGATCCCATTCACCTTCTATGCCACAAGGGCACACTGCTGGCTCATATTCAACTTGAGTCCTTTTCTGCAAAAATTAATCTGCATTCACCACTGTAGTTTCTGCCTTTTTGGTGTTTTT
>VXBR01005089.1:4905850-4961199 GCA_013400215.1 Cisticola juncidis
TTTTTTAGTAGCTGGTTCTGGGACATCCATGTAATCAGATGCATCAACAGCAGCTAGGAATGAGGTCAAAAAGGCAGCTTCATATCACTACATTTCTGAATCCATATTTTATCTTTTAAATAAATTATTAACTGTGGTGTAAATAGCAAGACCAGAAAGTGAGCCAAGCTTATTGAAACTGGATTTGATCTCTTCAAGAACACATAGAAAAGCTTCTTTTTTCAAACAATAATTTTAAGAATATTTTTAGATATAAAGTAGTAAGATGTAAGATTTTCTTTCTGAAATAAGAAAGAGGATGTAATTGCTGAAAGACAAGGCAAAATTTCAAGAAACTTTGATCTTACATCCTGAAGTGAAATAGGTCCTCAAAATTTCTTAAGAACTTTCTGCTCTCTTCTGTGACATGTGCTGTTTCCCTAAACAAACCCTTCCACCAGAGCTCTGGTTTATAGGTACAAGAGTAAAGCTCTTGCTAGCTCATCTGTCTCTGCATAGCTTTTGCATCTGTAAGATGAGGATCTTAATCTTTACCTAGTTTGAGTGCTAAAAGATTTAGTTAATTGATGTCTATAAAGCACTTCAGAGCCTCAAATGGAAAGCTGTACAGGAAGGCAAATTACCACTACATCCTCTGATACATTACAAAGGTAGAGCTGCCTTATCTCACCTAAACAAAACTCTCCAACATAATAATGAAATTCCAAAACATTTACCATGACTCTTTCCTCCTGCTCCACTGACTTTGTCCCAGTAACACCCAGTAATAACCCTCACCTTCCTCTAAAACTGAATGGAAAAAAAATTTGAAAAAAACCTTCTCAAATATGAAAGACTAATATTGAAACAGCAAGAAATCAGAAAGCTTTTTAAAAACATACAAATGAGTCAAAGCTACAGGACATCAGTTCCTACCATTAAGGGTATTTAAGTCTTAATATTTTACTTGCTAATGAAGCAAACGTAGAATAATTACTGTCAAGCATTTAACACATTTTAGTGAAGAGAATAGATATAATTTGCTTTAGGAAAACCAGCAATATGTGCTGCAGTGATGATTACAGATATTCGGTACAAAATTCACTGGGCTTTCTTTTACAGATGATGTTAAAACATGTTTTAGGATAACCTTCAATATTTTATTTTTAAGTTTATTTGAATGCAGTGCATTCGCTTGTCTCTTTGAAACAGTAAACAGTGAACATTTGCAATGTGCAGTCTTGAAAAATAGAAATGAGACAAGAGAGGGGTAACAATCACACTTCAAAAAAGATGGGCAACTCTCTTCACTTCTAAACAAAAAGATGCAGCTTGTTGCCAAGCATGCTTGGCTGAAGAACTAAAGATATCTTCTAGATCTTTCTGAGGTATACAAAAGAACAGTGCAGCTACAGAGGAAAAGACAAAATCAAATAACAAATCTTGAAAAACAGCCTGAGGAAATTAATCTCTCCCCCACATATAAGTATACCATCCTCTCTTCACAGGCTGACAAAAACAAGCAGGAATACAGGAAGCAATTGAAACAGAAGGTGATAAAAAGGTTAAAAATTGATAAATTGAGTATAGCTTTGGTTATGTGGAGATTATCTTTTTCCTGCTACTAATTCTAAGAAAACTCAATTTGATTAGAAGCTATACATGTTTTCCAAGCCTTAGGGCACAGTCAGCTTCCCAAATGCCTCTGTAGTGGCAGCTTCAACAAAATCTTCCCTCAGTACTCACCAGGAGCGTATCAGTATGCTGGATGTTTGTTTGCTGTTTTAACTCTATGTTCCAGCATTATTACCTGTTTTTCTATGTTACATTGGTACGAAAAGTCTGCAAGAATACCCCCCTATAATATCTCTTGGGTATTTGCTGATCCCCAGGTTCTACAGCAATATATCCTGATCCTCTCTGTGTCACCTCAGAGCTAGACACACCAATGCAAAGGTTATATGGTTCAGAAAATGCATGAGGGAGGAGACTCATTCTTAGGAATACTTATAATACTTATTTTGTGAGTATGGGCAGTCTCATATCTCAGTAAATTAAACTGCAGAGAAGTAACCTGATCAGATATTCAAATACTCCACAACGTATAGAGATTTCATCAGAACAGTGCTCAATTATTTTCTTGTTTTGAGTTCACCCAACCTCTTAAATAGTTGTTCCAAACTTCTGCTCTGCCAAGTACACTCACTGTCACCTTATGAAATCTAAATACAAACTGAGTTTCCTATTGGTAAAAAAAGGGGTTTATCGCTGATTTTCACCAGCATGTCTCGTAGCAGTGACTTCTTATTGAGAACAGGAGTAGAAGTTAGTTCACTGTTGGTTAACTGGAACATTATATTTTTCCTTGTCCATTACTCCTTCATGTCAGGAACATCTATTTCCATCCATTCTATAATTATTTTTCAATAAAAATCACTATATTGCATCATCATTTAAACTTTCAGAAAAAGTCGGTGAGCAGGTCACTCAAGGCAAAGCTCTAATTGACTGCCAGGCTTTCTTATTCAGAGAGGGTGTTCAAACTGTATGTAAAGGAGCATGGTAAATGTCTGTCTCAAAGAAGTGAAGATGACAAATAGGTCAACCTTAATTTGGGCCCCACTGAAGACATCCTTAAAAATAGCTGTCTGCAGTTACAGAGTGCTACACCTCACTCATTTATTTAATGCCTGCTCTCTGCAATATAAACCTAATTGCAGAAATGATCCATTCATCATAACATAATTTAGGACTAACAGCTTGCATTGTAGAGTTTTACAGAGGTCTCTGGGGTTTACTGTGCTCCTGCTGGCTCCTGCAGATCTTCAGGAGAGGATCATTCATACCAACACTGCTAACAGGTGAAACATTGGTCAGTCCTGCCTCTGCTTGGCACACAGCTGCCCAGAGTCTATTTTCATTGGCTGCAACTGGACCACAAAGGATCACAACTGACTGTAGACCTGTACCCTTCAGGCATAAGCTGTGTCATTGGCTGTGGGCCAGTGTCAGACCCACTGCATCAAACTGCTATGTTCTGCTAACATAAATCATCTTGTATAATTCCATTGTATCGTGGCCTGCCTAAGAAAAGGCAAAGAATTAATCATCATGATCATGCTGAAGAAATGCAAAACTTTGATTCCAGATACTGCTAATTAAAACAAAGTTTAAAAACCTTTCTAAATAATGTCAATAAAAATTGTTTCAATGCCTCTGTTTACTGTTTCATTTCTTTTATACATGTATTTGTAGAATCTATACATATTACACTGTGGCAGAGACTCAAGAGGAACTACGTGGAAGAACTCCATCCCTATGCTGCCTGAGGACCAGGTAGAAAAAGAAAGAAAACCATAAGTAAGCTCAGAGAGCAAATTGTCTGACATTGTACTCTCCAATAGTGTACCCTCATAGTCATGATCTTTTCAGTAGCTACAATCAGAAATGATAAAACTATTCCTCATGGAGTCCTGCCATCAAGGATCCAAGATCCCCACAGACTGCTGGAACACCACAGAGCATGTTCTGCTCAGTTCACAAAGTCAGTGGTCTCTTCCCATCCACCAACACTGCAGCACAGGCTGCACCAGATGCACAGGCAGTGAGTCCTCTGTATTCAAACCATGTCTTTGGCAAAGAAACTAATTTTCTGTCTTGTGAGGTGCATCTCCTGTTTCCATCCATTCCTTTTCACCCTGCAGTGGGGCACTGCTTGCTGCTCTGAAGGATGGCTCTTTGACCACTCTTCAGCCACACTGTCACACACTCAGCAACTGCAATTCTCCATTTCGGCAAGCATGGAAACATCAGTCCTCTTAAAATGGGCACTGCTGGTCACACAACAGACAGATCACAGACACCAGACTTCAGCAACAAGATCTTCCTTCTTTTCTGGCACATGGGAATATTGCCATGGTGTTAATGACTTGTACCTTTTGAAGGCATTAAGAGCAGTACACGGGGTACAGGAACAAGAGTCTGTGCATTTTTAAAAGTTTTGGAAGCTGCAATCTTACAGCTCTGCAATACAGCAGTACAACCAACAAGCCATAAACTTTACACTGAATTTGCAAGGCTTCACAAGTCCTGAGGCTTGTCAGCTGTGCTTTGTCTGAATATGTCTTTGTTTCAGCTGGAACAGCTGTGTTTGCGATTCCTCCAACTGGCCAGTTCAATACCTCTAATTTGTTTTACTTTGACTTGTCTTTGAACAAGAATACTTTTATGCAGACAGATGTAAAAAGTGGTTACATTTTACATTTCTACATTTTACAGATGTATCAATGTGTACTGAGGTCCTTACAAGACTAGCATAAGGATGTAGTATGGAGATACAGATCCTACAGACAGCAGGGTCTTTAAGAGAGCTGTGCCTTAAAACACAAGATCTGGTGTAGGGGAATTCAGCTATGGGATGGTAAGAGATGAAGCACAGACTTGGCACTGGTAACTGTAAACAACTCAGCCACTATCAGCAACAAAATGCAGACCTGGACAAAACTGGAGTTAGAGGTATCTAAAAGAACAAAAACCAGTATCCAGTACATGTAAAATGCACCATACGTTACAAAGAAAAGGGAAAGAAATAAAAGTGTGTTAGCAAATGTAGGCAAATGATCCTGACTGGTGGATCCTAGAGTAGGAAGATGGAGCCATCAAATATGAACATCTTCTTCTTCCTAGGACAGGACTACAACTGCTGACAACCCCACCAGAACCAAGCCATTGACCTTGGGACTAAGGAGCACTCTAAGGGTGAGCATAACTGCCCCAAATGGCAAGAAGCTAAAAAGTGTTTCTAAAGCAATTTAACTGCATTATTATTCTTTCTTTTTCCTGCAAAATATCTAAACTAATAATGCGTCTATAATTAGACTGCTAAGGTTTCAACTATAATTATATTAACCTTAAAAAATGAATATCTATATATATATATAAATTATATATACACAGATAGCTATACAGAAAAAATATGTGTGTCTTCATTGTCTATAAAGACTTGGACTGTAACTGACTACAGATTCCATTGCTAAGCAAACTCTCAACTAAAAATTATGTGTATTTGCTTACATTGCACCAATGTATATGGAGGCAGACGGTAATGAATCTACAGCAAGCCTAAATTTGGAGCAAAACTGAGCAAATCCAATTAGAGTTTAAGTCAGGGAACATGTCCTGACTTCTGGAAATTAGAAACATAGGTCAAAATACAGCAGTGGACAATGTGTACAATTATGGACATAAAGCTTTCATAGAAATAATTTTTAGTTTGGTAGGAAATTTGAGGACTCAAATGTCAAATATTTTTAAATTACTAGTTTCCTCATCACAATTCTCACTGTCTCCTGTTGAGAACAGTTGAACACAGAGTATTCATACAATTTAGCTTCCTTCTAGTCATGGAACAAAATTAATTAGAAGACTTTTGTTTCCAATTGCTGTTATCTGTCTAGACAAATTGAATGATGAAACCTTCAGCTGAGAAGTTTTTTTTTTAATTCAAGTGCATGGTGAATTCATACAGTCAAACCCAAATACTCTCAAGTGGCTTCCTCTTTTCACATCTCCTGAAATGCAGTTATTCAGAATTGCTAGTTCTTCTCCAAAGTAGGGCAGAATTCATACATACTAAAATTGTGTCTATTATTCAGTTTGGAGAAGTCACTCCAGAAGCTTTCCTGTTTACAGCATGGAAATTTGTTGGCCTTTCTTCTTTAATGAACATAATTCCAAAAGTTCCTTAACTAGTCAAATTTCTTGATGTGAAATACCAATAACCAGGCACTAATCCCACAGCATTACAATGACTGTAAGAAACAGTCTTTAAACACATTATTCTGTGCCTGTAAACAGGAATTCCCTTATGGAATAAAACTCGTGATTTGGTCTAATGTCAACATCTGATTATTCGGGGATATGAAAGGAGACTGGGAAATGATTCAGACAGAGCACAACATATGTAAATCAGGCCACAGAATACATACACAGTGCATTCTCCTGAGAAAATACTTGTAATCAGTTGACTGTAGAAAGTAAATGCATGAATAATAGAAGACAGAACACTACATAAACTCAGGTACTCCACTGCAGCCAAGCAAACAGAAAGACTTGAATAAGTCCCAGTTTAGATTAACTCACAAATTATCAAAAGTTAGCTGTAGTTCAGTACAGTTTTTCAACATGGTCAGTACCACATTTTGCAGGATCTTTTTCAATTAGCTAAATAGTACACCTATGACTGTTTCTCAGGTTTTTGCAAAGGTTATATTAAAGATGACATACATATGACGAAAAAAGAGCTACACACCTTGAAGGATACCAGTTATGAACTGGACTGGAACCCAGGAGATGTCAGTTCCATTCTCAGCTTTGCTGATGATTTGCTGAATGATATTGAGGAACTTAGTTTTGGTTTCTGTGTTTGCCTAAATATGCTTTACCCATGTTGTCTATACAGAATTTAGCCATACAGAAGTCATTCATGTCAGAACTGTCTCTTGTTACCCTTCATACAGTGGGAAACAAAATGGAAGCTGGTCTCAGTGGAGAGCATCTACGTACTCATGCCATAAAGTATTTAACAGCTTAGATAATGGATCCTCTGTAGGCACTGGCTGCCCTCCATGCAAAATCCATCGGCTCTTTCCTACAACAGCCAGCATGGCCATTCTGTTGCAGCCTGGGAGGGGAAAATAATCCTATGGAATACTGGAAAAGAAACAGAGAAGACTCCTGATTTCCTGCTTTAAATCAAAGCCTAGGTGGTTGCACATGCCACTAATCCACTTGTGGATTGAGTTGTCTTGGAATTACTGGAGAGAAGTCTGCTCCTCTGCTGGCCACTACCTAGTATTCCACTTCTCACTGTCACCAAAACAAGCACAAAATTTGCTTATTCAATTCCCAATTAACATTATACAAATCCAGACAAAATATTAACAATGATACTTCACAACACACTTGAAATAAAGTCAAAGGTATTTCTAAGGCGTTCAGTGCACACTGGCAGTTTAGAATTATAAAAAAAATCTGAAAAAAATATATTAAAATAGGTTAATTTAAGTGTAGATTGTTATATGCTATTTCAGTGGAAAATATTATTAGAAATCATATGCAATTTGAGTAGAACATATCAAGGTTGAATTTATATGAAGAAGTTTGGATAAAATAACCATGTAATCAGTTCCACTGGCAGTCATATACAGTGTGGATTTGCTTTATAATCCATCAGCTTTAACCATGCTACATTACCTTTCTTCATTCTAGCAAAGCAAAATTAACACTCTGAACTAGAATAGAAATGGATTTTGAGTGGCTTCATTGCAGTAAATGCATCATCTATGGTGACTCATGGTGCAAACTGTAGCTACCTGCTGGTGATACCTTAGCAATGATATACCTTGACCCTTAACAGACCTTTGCTGTCAATTTTGCACCATTGTATAGATGCAAAGGCAGTGTCTGATGACTTTCAACATAACATCTATATGAAAAGAGGATCAGATTTATTACTACTGTTTTTTGGTTTTTTGCATTGTCCACTGGGCCCCTTTTCACTGCCTCACAGTTCGGGGCACTGAAGTCACAAAGGTGAAATTGTTCACTTAAATTGTTATGACATCAACACAAATTAGCTATTTAAAGTTACAAATGAACCACTGGGGGGAAAATAAAGAAAAAGGTACACAACATACATCTGTATCAAATTACTTATAATTATGTGATGACTATGAAGCTAACAATTTTCAACAATGATAATCACTAAGTAGTACATCCTAGTTATTTGCAACAGTTATGGTTGCCACATTAGCAACTGTAGAGAAAAGCGTTTGCACTTAGTAAGAATTTCTTATTAAACTGTAGACAAAAACATACCTTCTCTGCTAGTGGAGTGAGACATTTTAATCTACATTTAACACAGTGAATAAATATTGAAATTCTGGAAGTGTTCCTAAGTACATTTGATTAGCAGCAAAAATATATTTAATTTACTTAAGTCTGTTAAAGAATAAAATGATTGCGTATATAAAATGTATATAAATGTACATGATACATTTTATGTACACAGATCTATAAAATGTGTGGCTACAGACATGTAATACGAACACAGAAATAGCATTAAAAACAGCTGGCTTTAAAATAACAGTGATTTCAGAAGCAATGCCAGTTGCAAGTAGTGAATATTAGAATGCCACATCAGCATTAGAATTTGCTACTATCCAAACATAAGAAGTGACGTTCCTTCTAAATATTAAAATCATACTGATGGTATTTAATCTGTTCTAATTCTGGTACAGTGAATCTCATACATTTTCTGTCTGGTCATATTACAAAGCTCTTTTTCTTTACACAGAAGGCATACATGAATATAAATAAGGCTACTGAACCATCGTTCCACAAAACCTGACTATGCAAGAGCTTAAAAAAAATTTAAAAATAGAAAATATGTACTAAAATACGTACTATTGAGAATTGTGCTTTTCTCCTAATGTATAAACCTAGAAGCATTTTTCACGATGCTTCTTGTAAAGTGCTTATGCTGTAAACAAAGCTAAGGAGTATCATCTGGAAATGATACTTGAAGCTGTTCCACATTGGTATGCTATTCAATGAGCAAAGCTTGAGCCTTTGGTAATCAGCCTCTGCTGAAGTACAGGCAGGTTAACTTCATTAGGAACAATTCCAAACCCTTTGTTTAGAATCACACGTTCTCTTCTTTTGCTGGGTACTTCTTTGTTCCCTTCAGATAGGAGAGATACCTGGGGGAAAAACAATTGGTAGGTAGTTGGAAGTAAGAATTTCCCACTATTCACACTCACCAGGCATGGGATCAATCTTTGTGCTACTAGCAGAAAGGTGATGTATGAGCACGATGTAGAAGCCAAGGAACCTCAAAGGTCTATCAGATGAAATGGTTTTAGTTCATAGTTTACAACAGTTTGATGCTGAAATCTCTGGGTGAAATTCCATCATTTATGCTACACACTTTGTCTAATGATCCTCTGACTCAAAGTTTATGGACTACTCTGCACAGCACACAAATAGAATTAGAGCAGCATGGTATCTGTCTCCCACAGATGATCAATGAAGCCTGAATGCAACATCATGTATTTCTAGAACAGCTTTGACTTATGTTGCTGATGTAACACGTCCAGAAACGTCAGCACTATGGAGAACTAGTTGAAAGAGAGTCTTTAACATCACTTCTTCCTCCTTTTCTAATTTCTCTTTAGCTTGCCACATGGTAAAGTAGGACAGAAAGTGATGGATCTGCATCTGACAGCTTTATATTGGTGAAACTTGTCTCATAATCAAGATGTATTATATTATTACAATTATTCTATGAAAATATGATGTAGAGATTTCTCATAATCAATGCTGTGAAAAAATAAAACTGGTTCTTCTGGTTTTGTCTCAAAATTCTATCAGTCTCCAAGACAAGTGTAAGACCTCTTCTGAAATTTTCCCAGACTACTTGTATGCTTTTTGTGTAACTCAGATACATAAAGGCCTTGCAAACATCCCTCTATTCATGTAGTCCCTTGGGAAGCAGTGTTATTTTCATTACTGAAGTACTGAAGGATATCTAAGTATTCCAGGAATAAGGAAATGAAAAATATAAAAAATTGTTTATAGCTTTGCATACACACTTCAACAAAGGTAGATGGAAATCCCTAAGCTTGTTGCTGTTATTAAAGAAAGATTGCTATTAAAATTGTAAGATCAAATGCACTTAAGGAAAAACAAAACATATGGAGTACAGGCTGACAGCAAACTTCCACTTTGCATGCTGTGTGGATAACATAATCCTTAATGAGGCACCACATCTGTGCAAAAATTAGCATCACAGAATGGTTGTGACTGGAAAAGGCCTTTAAATGTCATGTAGGCCAATGCTCCTGCCAGGGGCAGGGAAGATTATGAAAACGCCATCCAACCTGACCTCCAACACTTCCAGGGATAGGGCATCCCTGGGCAACATCTCTGGGCAACCCATTCCAGTGTCTCACCATTGTCATCACAGAAAACGCCTTCCTTATGTGCTGAGGCCGTTCTACAGGTTATAGGTCTTAAAAGTCTAAGAACATTTTAAGGTCTAAACAGAGTGGTTTATCATATGAAAGCATAAGTCTGAAGGTACGAGAGTTCTAAATGAGTTGTCTTACAATCTCACAATCAGTTATAAACATAAGTCTTAGCAAGAAAAATCCCAGTAAAACAATAATCAAGCATAAAAGTCTTAACAAGTAAAGTTCCAATAAAACGATAATCAAAGCATAGAATTTAACATCACAGTCTCCAGGTCTCCTGACCCCAAGCAGCATTTCCAGCCGTGGGGTCACAATAACAGAAAGGGATCACGAGATCACAGATCCCAGAAAGGGGTCCTGGCCGCGGGGATCACAGCGACAGAAAGGGCCCCGAGATTCTGAACCCACACAGAATCCCTGGCTGCAGGGTCACTATGGCAGTGAGGGATCCTGAACCAGACAGAGTTCCTGGCTGTGGGGCCGCGGTGGCAGTGGGGGATCCTGAACCCGGCAGAATTCCCAGCCGCAGGGACGCGATGGCAATGGGGGTCCCAAACCCGACAGAATTCCTGGCCGCAGGGACGCGATGGCAATGGGGGTCCCGGGGTCCCACCCCATGCAGAGTCCCCTGGGGTCCCGACCAGCGCATCGGTGGAAAGCGCCACAAGGGGGAGCAGGGGGGGGACCCCTGGGCCCAGATCCCAGGCAACAAGGACTGCGATAGACAGCATCTTAAAATCCCATTTCGGATCCCTGTCAAGGATCATTCCTGAGGTTGCAGAAGATGCAGGATGGATCAATGGATCAAATTGATCAATTGATACCTTCACTTCCAACCCAGAGGCTTTTATCCATAAGTTACAAATGCATATTCATATCTTTATCTACACACTACCCAATCTAGGTGCAATTTTCTAAGTTAGTAAAACTATGAAAAGCAACATCAAAAACTGACGCATAGAGCATATCTATCAGTGCAAAAACTATCTTACTAGCTTAAAAGTTCTATCTTATTGTGCATAAAAATTCTATCTTGTTATGTGAAAAACTCTATCTTAACATACGTAAAAAACTTTATCTTAGTTGTACAAAATTCATACCAAAAATTATAAACAGTACTCTACTCTATTTTTGTTGTGTCTAAACTCTATCACTAGGCCTGAAGGTCTGTACTTCTACACTAACAACTAGGCACTTAGGGCATGTGAAGCTTAAAACTGAGGCTTAGATTTCTACTTTATGCATATATGGTTTTATATATTCTAATTTTTCTAAAGGTTTTAATTCAATTTCTTCACCTTTCACTCTCTGTGGAGGATCCATGGAAACATCGACTCCAACACTTATGTCTAATCTAAATCTACTGCTTTAAGTTTAAAACTGTCGCCCCTTATGTGATTGCTACAGACTCTGGTAAAAAAAAAATAACCTCTCTTCTAAGCCCCTTTTAAGTATTGAAAGATTGTAATAATTTCCCCCTGGATCCTCTTTGGTGTGAGCTTTTGAGCCTGATTCCTGTTCTGTGTCTACCCCCTGCCCCTGCACCTACCACCTGCCAACCATTCTCTCTTCTCTCGGTCTGTCCCAGCTACAAGTGGTTCTTCCTCCTGCACATACCAATCTCCTTCTTAGAATTCCTGTATTCTATCTCCTGTTGTTCTTGGCTCTGCATTAGATGTGTGCTCATTTCCTAGCTTCTATCTCATCAGCTTTTACTTATCAGTTCTTTGCCCAGGCAGTACCTCAAGATGATGAGACAAACTCATTTTCTGTTCTGATGTCTAGACTTGACCTGACAATATTTCAGATAGTTCAGTACTCTATTAAGGCTACTGTTAAGCATACACCTACTACTCTGGGTTTTTTGGAAATTATGACATTTGCACAGATTTGTTAAGTGAAAGATGAAATTTATACCTGTGAGAAGAAAAAAAAAAAAAGTACTTTTCTGGCTAATCCTTGCTATAACACACAAGTTAATAAAGAAAACAACACTAGAATACTTTTAACATGGGCAAGCAAGGTAAGCCAAAGGTTCTTATCTTCAATGCCTTCACTTAGTGCTGTAGAGGCTGAAATCTTTCAGAACCTTCCATGGTGCAGATTTCTGGAACTGTAGAACTCCATGAAAACATGGAAAACTCAGAAGATTGAGAGGGTTTACAGATACAATGTCACAACAACAGTACTTTTGCCTGTTAGTACGATAGTGACATCCTGGAATAGCTTTTGTTCTGTCTTGTACCCCTACATCAAAACACCCACCTATGTAACTCCATGAAATTCCTCCTCTAGCCATTATCATTAACGAGATCTTGAAACAGGTAAAAAAGAATTTATCTTTGTATGGCTCTGATTTCTGAACACTGAGGTCAGTTTTATCTTTGATTTCTTCCTAAACTTTCAGATTGTTTTTTATTAAGCCCAAGAGTTCTCAAAATCCCTTTAAATGCCATCTTGCTATGTCACAGAATGATATTACATTCTTATCAGCTAAACTGACCAGTTGGACCCAGCTGGACCAAACCATTAAAGCCTAAAAAAAAACCCCAAACAAACCAACCAAACCAAATCAAACCAACAAACACAACAAAAAACTTATACCCCCCCCAAAAAACCCATACCAAACAACAAATAAAGCAAAACCAAAAAACTTCCCCTTTACTTCATCTGAAAGTGTTACATTCACGTTAGCTGTATAAGAATGCTTGCATAAGAATGATTTTAAACTACACTGATCTTTCTGAACCAGGAATGTGCCTTCTTATTTGATGTTCTTTGACAGAGTTTATCTATGCTCTATGCATGATTTCCATGATACAGGCATCTCCAATGCACAGTAGTTGTTCTTAAATCTTTTCAACGAATTGGTAGAAAGATCTGCTTCAGGACTGCAAGAGCAAATCCATCTTATCTCAGCCAAACAAATCTGTGATGACAGATGCTTCCACACAAAGACAGAGAGCTCATAGAAGAATGTCTGAGAACTCAGGGCATGTGATCTCTGCAAGAGTCCAGAGCCATCTGCCTGCTGTTGAAAACAGTCATTCCCAGAGTCCAAATGCTGACAGCTTCATAAACATGCACTTTTTCTACAGGCAGTATGGACTTCAGGCATTTCTAGTGTCAGGATACCTCTTAATTTTGTCTATACATCACTGAACTGTATCAGTGACTTGGTACCTACCAGTCAGCCTAAATTCAGGCCAGATGCTCTTTTCATTTTTTCCAACAAGAGATGAAATGCACCTTTCCACATATCTCATTGCTAAAGATAATCCTCAGCTTGAGTGAAGGAAGAGGTTTTGCTTCAATGACAATCCTACCACATGATCCGATTATTCTGGTTCTTGGACCAGACAGATCACTTCTCTGTTCAACACCATGCAATATCATGAATAACAGCCAGGTTCTCCATCTTTTATACCTAGCAGTACTAATACGAGCAGTCTTGATGCCAACTAGTTGCTAAAGAGCAATGAGCAGTCGCTTCTATAGTCCTTATCATTCTGACTCACAGGAAAAACAAGCCTAAAATAAATTTTTAAAAATTTGAAAGACTGACTTACTAACCAAAGTGGGGAAAATGTCTTGTTATGGTACTATAATACCAGGGAAAAAAATTCAAATTCTATGTGTTATTAGCTTACTGGTCACCCATGAAATAACCAGAACATTTCTGCAATTCTCTAAAAATATAGGTAGCCATAAGTTCTTCAGACATGACCATTTGATTTTGATATGAAGAGCTGTAATACCCTAGAATCCAAAGCATACATTTTTCCTAGTTTATAAGTCATCATTTCTGTAGATTTCTGCCATTACCATGAAGCTGGGACATATATCTTTTGAATGCAGCCTATATCTGTGCAGCTGTAACAACTTGGTTAAAATTATCTCTCTAGCAAGTGTGAAGAGGCACACTGTGACAATCACCATGTGTAGCAGTGAACCCTGTCCAGCAAGTGTCTTTTAATCCCTCTCATGGCCAAATGTTTGTCATTGGAACTCTCTGTACTCATCAATGTGACAAATATTAGTCAACGTTTAACCCCAGGAGTTGAATGAAATTAAAGCTAGGATCAATTGCTACACCAGGTTTTCATGTTGCTTTTAATTTCTGTAGGATCTGTGACTTAGGAATGACAGGCCAATACTGCCTCTTAGTGGAAGGACAGGTGACTCAAAAAGTGAGGCGAAATAGAATAGAATAGAAATGGAAATAGATGGGAAGGTAGAGTGCCACACAAACCCTCAGCTGGCAGCCAACAGAACTGCAAGAGGGTAAATGAAAAACTAGTAGTGATGATAATGATGATAGTAATAACAGTAAAATAATAACAATTATGATAATAATAATAACAATAATAATAATGGTAAAACGTACTTCTGTGCTTTGGCAAACTTCTTTACCTCCTTGGGGAGCAGTAAAATTCAGCAGAATGCTGGTATGATTGGCTGGCCAAAACAGTCTTTTGTATGTGTGAGAACTAGAAATCTACACAGACAATCACTTGGAAGAAAAAAGCAATTAAAAGATACCTGGAAACATTAAAGGAAATTATTCCAGGTGAGAATAAAAAAAGAGTAGAATGTCTTAGATCACCCAGACATCACCAAGTCAAAAGATCTACTTTAGATTCCAAGAGTGTTGGAGCTGTGTACTGTCATCTATTGTCTAGTTCGGTAAGTTCTAGAACATTAAAAAAACATTAACTAAACAAAGTACAAATTTGAATCCGTTAGCCATCTAACAGAATTAAAGAGCTACATTATGTTGAAGAATCCTTAATTACATGGTTGAAATTTGCAGGCAGAAAAGGCTCCACTAATGCATTTCTATTTTTGAATTATGGACCAGAGACCAAATACAAATGAGGGCTGCCTCAAACAGGCACAGTTCAGAATTTGCTGTCATTCCTGAGCTATATAATCCTTCTGGGGATAATACCTTGAGTATTCTTTGAGTAGTTAAAAATGTATAGCTATCATTAGAGCCAGACTTGACAGTTTTGCTTCATGAAATAGTCTTTCTAATGACAAAATTAGTTGCTTCTCTAGTTCTAAAATTTCAGTAACAATGGAATAAATTTCACTGAAAAAAAGTGAAGAAATTATTTCTGACAACATATCAATATATGCATTTTATTATGAAGCCTGTTTCCTTCTAGTCTTACTTGAACTGCAACCATTTTTCTTCCTACAAAACAAATGCTGAAGCATTCCTCACAAACAGACATGGTCATTTGAGCTTGTATGCTTTTGGCAAGGTTAGAGTTAAATTTCTTCACAGTAATTTGCATGCTGCTGTGTTTTGGATTTGTGCTGAAAACGGTGTTGACAGCCTACCAGTGTTTTAGTTATTGCTGAACAACACTCACACAGCACCAGGGACACTTTTGCACCTCTCACCACCCCACCAATGCTTAGGCTGGGAGTGCACAAGAAGCTTAGTTGGGACACAGCCAGGACAGCTGATCCCAACAGACCAAAGGGATGTTCCACACCATGTGGCACCATGCTCTGGAAAAAAGCTGGAGGAGAGAAGAGGGAAGGGCAGGGTGATATATTTGGAGTTACGGCGCTTGTCTTCCCAAGTAGTCATGAGATATGATGGAGTCTTGCTTTCCTGGAAATGGCTAATCCTGCCTGCTGTTGGGAAGCAGAGAATGAATTCTTTCTTTTGCATTGCTTGCAGGTGCAGATTCTGCTTTACTTATTAAACTGTCTTTCCTCAAACCAAGAGCTTTTTCACTTTTATTCTTCCAGTTGTCTCACCTGTCCTACTGCAGGGGAGTGAGCGAGTGGTTGTGTGGTGCTGAGGCTGCCCATGGGAGTGAAACCACAACAGAGCCACAGCACTCAGCTGAACACATCTCCTGTCTCCGACCACTGCATTTTTTCTTATAACTGAGTTTCTGCTTACATGAGGTCTCTTCAAGCATTTTATTAAAAATAGATTTCTGCATGAATTTGGGTATTACATGTGTACTTTAATATAAAAAAACAGGATGAAATTTTGAAACTGGTATTCACTGTCTTATTCATAAACAACCTCACAACAAGGAGCTTGCCTCTTGTTCAGTATAATATTAAATCAGAAGGTGGAAAAAAGAATGAGTGGCACAATGGATGTGAGTGGAATAATTTGGAAACATTACAGGGTCTTTTTATGCATGTTTACCAAATTTCTGTATAAATAAGTAATACAATTGGAGTGCTGAGTAATTTCAGGAGATTAGTGATAAATGGGCACAAGTTGATTATTCAAGATAAAGCTGAGGGTCATTATCCTCAGCTGGTCATTAATCCCCATGAAATGACTGGTATTGAGATAGTAATTACTACCATAATGAAAATAGGGGAAAAAAAGCAGCATGACATTATTCTTACAAAACTGTCAGTTTCTAAAGAATTCATGCTTCCCTCATCACCCAACCAAGTTGCTTGAATTATTTTTAACTCTTTATACAGCTTATTTGTTCTACTACAATTTTCATCTCATCACCTCACTTAAGCTTTGGTTTCCCATCTTATATTGGAATTGCAGAAGGGCACAGCAAGAGGCAACAGTGATGGGAGAGAAAGACAGGGCATATAAATTCCCCCACCAGAAAATAAATACAAAGTATTTTCAGAATTTTGTCTATAAAGCATGTTCCACAGTGAGGTAGAAGATTGCATTATGATGTTATCTAGCTTATTTTTTCTATATTTAGTAGTGCTTTTAGCCATAGCACACATCCCAGTTCTTTGCTCTAAACCAGGATTCACCTTTTAGCCTTACAATATGTGGAATGGATAATGTCAATGTTAACTGGGTCAGAAAACATGAAGAAATTTGTCCCTAAACTGAAAAACATCTTTAAACATTTGCAATTTTGCAAACCAAGTTTGTGGTGTTTTGGTGTGCCTTCTAAGGACTTGTGAGCCTTGAAGTTCTTTTCCTTCATTTCTGCTAGACAAGCTAGAAACATATTATGAGCTGAAGGGAAGGCAATTTGTTTCCTGCTAGAAGCACTGTCATTCTGTTTCCACTGGGAAAAACCCACACATGCTGCATCATTATAACTTATAAAATGAAAAACCCAGTCTAAACTGAAAGTTTTTAACGTAACATAAGCAAGTTTAAAAATAGTATTGCCCTATATATTGCTAAAGCAAACAAGACACAGATATTCATTACTCTAAGTACTTTTTTCTAAAGCTCTTCTGTGAACACTTTTCTAAGAAGGGGATGCAGGAAAGCCACAAGATGGATTGAAGTTCTGCTAGAAAATTTGCAGTTGCTTCTGAAATGCCTCACTGTATGTAAAAGAGAGGAGGCAGAGCCAGGCTCAAAACAGCTTTAGGCAAGAATGGCTGATGGGATGTTGCCGTGAGGGCTTGCAAACCAATTACTGTGGGATGGAATAAAACCAGGTAATGGTGGACACCGATAAGTGACTTGCAGTGCAGCTCAGGAAACTAATTTGTTCTTCTAGCTTGCTTATGTTGTTTGGAGAGTTTGAGGTGAAACCTAATGATTCGTGTCTGCTAGCCAAATGAATCATTCAATACTGGACAGCTATCAAAACTGGACTCTGGCTATTTGGGGACAGTGTGAGCAGCAAAAAAAATTAATTCCTTAAGTTCTTAAAGCTCTGAATGGCACTGAGCAGAACACACTTCAGAAAAGATGGCATGTTCTCTGGAAATATAGACATGTTTTTGACAGCCAAGGCTAAAGCATGGTCTGTCAGTTTTCTAGAGGAAAAAATATAAGTTATTTGGGAGTAGAACCTTGTCTGAGAGACAATAGTGACAGGGGAACCAAGCATAATTATGCATCACAGCAAATAATAGTATTCAAACTGGGTTTGCATGGACAGGTTTTGGTAGTGGAAGGCTACAGGAGTGGCTTCTGTGAGAAGCTCCGGAAGCTTCCCCCATGTCTGACAGAGCCAATGCCTGCCAGCTCCAGGACTGCTGCTGGCCAAGGCTGAGCCAATCAGACATGGTGACAATTCCTCTGTGATAACAGATCTAAAAGGAAGTTATTGTTCAGATTTAGTCATGCTCAGAGAAGAGCAGAGTGAGAGGAGTATGTGAGAACAACTCTGCAGACACCAAGGTCAGCGGAGAAGGAGGGCAGGAGCTGCTCCAGGCAGCAGAGATTCCCCTGCAGCCCGTGGTGCAGCCCATGGTGAGGCTCCCAGCCCAGGGAGATCCACGGGAGTGCAGAGAGCCACACTGCAGAGGGGAATGCCTGAGAGGAGGCTGTGACCCCATGGAGGCCTGTGCTGTAACAGGCTCCTGGCAGGGATCTGCAGCCCCGTGGAGAGAGGAGCCAAGGCTGGAGCAGGGTTCCTGGAAGGACTTGTGATCCTGTCAGGGACCCACGCTGGAGCAGGCTGTCCTTGAAGGACTGCACCCCGTGGGAGAGTGCCTCACACTGGGGCAGTTTGTGAAGAACTGTAACCCATGGGAGGCACTCAGACCGCAGAGGTTTGTGGAGAGCTGTCTCCTGTGGGAGCAGTGCCAGGTGGAGCAGGGAAAGGACTCCTCGCCCTGAACAGCAGCAGGAACAACCTGTGATGAACTGACTGCAACCCTTATTCCTTGTCTGTCTGCACCACTTTGGGGGAGGGGGTAAAGCCCAGGAGGAGAGAGGGGAGTCGGGGAGGTATTTTTAAGATTTGCTTTGCTTCTTGTTTTCCTGCTCTGATTCTGATTGCTAATAAATTCAGCTAATATCCCCAAGTCGAGTCTGTTCTGCCTGTGACAGGAATTGGTGAGTGATGTGTCTCCCTGTCCTTGTCTCAATTCATGAACCTTTTGTTAAATTTTCTCTCCCCCTCCCAGTTGTAGAGGGGAGTGACAGAGCAGCTGTGGTGGGTACCTGGCATCCAGCCACAGTCAATCCACCACAAAAAGCACAGTGAAAAAACAAGTTGCTGGTGACAGACCAACAACAGGGTTGCAGTACAACTGTCTTGGATCTGCCAGCTAAAGCCAGGACATGCTGTAATGACCCACATGCAGTGGAGTCAGACAAAATCTGCAACAGCTGTCATGTGCACACCAATAACAAATCTAAGCAATAAGAAAAAAAACACAACAAATCTAGACAACATACATCTTAGCTTCTAAGGAGATTCACACCTGTGAGATTTCACTCCATTCTTCCAAAATTCACTCAAAAATCAATTTTGTCTTTTCTACTAATCCCATGAAGAAAACACAGGTTAGCACTGATTGTGGATAACATACTACAGGTGCTGCTAAAGAAATTGTGTGACTCAGGGGAAAGAAAATGTGCTTTCCAATTTTCCTGTGCTCCAGTGAAAATCAAAGACATAGCACATGCACCAATGTGATTAAGGACGAATACCCCTGGCCTTCTCCAGACCTTGTATACCTGTTGAAATTAACTGCTTGCACTTTCACATCTTTCCTTCTGCAGGATCAAGAAGAATTCCTTACACTCCACTGTCACCCCATGTAGCTAAGAAAGATAAGTTTTTATACCTCCCTTAAAATAACATTTTTAAAGATTTAGAATCTTAAGTTAGTTTTCTGCAGAATAGCTAGTCTCTGAGGAATTTTTTTCAGCAGAGCAGGAAAAAAGTTCCGAATAAATCAGGGAAAAAAGACAGTTAATTATTTCACTGCTGTTAGTCCCATGCGCATTTCTGTGGCACTCATATGTTGAAAGTACCAGCGTATGTGCCTGCAATCTTGAGGAATGCTCTACATTTCAGCAATTACATTTACAGCAGTAGGACAGAAGGGAATGAAAGGAAGTTGTACTAAGGGAAGTTCAGAATGGCCATGAGGAAAAGGTTCCTCACTGGAACTGCCTCCCCAGGCAAGTGATGGCAGCACCAAGCCTGTCTGAGATCAAGGAGTGTCTGGATGATGCTCTTGGTCCTATGGCTTAGTTTTAGGAAATCCTGTGAGGAGCAGGGAGATGGACTCAATCCTTACATGTCCTTTCCAAATGAGATACACTATGATTATGATTTCCTTTAATAGGAAATAATTTAATAGGTACCTTATCTCTGCAGTAGTTCTTGTAAAAACCCCCTGAAGTCCATATTCAGCCTACTCACCTCCTTCATTACACTTAATTAAAGTAAGACATGTTTTACTAGTATGTTTGCGAGATAAATGTCTACAACACATTTGTATATTTGTAATAGGACTTGGTAGACCTCGATGTCTTTTTCTTTTAAGTTGTGCAACACTTTTTCTACAGAATCAAGTCCTGGGAACTTGTCATTAGGGCAAAACTTTTAAAATACTTGAAAACATTTATATAAAGAAGTTTGTTAGATTTCATGGATGAAAAAAGTAATCTGTAAACATAATTCAAGTACACCCTGAAGGTTTGAAGATGGAACCATTATTTTATTTTGGGAGTGTTGAATCATGATTTTCAATACTTTGAGCTGGCAGCTGTAAGACACTTACAAGCTGAAATACCAGTTTAATAAGTAGCCTATAGAAATATTCAGACTACCATCAGAAATTTTTTGAGCTTGAATCACACTAAAAACTTTGCAGAGGCAAAAAATAACTGAAAAATACTGCTGAGCCACCAGGAACTATAAATTCTTAAAACCTCTTAATACTTAATATAGGGAAAGCAAGGGGTGGGGAGGGCTTATGTTTATTTATTTGTTTTAGGAAACCTAACTTCAGTCTCCTAGACTTTAGAATGGGGATTAATGTAAAGACAAGAATAGATTTGTCTATTCTTGATTGAAGTAATTTTTTTGCATTAAATAATATTTGAGATGGTAAATATTAGGATATCAGGTGAAAAATATGATAAATTATAAAGTTAACATATTTTCATTCTTGTGTCAAAATTTTCCTGCAGGAAAGATATACCATCTTGAGGACAAAGCATTTGCCTAGTTTCAAAGACCACCACATTTTTTTCATCCCCTGCACTTTTGTGCTGGTGAACACTTATACCGGCTTTTGCGCTGTACTCAAATATTTTGCTAAATATATCAGCTTTAGCCTATAAACCCTGTAATGACAGAGTGTTAAAATAAAATGTACTTCTATGTCATTAACCTTTTGTTCAGATGTGAGCTTATATGGGAAAAAATGTGAGGAAATTGCTGCCACACTTGTATGACTCTTTCATCTCAATGAAGAAAACAGATGCAGCCAAAAAAGGCTGCTTAGACTAGCTGGTATGTCCCACATACATTTCTTCCAGTCCATGCATCCATGTATTACAATAAACCACCTACTGCACTAAGTTTAAAGGGAATGCAGTCACATAAACAGGAAGATGTTACATTCAGGTTAGGCACATCATAATTAACCTTTCCTTTTTAAATTGACTAGACTGACCTGTTAGAAGAGAAACTGTAATAACCACTTTCCTCTAGAACCTCTTCAATTAGAGTCTGCAACATAAAAGAATTAATTTCAGTGAGTTATGTTCATTAAGAGTAATAAATCAATAAATATAGGTAAATACACAGCTTACCTACAACTGCTCATATGTCATCCCTTACGCCATGCTAGAAGTGCCAAGAATGCCTTAAAGTAAAAGGCAAGTAATGTTATACTACTGAATTTGGGATTTCTGCTCCCTGATCAGTTTCTTAGCAATTCTATATCCAACATAATGACAAGACAGATGCTTCATGATCAGTAACTCCCACTGAGCACAGTTACCCACTGAAAAGGTGGGGTCATTTTATGGCATGATATGAACATTTGACACATACACATTATGGAAGTATTCTAACCAAAGAAAAATGATTTAAAGATTTAATGTAACTCAGAAAGACTCATGAACTCAGAAATGCAACTTTCTTATTTTTTCCCAGTTACAGTGGAAATTTACAGTGGAAAGGCCACACAGCCAGCAGCAAATTGTGAGGACGAAAGTATTGTCTGAGGTTAAGAGATTCAAAAATTACAGATAATGAGCATCCCAACAAATTGCATTATCATCTCCAGGAACAAAATAATGCTCATTTTTAAAGTGATCGTTAGGGACTCATTTCCTACTCAAATATCACCCTTGACACCTAGTAATAATTTTGGTTTTTGCAATAAGCTGTGGAGGAGATATGCTATTTTCAATACAAAGGCCATCAAAACAAAAGTTTCTCACTCTTCTTCCTGGCGCCACAGATTTAAATGTTACTGTATCCTCTAGTCCATGGACTGCAACACAGTTTTTTTCTGTATTTAGAAGAATGTAAATGGCACAATTAACAAAATACAGGCTGTGCTTTTCCCTTACGTCCAGTGCACAAAAAATCACATGATGAAAATGTCTCTGAACCAGGAATTGAAGTTCCCCACCCCGGGTGATGCCACAGCTGGTAGGTTTGATTATACACATGGTGCTTGTGATTTGTCTCACTGAGTATCACTAGTCCAAAGTAGAATTGACACACATATTGATCTATTTTCTAAAGTATATATATGTGTGTGTGTATTTTTCTCTCCTCAAGGTTGTATGGCTTTATCTAGCTATGTAATTAAATCAACTCATTACAACTGTTTCAAACATGACAAAAGAACAACATAGGGCTTTAAACAGAATTAATTTAAAAATCATATGCAAGGACAGGTAAATCCTAAGTATGATGTTTTCAGTTACAAATATTTCTATTAATTTTCCTGGATGAGCCATAAACTATTTGCATCTTTGATATTTCTTTATAATTTCAAAGTGTACTCTCTTCAATCAATAGAAAGTTCCAGCAGTTCTGAATTGTGTATTTTACCAGGAATTAAATAAACAAAACAAACCCAACCAACCAACAACTCCAAACCAAAATCAAACACACTCCCTCCAAGAAAATCAGTATGCTCAACATTAGCTTGTTGTCCTTAAAGACTGATCTTGGAGTAGCACTTCTGTCTTCTTTGATACCATAAACTTTATTAGAAACATATATGCCACTACAGAAGTTTATGATGCTTTGCTTACCTTTTATATCAACTGGAAGCAACATATTTCCACCTGAAGAAAGATGCATCCCATGGCAATCTGCTGTGAAGATATTGGGTTCAATCAATTCATGAGAACCTTGCAGCAGCTAGGGGGACAAAAAGAGACCAAAAAAACCCACCTGAAATGTCCATCCTTCCCTTTTACCAAAACTTCAGACTTCTAAGAGACAGCTTACCCTTTCTTGTGTTTCCCAGTGCAATCAGAAGTTAAAAGACATTTCAGTACTTTCTTGGTTTATGAAAAAGTGGTGAACACAATTATGAACATCCCACCTTTTTCTCTCCAGAAACTCTGAACACTGCAAGCTGCACTTAGTATAAAGTACTGAATTCTTCAGATGATCTGAACAAAATGTCACAAACTATACATTTGTGTGAAGATAAACAGGAAAATGTATTATCTTGAACCTGTGAGAGAAGCAGCTTATGACTCTGTTTTTTAAAACTGTGGCTTCAAGTGAAATTGTTAGCCAAAATTCAAGTGGTATAATTCCCATCAGAGGGAACCCAACACTTTCAAAACCTGAAAGTCAGTTCAGCTACTTGCTATATGAGCAATGATATTGACATTAAACTTAAAAACATCTAGTTTTGAAAATACCCTCTGGTAACAGCTCTGACAGGACCACTTCATGTACAGAAGAGAAATTTCAGTTATGCAGTTCTGCAGCATGATAACACTTTTACAGTTATAGAAACTGAACAATCTCTGCTCTGAGAAGACTTTTACCCCATCACTGATGAGTGGAGGATTCTTTTTCCAGTAATTCCTATTAGGTTTTCTAATTTGGCCTAGTTAAAAACATTATTTTTAAATTTTATTTACAGAAATCGTACAACTTCATAACAACATTTGCTGTAAGAGTTCAATCTAATTCTTTTCTCTGTTTATGTTCCTCCTATTACCTCCAAATTATATCCACGTCACCCAGTAGACTTACAGTGTTGGTTTTGGTAAATCATGTAACATTTAAGTTTATCAATTTGCCATCCTTCTAACTGCACTCTTTTTTTGTTGCTTTCCATCAACAGAATATAACTATTTCCTTCAAGGTGGAATGCCCAGAATTGCATTCAACATTTCAAAAATTTTCAATATACTATTATTTACCTTTTAAATAGATTATTTCTTCCTTTTTCTACAGGCTTAAATCCAATAGTTTTGAAGCTAACAATTTTACAGTTGATAACGTTTACAAATAATTTGCTTTATTTCTAAAAACCTGAAAACTAGGTTAATTTTATAATAAGCGTTTTCTTTTTCTTACCATATTTTTGGGCATCCTTTTCTGAAAACATCAACTCAATACACAATGAGCAGGTGTTACTTAGATATAATGTTATGGTGGAAATACAGGAAGTTTTTCTGTAAATCACAACTTGATTTGCAGGACATGAAACTGATAGCTCAGAATGAAACATCTTTAACTACCTTTCTAATGTACTACCAATGTGCCACCTTTCAGGAAGTTTTAGCACCCCAGGATAATTATTACAAAACAAAGGAAGGATCCTGCATTTGAGGTCAGTCTTTTGTAGCAAGCAATGAGACAGAAGATTCCATAATTTAGTGGAAGTAGGTGATAATTAAATTAAGTTACAGAGTCATCAAAAAGTCACCTTAGTCATCAAATTTTAGGCACAATAATATATCTAACAACTGCTTTATCATCAATTCATAAATGAAATATCATAGCTTCAGTCTCCCACAGTACACAGATGCCAAGAAAGTAAAGTTCAAGTCCTTTGCTGATTACAGTCCTCTCAGGAGATTTTTGAAGGAACATTTGGAAATTCTGATATTAGTCATTAGATCTTTCTCTGTTGGAGAGCATCCAGCATGTCACTGGAAAACATGCAAGCATGCTTCTTCAGTCAGCCCATGCTTACAAATCTGCAGTAGTTTTAAACTGATGACACTAGAATGTTGCTGACACACTGTGCAACAACAGGACAAGGCATTTTCTATCCAAGGTACTCTGGGACACTGCTTTCTTAGGATTAATGGTTTGAGTAGGAGTACAGAACAAAATAAGAAAAAATCTTAAGGAACTATTAACATATCAAGAAGAGCTTGCATAAATTAAGAGTTCACATGACCTCTAGTTACATTGCCCTTTCTCTGGTCTTTCTGAGCTCTGATGAGGTCTGCTTTTGTGGATGAGGAGCTAGCAGGTCCTTTTCATTTACAGAAAGAGTTCTTATGACAAGATACAAACTTGAAACCAACCTGCAGAAACTTCTTACTTAAGGAGAGTCCGTATTTGCCACATATAGGATAGCTGGAGAATATTCTAAAGATTTCCTTTTGAAAATGGACCCTTACACTTATATTTCTGTGATACTAATATCAACAGCATGATTGAATAGAGAGACAAACCTGACCACAAGTAGTAAATGATGAACCAAATATTTTTGATTTCTGATTTCAGATTACAAGGATTGCTCTGCTGACTGAAGAGGGACTTTTTGAATCTCTTGATGGATCTCCTTTTTAAGCTGCATTGCAAAGCTGGAGGAAGCTATATGAAACAAAGAAATACACTTTCACCATTCAGTTACACCTGCCATTCAGAAATGCTATTATTGAGAAATGCAGCTACACTGATGCCTTAAGCTCTGTCCAGTCTCTGTTTCAGGTCAGCCTTCCTAAGGTATCAACACTGCAAAAAGAAACATTGCTATCTAATGGCATGGTGATAAACAACAGTATAAGACTGGATTTAATGGGATATTATAATAAGGCTCCTTCATTTGCCCATTCTGTTAGGTTTGGTTGACCATGTAAATCAGGTCCTCTATTCCTGAAGATAAACATCATTATTAGCCTAACACTGGTAATACCAGAATTGCCTCCCTGGTCAAAATGCTAGTATTTTGGACACTTTTCTACAGATGAAGCACACAGAACATTACCCTAGATTTCATGTTGGCAATAATGAGTTGCTCCATCTGAAATTAAGGGAATATCAAGCTCAAACCTTCATTTAATGTGTATAGAATGGCTTCAATGGCTTCTTTTAAGGTCCTTATGGGTCTTAATACAATTCTGAGCATCCTTTTTGCTCTAAGCTTCCTGAGGGAGGTAATTTGCCTTTCGCTTTTCTATAAAGCATAACTGATTTTATATACTTTTTCCTCCTGTAACTTTTTGGTTGAAAAAGAACACATCTTTCATCTATATTTACACAAAACAAAAACCCAAACAAAAACCCCACAAATCATACTCTATTGTACTTAAAGTCTTCAATAGAGAGTTCAAGGGATATCTTTTCCTTTAAAATAACTTTTAGGCTCTAACAGTAAATGTACAGTTTCAGCTGTTGGTCACTGCAATGATACCAACCCAGTCTGACAACCATTCTATGGTAAGTTACTACTCTTTTTTTTTTTTTTTTATTTATCTCTTATGCTGTTCCTTTATAGTTGTTTATACCTGCAGACACTGTTTGAAAAACTATGATTTTCTATACTAGTGTTTAGTATACACTTTATAATAATTTCATTGATGTAAATTCATGAAGTGCCACTCCACTGAATTCAGGAAGCTTTTTGACTACCTAGGGAGGGGTTGACCACTAATGATTCACATTCAAACACTGACATAGTACACATTATAAAATGTTTATCCCACTGGAACAAATTACTGCTCTTAGATAGCTATAAATCCAGAATGGTTTTATTGGCCTCACAGGATTCTTGATTTGCTCTTACAAACCAGGGATCAAAGTCTCATGCTAAGCACAAAAGTCTTCTCCAGACAGCTGCTGGCATGCAGGTTTTGGTTTGGTTTTTTTTTACAGACAGATACCACTCCTTTTTCATGCAGACAAGGCCTTATAAGTATGCTTTAAGTCAGAAGTTGAATGTTCCTTAGCCTTTAAGAGAGTAAAAAAAATGATGCCTTAGGAAAGGCCGACAACATATTCTATGGATTACATACCACTGCAATCAATTGTGAGTAGTTAATGTGCCGTGGGGATACTGGGATATTCTGAAGCAGAAATGGTAAAGAACAAGTCCAGTGCTTGAGAAACTTGGGAATTGCCTTGGGCACTAGTGTCCAATTTTAGCTTTTGTTTTAATGAAATCAGTTGTCAGATCAGTTAAAAAAATAAAATAAAAAAAAGCCAAGGATTTACATAATGCTTTTTAAAAAGCTTTCTCTTCATTGTTTTCCAGAGATCACTCTGATTCTTGTTCCCATGGAAACAGGGAAGGCTGCTGGCAGCCAAGAACTAACAGGCAAGAACTTTTTCTTGCAAACTTCAGTTTAGAACTGTCAGCTGGAATATGTAACAGTTTGAGAAAACAGCTATATATGATAAAAAATACTCGACCTTAGATTTGTGAGAACATAAACAAGTGCAAGGGAGGCATTAGGAACACATGGAACATATGGAACAAGTACAGGTATGGATTCTGGCTTCTCTGAAATCAGAGAGAAGCTGTTGCTACTCCTTCAGTGGTCAATTCTGAGCCAGTTTTTGAGCTGCTGCTAGTTCTGGGTTCTTCAGCATTCACATTACAATAACTCATATTAATTAGTAAGCCACTTGAGAAAACCTTCAATAGAGAGGACAGGCTCAGTAATGAGCACCTTGGACATAATCCTAATATACCATGTAAAATTGAACTGCCTCATTTCTGCTGATAGGAGGATATAATTTCCAATTATTTTAAATAATTGTTTCCTTTGTCTTTGATAATTTAATTCTTGTATTACTTGTTTTTATAAGCTTGACAAGTAAAAAGAAAAAAACAACAAGAGAGAGACATGTAAAGCACACCCAAGTTCAGTTATGTTATTCTGTTTCTAAACAAAATGAAATAAATTTGGCTGATCAAACTCAAAAGCCCTGAGGTGATAAACATTGCATCCCAAATGTAAACATTTCATTCTGGAAAATAAAAAGCTGTTTATTTAAGAACAGGATTTTTTTTTCAAATATCTGCATGGTAACCATCTTTCTGCAGAATAAAGAGGTTCCAATCAGATTTTTAGGTGAGAGTTCAAGGCAGATTTTGTATCAGCTCAGTTCCAGTTTTGCTTTGGAATCAGCATGAAGTAACTTCAACTCTCTCTCACTATGAAACAGTTGAACTTAGCTTAAAACAAGTTTAAATTTGAAAAATATCTGATATTTCATAATAGTTAACATTATCAGGATTTCATCTCCTGCACTAAAACTCCCAAGAGAGTATTACTATGTACTGATAATTAAAATCTAACTTCAAAGTTATTTTGAAACTATTACTACAGAGGAAAGCATTTTATTAACTCTCCATGTCAGTATATGATATTGTCACCTTAAGTAGTCATATTGCTGGTATGACAGAAAGCTGTAAAACTACTTTACTGTACAATCCATTTTTCTGAGGCGAACCACAGCTTTTTTTTTTCATATGACTCAATTATTGCCATCCTCCACATACTAATATTCAAAGTCAGTCTTTATTTTAATGATATATTTTTAAAGCATCCTGCCATCTGCAAAAATGTCAAGTTCTGTTGTTTTTAAAGAACAGTAACTAAATTAGCAGCACTTTGCAGTAACATCATTTTGACAACAGCAAATGACTAAAAAGTACCAAATGCCAGAAGCAACAGGAATGCATACTTGAGTGATGAAGATAATTTAGTGCAGCTGAATAAGAATCTGCTAAACAGGGTCACTGATCTGACACACCTTCCTTTGTGATTCAGCAATTCCTACTGACGCCGTAGATGACAAGAGTAAAAATCAGGAGGGCAGCTCATTTTGTTCCCTCAGTTCATTAATAGCATACAGTGTTTAAAACTTGTAGATGTAGACACCAAGCTGGAATGCTTGAGTTGTTTTCCCAATAATGCTAAAAACAAAAAAAGGATAACCTAAAACGTTAGAAAATTTAGACAATGTAAGAGACAATTTGTTTCAAAAGAAAATCCCTTTCTCTGAATCACTAAACTACTCTTTAAGAAAAACAGTATTAATGTGCCTTAACAATAGTTAAAATATTGTCACGTTTATTCAAAAGAATAAATATACAAGAAACATAATTTTCTTAACTGATTTTTTTACATAGACTAACACAATATATTTTTTAATATATTTTGATGTTATGAAACTTATTTTCATTCTACCCTGAGCATTATAATAATATGTCTGAGAAGGACAATTTCAATGAGGTAAATCTATTGTTTAGGATTTTTAATCTTGTACATTAAAATCATACACATTGTCAGGTCCAGAGATTAAATAAAAGCTTATCAGCAGACTTGCACTGTAAAACACTTGGTGTATCACTAAAGAACATTAGTTCACAAAATAATCTTTTCCAAGTTTTATTAGACCTGGAAGCTAAGCAAAGAGCTTTGGCCAAAGTAGTAATTTAGACATTCTAACATTTACTCTCACAGAAACACCCGGAGGATCATCAAGTCTTATGTATAAAATTACAACAGAAACTTTTCTTTTCTTTTCCTTTTTTTTTTTTTTTCCAAAATGACCTTATGTCATGATTAAAAATTCTACTGAGAGGGGAATGAAACCCAAATACCAACACTAACTAGTCCACAGCAGACCAAAGCTTTTACCACTGTTTTTACTGAAGAATTTCTGTGCTGGGTACTTTAATAATAAGAAAGACATTCACAAATATTAGTGTCTAAAGATCATCCAGATGTGAACTGTGCTCTCAGAGAAACAAAGTGATATAGAAAACATCCTTCTCTACCACTGGGAGACATTCCTAGTAGGATCAGGAAGAATCGTCGATATTGTTGGGGTTTTTTGCTGTACTGCCTTTTGGCAGATGTCTTGAGAAAATCAAGTGAAATTCAGTTTGACATATTTTCCCTAGGTCTTATCTTAATAAACAGTACGGGGAAAAGAAGCTTTGCCTTTCCTCGGAGCCACTTAAATAAGAATGTAAGTTGGTTCTGCTCAAGGTGACAGTAGAAGCCATGCTACAACAATCTAAAATATATGCCACTGGAAGAACAATTTTGATTTAACTCTTTTTGCCTCATTTTCACCTCTCTACCAACTGTTTCAACACTGCTATGTTAAAGGCCCAAAAGAACGCAGTATGGCCTTGCCATTTTAGTGTTAAAATCTTCAGTTATGTCAGGACATTCATAAAACCTTTACTTCTTTGACATGTTCCCATTTTCACTGCTCCCTGTTCTGTGGTATTTGTTTCCTCTTTTCCAGTCAATGGCTTGTATTACAAACCAAGAGTAAATAAATCAGGGACTTTTCTTTTGTAGGTCTTTTTTTTTTTTTTTTTTCTGTATAGAAATATGTTTAGAATGATAACAGTAAACAGCAATGACCATGTAGGACATAATTTGGATTTCCCTGTTATGCAATTTATGGAGCTTTTTCTCTTTTTAGTGTGACAGCAACAATATGATTTAAAAGTCTAGAAGGACCAGATTTAATGTCTACCTGTAGTATCTGTCTGCTTCAAAGACTTAAGGAGTTCCCATGAAGTCCATACACTCCAGATCACTCCAAGTTCCTTGTTAGGGTTTGTTTTTTAAAAAAATCCAGAAGTATAACATTATTTTAAAGATGAGGGCACATGTGGGAATAGGCAGCTGAAGACTTAACCAAAGCTTTTAAGACTTTTATGCAAAAGGAAAACATCACTGAGAAAAGGTAATGGATTTACTGAAATTTCTCACAGAAATGAAAATATCAACAAAGGCTAAAGTATTTTTCTGTAGATCATAATAGCTCGCAGACCTTATGTTTAAACTGTGTTGTTATTATTTGGTACCCTTTAGCAAACAGCACTGGAACTACTGAAGGTTGACATCAAATTTGGATTTGTAGTGCATAATTAAAATTCTTAATACAGTTTTTATATTAAAAGCTGTAAAATGGATCTTAGTACAGACAACAAGCATTTTTTTTGTGAAGATCAATATCTTAACTGATCAAAATATTTTTATTTCAAATATTACTTAACTCAGACAATACGCATTCTGAAATCACAGCTTAGCAACTTACGGCATGTGAAGCTTCTCAATAAAAGGAAAAGTACTTCAAATTGATAACTTGTTTCATCAATCATGATGTGTAAATACATGATCATTTGTAAGGGCTGTATGAAATATTCATTCTACAGGAGAAATTCCCATTGCATAAAGCAGAATTTTAGCTGGGATAATTACAATTAACATAACATCTTACTGATTCACTATTTGAATTCATACTTCTAAGAAGCAACTTAATGATAATTCAGATAACGTATTTGTATATTTGTAATTATTTGTATATTTCATATTTGTATATGAAATGTAATTATCTCTTTTTCTAACATTTTAAAATACAATCATAAATAAAACTATGCTATTTCGTATTGCAAACAGCTACAGCTGGTAGACTATGGAACTGACATCTCATCATGAACAAACACTCATTTTCTTAGTGTGGAACCTCTGGGTGAGTGAAGGTACTCTCAAAAGCAGATCAATAGGCATTAAAGAGGAAGAAATAAAAGAGGAAACACTCTATAGGCAACAAGAGAATAATGTAATAATGTCCAAAACCTTGAAAATCATTAGGTTTAATTTAAGTTAAAGTTTGAATTTCTCACAAGCACAAAATTACCTGACCGCAGCCTTGATCCAGAACCAACATAATCTCTATCATTACTAAAAAAAAAAAAATAAAGAAGAAAAGTTTTAATTGTGTTTAGCATCAATGATTGTAGAGAAAATATCAGTATTCCCTGACTCCTTCTGATGTTTCCTCTAAAGGAAATCTGTCCAAATTCAGTAGTTTACAACTCTGCATTTTTAAGTCACATAAAGGCTGGTTTAATCTGCATGTCAAAAATATAATGACTTCTACTCAATAAAACTTTCTTTCCTTGGTCAGTACTAATAAAGTGGGGGGGGAAATGGCATTACATTATCATGATAGCAATAGCTCAATGTCAGAAATACAGGTCTACATGTTTCAGTTCAAGATCCTTCCTTAAACTCTAGACAAATGCTTTCCCTGGGTGCAGATTTCACTAGCTGAGATAAGCAATAACAAATGGATACAGAAACCAGGGAACTGAAAGAACAAACGTGATGTCCCGATGAATGGCAGCCTGGATAACCCAAGTACGGCAAGAAGTTGTATCCATTTCTGTGACAGTAGGGAAAACTACAGTTTCAAGGAGTAGTTACAAATTAAGACAAGGAAATAGTCTGGCTAATGATTACGTAAGGGGCAGAGATTTGTACGGTAGTGGATTTCTGCAAAGAGAAAGAAAATGTGCTTGCTTCAACGCTCAGGCATGGGGAAGCTGCCATTACTGATTGCAACAGGACTAAAGATGTAAGGTAAGAAGTGGTAAATGGGAGACTGGATGGTGCTATGCTAAGAACCGTTCTGAAAGCAAAAATAAAACATTGCATTTGGATCCAACGGGTCTGATGAGAAACACAGGAAAAGAATCAATACCATCATTATAAACGCTTACCTAGCTGAGTTAAAGGTAAAGGCAGAGGCAGATAAGGCCAAGAGTGATTTTGAGAGTTTTTTTCCAGATATGAAAGAAAAGCAGAAACGAAGAAACAATTAACAGGATTTCTGAATAAGGGTGGTGCCAAAAAGATCAGAAAAAATAATGATCAAGAATGTTTTTGATGCATTACTGAAGACACAGATGAAAAAGGAAGACCAGTTATTGGTCTAACATTCAGCTATATTCTATTCATTCTATTAAGCTATAAAACTGAATGCAAACATTGAAATAATTTATTGCATTCCGCCAAAAAATGTGTAGAAGGAAAGTTAATGTTTGATGACATCTATTATTTATGCACTTGGAAAGCATTGCCTTAAAGCAAATATTAGTCTTAAGCATTTGTCCTAAATCATTCCTGTAAAACCATTCTTTTGATGATAATTTGGATGGTAATTTGAGATCACCCTGATATCTCATTTTGATTGAGTTCATGTTTAATGAAAAGATAATTCTGCTAACTGAAATTCTGCATAGCAAGATTGAGTTATTCTTACAATTTTCCCATACAATGAATGTATTTTAATAAAAGGACTGCATCTTTGTCTACATGAGATTTTTTCCACACCAGTAGCATCACAAACATTATCACTAAACAAGAACAGAAGCATCTAATCACTCAAACAGCAGATAAGAAAAAAAAGATGTTATGCTGAACAAACCAGTTTTCCCATTGTTGGTCTTGTTACAACAGTTATATTAGTTCTAGAGCAACTGTAGAGCAAATATATTTCTGAGAATCTTACATCTTTTCTGTTCAAACATACTTTTGTGTTGAACTCTGGAATATTTTCCCTACTTTTCTGAGATCTTCTGAATTAAAAAAAAAAATCTGAAGGAGGCTTTCATCTGTCAAACTGATTCACTTTAAAACCAAAAGAAATTATACATCTTTAGGCCAAGTTTATCTCCCTAAAAAGGAGACACAGAGACTGAAAGAGATTGAAAGAAAAAGAAACATTTTAATCCTCGCTGATGCTTTACTTAGCAAAACAGATATCAAAATCCTGTGGTAGCTATCAAAATCCTGTGGTAGCTGGCAGAAAAGACTATTTGATTAGAGCAGCTGAATTACATAATAGCAAATAAACTAGGCCCTCACAGAAGCAAAAGTTCTTCAGTTAACTTTGTTAATGAGACAGGAAAATAGAAAATCGAGTGCCCACTGCCTAGAAAATGAAGGAAATTAAAAACATTACTGTGCCTATTCAAGGAAGTGATATTTTACCTGCTCTGGGTGCAGACACAATAACACAAATACAAAAGTAAAATCTCTGAGTGAACGTGAGTCATGGTGCTTGGGGTAAGGATTTTGAGTTACAAACACAGACACCGTCACAAAAAATACTATAATATATTATGTGAACATATGCAAGAAAATCTGTAAACAAAAGCCACTTGGCTAGAAAGCTGCATGCAAAGACAGCTGTTTGCCAGAATTTTAGGAAAAACAATCACCCTTTTCAAGTACTCATATACAAAATTGAGTTTGAAATACTATACCCTTTGGCTGTTCCAAATAAATGGTCTCTTATCAGTAAAGGACTCATATCCAAATTTGCCTGATCAGTTTGATGACTCACCACATTTGACTTGCTAATCTGCAGTCTTATGAGTGTATTTACAAGTGCATGATATTTCACACCAAAGAGTCTGTCTCACCACTCACTGTACACAGCAGAGAGGCAATATTTTCTGATTCATATGCTAAAGTTAGGAAAATACTTATTAATGCTAAAAAACAAAACCCCAAAAATTATGAACATCCCTAAACAACAGTAAATGCCCTTCAGGCCTATTTTTATTGCTTATTATTATGCTAGAGACCCACTGAGCAGCTAGATCTGAAAGAGGAATCTCATTATGTTACTCACTATGAAAACACAGGAAATAATTTAATAACTAAACACAAGGAGATTCAAATGTGTAAAAATCAATGTAACAAACACACAGGTATCCACACACTCAAAGAACACTAGTGATTTTATTCACACTCCCTAGCCTTCTGTGTACAAGCTATGCTAATCACACACAGCCAGTCAGGGAGTAAGAAACAGCACAAATGAGCAGGAAAGTTAACTCTAATAAGTCCTGGAGCACAGGGTGTGTCCTGATGTTCAGCTCAGGGTTACCTGGACAATATTTCCTTTTACTATGGCTACTCCTTTGACAAGGACAGGAAGAGCAAGGCAATATGTGTTGTTCAATTGCCTTGCAAGAGGGTGTTTTTCAGTTCAAGATGATCTCAGGGAAAATGAAATACAAATCATCCATCTCTTTCCTGTTTTGTGCCCACTCTTGTTAGAAAGTGAAAGACACACAAAAGCTTTTCATTCTCATCAGCCTCCCTATTCTGAACAGCTCTATGCAGATTCCTTGAGGACATCAAAAAAAGTATCAAATGGGGCATAAATAATTTCTCTGACTGATAATTTGGTCTTTAGCAGCTCATGTAATTAGAGCAACTTCTAAGACTTTAACTTCTTAACATGCATCAATATTAGTAAAAATCATACAAATACATTTTAATATGAAGTTTAGTCTGCTCTTGCAGGCACCTAAACGGGAAATTTAGCTGGTAAAGAAAGAGCTGCTAAGATGATATCACACAAACCTGAGAAGATAGGGACTTTTGCTTAGGTTTTAACTTTCACTTCAATGGTATCTAAAAAACAAAACCTCTGAAATCCTTTCCAAGTTTGATCAGACTGACAGGAAAAATGAATCAAGATTTTGTATTAGCAGAGAAATTCAGTACATCTCCTTGAATGAAATGGAAGCAAAGGGAGTGGTTTCTTGAATGACAGCTCAATGATCTTTTCAGGAGAAAACTGAAATTACCTTTATTTATTCAAAATACTCTTAGTAAGGTGCCCTTCAAATCACTGTAAACTGGAATGGAAAATTCCAACCAGGTTAATTAAGCTGTTTTGCAGAGCAAGCAACGAAGTTTGTTTTCTTCCTAGCAGTGATTCCATGTATAGCAACAGAAGCTGACATAAACATACTTCCAACTTAACTGAGGCATCATATAGGAAAACTGGGCTGATGTCTTCAATAAAATCCCATCAACCTGAGGTCTCAAGAGAAATCTGAATCTTAGACCAATCAGGAAAAGCAAGCCTACAAAACACTAAGGTCTCCAAAGTTCTTCACAGACAGCCCATTGTGAAATGATTTGTATCTTGGTGCAATAATAATTTTCAAGAAATTCCCTAAACTTTCCCTTCACAATCTGAAACCAGAAAACCATATACAGAAGATGTCAGGCAATCTTATTCCAAAAACTTACCAAACTGTCACAGTCATCTTAGCTAAAGAAGAAATGTCTTCTCAAGTCACCAAATCCATCAAATACAACTAGCCTAGATGAAAAAAAAAAACAAAACGACAACCCTCATCTCTGTGACCACAGAACTTTCAAGATATAAGGTAGCTGCCTGCAATGTAGCCCAAATTACAGGCTCCAGAAAACAAATGACATTACTGAATGGAGGTTTATTTTATAATATATTTGTTGTTATCCTCAAAAGGAGTTAAATTTGGAGCTAAGTGATGGAGCAAATTTGAATGATCTAAACTCATGACCTAAGTGATGAGCCAAATCACCTGTTACTTAAAACATGCAGAGTTCCTATTTAGAGAGCATACCAGTTCTAATAATCCCCAGTTATTCTATTGGATATGAGCATTACCTGCACAAAGCTCAAGTCCAGCACTGTTTAAAACAGTTGCATTTCTCAAAGAAAGATATAGGGGACCCTTTTAGAGTTACATCACTAGAATATTGTTCAGGCAGATCTGTGCTGTCTTCATTTGGTACTTTGAATGGTAACTTTGAATACTACTGGGTTGCAGAAATTCAGGAAAGAAATCCTGGATATCAATGTCTTTGCTTTACTGGTCAGAAGATATATAAGTGCTGAGATTCCTCCAAATAGTGGAAACATAAATGAAATTATGGGTAAGAGAAAAACTTTTAAACAAGATACAGCAGGACAACAGGATTGTGTTTTAAGACTTGTTAATGTTTTGAAAACGCTGAGAAATTCTGAAAAGAATCTATTGCATGCTACCTCTATATTGGGAGGAAGGTTAGAAGTACATAAAGCCCTTAGACCAGGGTTTTCTAATAGCATGTTTTACACTGAATTGTCTTTCAATGTATTTAGGACACTGTCCTGATTGTGATGTAAATGAACATGATTAAGGGAAACAAAAAATATTGTCCAAAAGAGCCTTCCTAGACAAAAAGTAAATTTTTCAACTCTCAGCCAACTGGCACACCAGCTCTAGTAGACTACTATGCATTAAGACATATACATATTTTCCTGTTACTTGGTTTTACCAACAGAAGTGAAGGTATGGTTACACTGTAAACCATACGCAAGTAAAACCCTTTTTATATGACTAAACTAAGGTAAAGTTGAGAACCTTGTAATTTTAAACTAAGAAAAAAAGAGCAACTAATAAACTGTTGCCATTCCATCATTCTTCACAGCTTTTTGACTCAGTATGTCCCTATCCTCTGTCATTCTTTATAATTTGAAATTATAATGACTTCGGGAAAAGAAAAATGCATCTGTCAGTGCTGCCTCTATGCTTCTGAAATGTGCAGAATCTTGTTCCTGTAGAATTAATCATTTCAAGTACCAGGAGTAACTATTCCAGAATCTGCACACCCTGCACTTGGCAATCTTGGGAGTTGTTAGAGGAGCTGGTCTTGTAGAAATACATTGTCTATAAATTCTGTACTAAGAAGAATAATCCTTTTCTTAAAGCATAATTGAAAAACACTGAGAATGCAGAGTCATTAAAAATATTATGACAGTACTGGACTATAAAAAAGTTTACCCCTAGTACACTGACAAATCCATAGCAGCTTCTGTGCTACTGAACAGCTCAGCATATCACACCTTTTTGCAAAACACCACCCTAGTTTTAAATTAGAATGATCACGTTTTCTCTGAGAATGATGTGATGACAGCACAATTATACAAATCCTTTCACGATCCTCATCAATATACCTGAAATTAAAATTCTCATCTTCGTGTTAGCAGTTTCCAAGTTAGCTAGATCAAAGTTGGTCACATTTCCCCTGTAATGCTGGCATGCTTGACAAAACCAAATGCAAACTCTGTTAGCTACTTATTATTAATGAATGGAGCACATCTCAAGCAATACCCAATTATCCTGACCTTATAATTTTTTTTAAAGCTATATTTTCTTTACTCCTGGAAAGTAGAAACATTTGCCAGCATTAATTACAACTGATCTATAACACTGACTTCAACATGAAGTAGAAACTACAGCTGATCTAAGAATGCAAGACTGCAGAGTTATTTTCCTGAAAAAGCAATCCTGAAGCATCTATATAATAATTAGACTCTATGCCAGGAGAAAAATTGATAATGACTTCTAGAAATGCTGATTAAAGTTACTGCAACTGATAGAAACTGACTGGATCTTTCCACTTAAATTATTTAATTAAAACTACAGCAATATGGCTGATAATAATGACAGATTAGGAAAAGCTTTATTTTATTAATGTCTAAATCTTAACAAAGAAAAATTAACTACAAGGAGATCATTACCACAAATGCTTTGGGTGTGGCAAGTTACAAACTACACAAAGGCTTCAAATTTCTGTGCACAATGGTGAACTAGCCCACAAAGAATTACACTCCTGTGAGACACACAACGTGTTATTCTTCAGTATGAACACAAAATAGAACTTTGTCCCTGGAAACTGCTTTTTCTCAAGGGCTTCAGTGTATGCAGTACCTTCCCACAGTCATTCAAGGCTTCCCTGTATCCTGCAGCCTGATCCTGTTACTCTATGAGCACAGGAAAATGACCAAAAAACGTGCTTTCTAAAATTATTATTTTTAAAGAAAACATTGACAATAATCTCAGGGCTGGCTAGCCACAGGTCCTTCAGCCTTCAAAATGGCAGGCTATCCAGTTACAATTAGCAAATCATTCTAAAGGATGTTAAGTAGAATTACCAAACCATTTATTTGCCCTGCACTAATGGCTAGACATTTCAGTAAAAACAGGTCATATTTCTTCAGTACCTGGGACAAAATTTTAAATAAAATCCAGCTACTAAATAGGATTATAAACAAATAATGTTCTTCTACATTAATTTCTAAGAAGAAATTAATGTTCTTCTACGTTTTTGAAGCCTGGGATGCAGCAATAATGTTTTCTAATCTTCAGACAGCTACATTCACTTTACCTTTTAAAAGTACATCTAAATCATTCCCATATTTTATGAATGCAAATCTTAAATTTTGCTTAACTCTAATATTTCCTTTTTTCTTTTCTAGTATAAAGTGGACTTTAATTTTCTCTAATCAGAATCCCATTGCATTCAATAGGTAGATCAAAATACAGCAAGCAAACTCATAGTGGTAAGAGCTAGGTTTTTTTATATTTTAAAAAATTTTCAAATTGGAAATATAATCCCTAAAAACTGTTACTTAAGATAACACCCGACACAGCTGGTGCTTTCCAATCTGATTACCATAAATAACCATAAGCAGAATTACTGTTGCGCTTTGTCACATAATTCTGTCCAAATTAAAATCTACACATTCTTCCAGTTCCATTCAGTCAGTTCTTCCAGACAGCTAAAGCTTGTCCCTTTCAACTTTCTTTTTCACACTCTTCCATCTGTTTCTTATCAATATTAGTCATCTTATGTTTAAATTTAAACCCACCTTCTTTCTCAAGGAACCCAATAATATTTTTAGTTTTCATAGCTGCTACTGCAAAATATGGGGACAAGCTACACAAAGTGCTGGTGATACCAAAGGTATTAAACTGCACGTGGCTGTCATAGAGGCACAATTATTTTCTTTACTTAGGTAACAACAGATTGTGAACTTGCAACAAATAGTGAAATACCCTCTTATACTGGACTAAGCTTTACTGTTAGAAAGTGGTGTACACGCTTCATTCTTGAAGAATCTTACCCATAGCAGACTGTGTCAAATTACTTAAATTGGAGCTACTTGAATTGTCCACTAGGTCTGTGTCATTGGCTAATTCAGAGAAAATAACTGCACACAAAAATGAAAACAAAGAAGATTCTAACCCACCTCTGACCAGCATGATAGCACCCGATGCTTCTTTTGCTAATGTTTACCTTTCTCCATAGTCCTGTCATCCTCTGGCAGGATTGCTTCATATGTTCTTCCCTCATCTCTTACATGTGCAGATCGACAATTGTCAACTGGAAGGTCAGTATTTTCTGAAAATACACTTTTGCAACTGGCTGCTCCACTGCTGCTACTATGCAGACTCAACTTCTCATCATTTTTCTGACAAGAAGGAACAAAAAGTCAGTGTTAGATATTGTCCTTTTCCAACACTTACTAGAAAATCCAAAAATTGAAGTGTCACTTGTGTATACACACATAAAACTAGACTTGGCTGTTAGTCCAAGACTGCACAGTACCTGGTTCAGTTACTGATTCTAAATTTAGAGCAAGACTTTTAAACTCTTAAACTAAACAAATTATTTCTATCCTTTACATATAAGGCTTTGTTCTTGATGACAGTCTTTTCACAACAAGCACTGAAAGTGAGAAAAATGAAACAAATGACAGAGAAGAAGTGAATACTGAACAAAGGAAAAATAATGGATTGGACAAAGGTAGTAGGTTCCCGTGGACAAGTATTGGTAGATTTGCTCTCTTCCATGGTAGATAACAAACAGCAGTCCAGTTCTGGACAATGCAAAACCTGCACAACAGTCAAGATATGTAGTAAAATATGAAGTGAACTTGATATGATGTTGCTGTGGTTTGACACTGGCCCAATGCCATGGACCCACGAGAGTCGCTCGCTCACCCTCCCCAGCCACAGCTGGGTAAAGGAGGGAAAAGGAATAAAAAAAATTAACAAGGCTTCATGAGTGAGATAAGGACCAGGAAAAATATTTCAAGGGCAAAACAGGCTCAACTTTAGTTGCAAAGTGAAATTTATTTCAGTTCTCCATGAACTTCTGTGGCGTGGGAGAAGACTCAGACTCACTGAGACACTGAGACTGATATGACCAAATGTTACTGGCATTACCAAAGCAGAGCAAAGAAAATCAAAACACAGAATACAAATTCCTTGCTTTTAACATTTAAGTGCCGCATCTTGTTCATAGCACAGGGTTCTTTAAGGCATATAAAATTCTGCCTCTGTGGATGTTTTTAGTTTTTTCTGGAATGAATAGAAATCTCCAGTCCCTACTATTGCTTCTATTTTAATGCAACATATTTTGAAGTAAAACTTTTTATGATCTCCTATTGCTCCAAATCTTCACATATTATTTCTGTTATTTCTGTTGTGTGTAAATAAATCATGTTTCTTTTTCCTCCATCTTGTCAGAGTAAAGCATAATAAAGCATAAAGGAGCACAGGAGATAAATTATATAAATATATCAGTTTTAAAAAATTATTGTCTTTAATATTTAAGTAATTCCAGGAGCTAATACATTCCTAAATACTTACATTCTTACCAAGTCTGCATAAGACAGTTTGTCCTGTATCTAAGACAACATTATTTCAAAATCTTTTCCATGAAGTATTTTGACTTTATTAGGATACAGGAAAGTGAATGCACCAGAAACTTTCTCCTGAGAAACTTCACTGCATCCCTGAGCACTGTCAACACATACCATTGTCTGTATAACTGTCTGCTTCTACTACTTCCCCATCCTTTGTTCTAGTCCCAAATTTTTCACAAGCCAAGAGATGGCTTGTCAAGGTTTTCTCTTTAAATTCAGGTGGAGAAAGGTCATTCTATACTTCAGTACTAGACTAAGGCTACGTCCAAGATGCCACAATAGCAGTGACTGCAGTGTAGCACGGCATGAAAAGCACTAATGATGACTCTTGAACTGCCTTTAAAGGAGCACTCCAGTCCTGGCACACTGAACCCACTTCTTGTGCCCTGAACAGTCAGTGCACAGGTACTGAGGAGAAGCAGTTCACCTGCTCCACATCAAAGGAATCAAAGCAAAAAGAGAGAAGGGTCAAGCTGCATGGACATTTCAAACTTAAATCTCCTTTCAAAATTTTCAATATTGAGCCTTATACTCAAAAGACTAATTGTTAACAATAACTTGTAAATCAGGCAGAGCTGAGGGGGGGGGGAAAAAGATCAAAAAGCAGCTGATACCAACTGGTGCCAGATCTCACTGTCCATCAAGAAAGGAAACCTGTTTGAAATGTTTGAAGGGAATAGACCTCACACTAAAAATAATTGACAGACCTACTACAGAAACTGTTCAAAGATCAGTGTAACATATCCCAAAGTGTAAAAGCAGTTATATAAACTGTAAAGCTATAACCTTTCCATAAAAAAATCTGGTCCATTGACACACTACTTGCATATAAAAAACTATAGTGTTTCATTAATAATCTGAGAATAATAAATAAATTTACTATGATATACTTTACTCCACCTAGAAAATAACTAATAATTTTAAAAAGCAATATTATGTACTGCTTTTTCTCTTTTGAGTAGGACACTGGCTGATTTAGAAGACCAAAAGTAGAAGAGTATGAGATGTAAGTTCAGTGTCACTTTTGCTCACCATAGGAGAGGGACCAAAATGACCTACATAAGGATATAAAGAACATAATTTTGTGAGAAGATTATGGAGAAAAGCATTCTTTGATGCATTCAGTGCACAAAATATTTTCTTAAAACAAACGTGTGTATGCAGCAATGGTTTTGGTGTTTGTTAAAGCAATGAGTTTGCTTGGGTTTAAAACACTGAGCATGCAACAGATCATTAATATTTCAGCAATATAGACCAGTAATTATGTTAGGCTAGAACATTAAAATATTTTTATTGAAATTATCACTAAAATTTGTTAAAGTTTTATATAAGAATGTGGATGATCATGACTGCACTGCTGCATACATATCCCTTTGGAAATCAGTGAGGACTCAGGAATGTCATGAAGATTTAGCATTCCACAAATTGTTTTCTTATTCTTCCACCTTTCACTCCATTGTGACACCATTCTCTTCTGCTATTTATGTAGCAGGTACTAGAATTTATGTCTAACTTTTAAAAATGTTGGTGTGATAAAAAGAGAGAACTTTTTTACCTTCATACTACTTATTGTTTGAAACAATAATTTTCATACATCTTGAAGTCTCAGAGAGACTTCTTTCAGATAAGGAGAAAGACAGATGTTTATTTTGAAGAATATTCAAAATATCCCAAACATTGAAAAAGGAATTAGGTTGATATTTATTCATTTGAACTGTGCTCATACCCACTCCTCATTCTAGAGTCCGGTATTTTACAAATCTCTCTGAAGGCTCCATGATTTGATACAGTTTATATTCACATTTTCCTTATAAACTACTGCCTCAGTTTCCCCACTCATCTGATTGATTGTTGAAACAAATTCTGCCTTCTTGTATAAAACATAACAGTTGAGAAGGAAAGCTAAGTGGAAAAGTCTTCCTACAAAAATGTTCAAATTATGAACCAATTAACTTTTTTTCCCAGCATTCATCTACATTCATTACTGAGCAAAAGCACCTTTGCAAATTTGTGTCCCTGCCACGAAGAAAACTTCTGTCTTCATTCATATCCTGTATACTTGCACTGTCTATCTCTTCACTGGTAACTATCAAGACTGTAAAATCGAGACATACTTTGTTTTTGGAAAAGTAAAACCTGAATTGTTTCAGGTTTTAACTTCCAAAAGGAATCTAAAATTCTTTAGGAAGAAAAAGTAGGTTTCAATAAAATAAAGATACTGATCTTTTATTTATCTCTGTTTTGTCATACTGCTGTCTAGAAGAATTAACATTTCTGTCTTCATGAAATATAGAGCTCTCTAGTGGCATTTGCAAAGAGTGTTTAATTAATCTTCTTTATTAGAGACATTTATAATTACAGCATTTTGCTAGTCAATTGAATTTCTATTAAAAAAAAAAAAGGCAACCCATTTCTACTGGGAAACTACCAATAAAATAAGTAATAACTGACATGAAATAGGCAGGGGAAAAAACCAGGCTAGACAAATACATATTTTTCAATAAGAGGGTAACAGCTTCTGTGCATTAGGAACAAGAAGTAGATGTTACCTCTGTGGGTTTCAGCAAGGCTTTCGACAATGTTTTTCATGACATCTTGAAGATGTCTATGAAGATGAAGAAAGCTAGGGAAGTGTGAGCTAGACAAAATCACAACCAGTTGGCTGAATAACTGACCATAAAAATGGTACTCGCCTTGGTAACTGCTTTGAGTCTTTGCTAAACTGAAAGTGGGTAGTGAGCACAATTTATCAGGCTCCTTTTTGACCTTGCTCCAAAACCACTCAATGTTGTCACTGAATTACAACAATAATCTGCATAATGGATAGACAGAGTGCCTATGAAAGGTGCCTGGACTGCAACACATTCACTTCATTCACTTCATTCACTTCATTCCATCCATACTGCAGCACATACATCAAACACAGAGCTGTGTCAATGGAAGTGACAGCTGGTGTCAAAGGAAGTGTTGAGAAACTGGGCAAACTGAAAGAACGGATGAAGTTTAAAATGAAAAGTTCTCTGAGCAAGGAGAAACAACCACACAAATGCACAGACTAGAGAAGGACTAGTGACTAGCTCTGCACCAAAAGATATGGAGATTTTGCTGGATCAGAAACAGAATATGATGTTACAATATCATGCTGTTATGAAAAGGTAGTCATCATACTGATCCCAGTATATAAACAAAGAGAATAATTCTGAGATTTATTTATTCTTTCTACTTGGTACTAAGAAGATTCTCAACTGCAGTAATTAGGTCCAGTTTTGAAAACTACACTTAAAATCATGTCAATTTTACTTTTTATATCATGTTCTGTAGACCTCGGATAATTCTCATTTCTTTCCTTCTCTGTCTCCATGTTTTTTATTATTCCGCTCAAATTAAATTAAAAAAGAAAAAAAATGGGGGGAGGGGATACAAAATAAGATAAAACCCATAACTTTTACATATTTCCACTGTGGGGAGGAAATTTTCAGTCATTAAGTGTTTAACTATTGAATCTATCTGGGATCCTGCAGAGGGAAGTTTGTGTTCATACTCTATGTATCAGGTTTGAATGTACTTAGCAAACAGCATTTGGGGATATTCTGGACTCAGTGCTATCAGAGCCCTTATATGACATTGAAGATTGGGTCTGAAAGCATAATATACATCCCATACATGCACAGGCATATGTCAATCTAATATCCCCTGGAAACCAGACATACATAAAGTATAAACCCTTTCAAGCAAAGACAAACATTTTCTGCAAGCATCTGCAGACTAACTTCCATCTTCATATGGAAAAGAAAAAAAAGACTCAATCAGACATATGATTGCTGGCTGCAAAGACAGTTTTTGTATTTCTGCTGTTTCCAAACTGTTTCTATAACATGGCATTTTTAAGGCTGACTGGTCAAATACCTGTCAGAAGTGACAGGTAACTCTAAGGCTTGGAAATGGACAAGATAATCTTTCACAACTCTTCCTCCCTTACATTCTTCAATTCTATTGAAAAACTTTGATGCACTAACAAATTAAACATTCAGCAACTCTTAAAAAAATTATATCTTCAAAACAGTTTTTGCATTGACACTTTATTCTCCAAACCTAAATAGTATAAATGTAAAAAGGTTTCATTTTATCACACCAACCTTTTTAAAATTTAGACATATATTCTAAGACCTGTTACATAAACAGCAGAAGAGAATGGTGTCACAATGCAGTGAAAGGTAGAAGAATAAGGAAACAATTTGTGCAATGCTACATCTTCATGACACTCCTGAGTCCTCACTCATTTCCAAAGGGATATGGATGCAGCAGTGCACAGTCACAACCATCCACATTTTTATATAAAACTTTAACAAATGTTAGTGATAATTTCAATAAAAATATTTTAATGTTCTAGCCTAACATAATTACTGGTCTATATTGCTGAAATATTAATAACCTGTTGCATGCTCAGTGTTCTAAATCCAAGCAAATTCATTTTTGAGTGCACACGTACTCTTTTTTTTTAAAAAAAGAGAATATTTTATGTACCGAATGGCACAAAATCTATTTCTAAACACAAAGGAAGAGGAAATTAAAATGAACATTAATCCAACCTTTATGTCTTTTTCTGAGTTAACAAAAAACCTTGATTAATTCAAATCAAATTGCTAATTAAGTACTACTTTGTAATGCATGTGGTGATGCTTAGAAACTAACATGATTATTAGCACAACAATTGCAAGCAGAGCAGAACCGAATTTCAACATGGAGGGGAAATGACTGGGTGAAAAAACAGTCAAATTATGTTGTGCTTCATATAGCTGTGATCCTCAAAAAACAAAATACAATCAACTCATAATCATCTAGAAATGGAGTATAAAGGTTTATGTCACAGACAAAACTCAGGGAACTGCATCAGCTATTTCAGGTTTGGTCAGGTTCTTCAGTTTAAATTTAGTCATTTACATAGTTTGAAAACAGCTACACTGCTTTGTTTACTATTTTCAGCCAAAAAATAGTTGAAAGAGTCTTTGGGGGAAAGGTAGGCAGACTTCCTAGCACAGGCCAAGCTGCCTGCAAGAGGGAAAATCAGAGTATGTTTCCTAGCAGCATCATCCAAGTCCAGTAGCACAACACCGTGATACCTACAGATCTAGCCTGGGAGGACCAGTGTCCACCTGCAGCTGAAAATCCCATCTAGATGGAAAGTTACTCCATGTGGTCTATATGCCATGCTCCCCAGCATGCTGGGTTGAGGAAAGACCACAAAAATGCAGAGGGCAGCCTTGCTAATGGGCATTCTCATGCATTTGGACACTAGGACAAAGCACTCAGCTAAGGGTGACCTGAATGAGGCAGCTCAGACTCAGCACTGTTAATGACTTCTGACTCCCTACTAGCCCTGACTAACATGGAATGGGGAGACAGGAGACACTCCACAGGTCAGGCTACACTCAGAAAAAAAGTGGGACTTACTTTTCCCATTGTCTAAGCACCATCGTCCCCCATTACTCTGAGTAACGGGGAACTTGATCTGAATACATGGATTTTCATATACAAATTTAAAAATGAAATGCATATTCTAATGACATTATTGATACAAAAATGAAAATGAGCTTGGATTCCCAAAGAACAGAGAGGCATAGAGAAAGAATGTGACAGAATATATGTGCCTCATGCACAGGTCAGAACTACAGAAACTGAGAGAAGGAAGTTGTTCTGATCATCCAGGTGGTCTACCATGTCTGCCCATTTTTAATATATTCTCAGAGTAGTAGAAGGTACAAATGGCTCATATTTTATATATATTTGTCTCATATTTGTCATATATTTTTAGCTGACGGACTCCAATTATAAAACTTACATTTTTCTCTACCATACTCAAAAGACAGGACTGAACTGAATATTCATCATTCTATATTGTTTTAGGTATATGTACATTTTACATTAAAAAATGTGTCAATGAGAAAAAAGCTGAAAACCTTTAGGATATATGCAGTATATGAAACAATTATGGATGATGCCTATCTAATGAAACACATATTTCCAAAGTAATAAAAGAGACTTATTTTCACTTCTTTCTAAAAAAAACAAAAAAAAAACAAAAACCAAAACCAAACAAACAAACAAAAAAAAAAAAACAAACAAAAAAAAGTTTTTCAAATATATACACTTCAAAAGCAATCAAGTTATTGTTTGGCTATACACTCATCTCTTTAAAGGAAAGTATTAGAAAGACAATTCATTAGTTAGATCAACTACTGTTTTGAGACTTATACTTGCCTTGGAACACAGAAAACTCCAATTTGCTACTGGTCTGTTTGGTGACCTTACACAAACTACCTTTTTCCTCTCCACTTCCTCCTACTCAGAGCATGAAAATATAATATTGATCACCTTGAAAAGAAAGGTGCAACATGACAGAGAATTATTGCCATTATTCTTGCTTGTTTGTGTCCTGTGTACCATGTGTTATGTCAGCAACCTTAACCTTTCAGAACTGAACACACAAACTCTATCAAACACCTGTCACCCCCAGACCTGTTTCTCTTCTAACATAAACAGTTTCTATGGAAAACTAGGAAATATAAGAATTTGTGTGGGGAGCTGATGATGATTCTTTTTACTGGGATTATTTTCAAGCATGGATTTTATGATATACTTACCACACAAGGTAACTGTTCATCACCTATTAACCTGCCTTTCAATTGCCTATTTACCAGCTACCAAACTAGTTTCAAACTACTTATAATTCCACTCTGGCTCCAAAAGATTTCTGTTCTTTGGTTCCATATACAAGGACAGAGTACAGTCCTTATTTCAGAAAGATTCACAGTGTAACACAGTTGGGATGAAAAAGGAGGCCATAAGTACATTTCAGTAGAGAAAGAAAAGTAAAAGCTAGCTGGCTTCAACAAAACATTGAACTACATGGCAGAAACACCAAATTCTCTGACACCATCGAAAAATGACAAATTACTTGGGTGTGGAATTACTGGGGCCTTGACTAAGATGAATTAGGCTGTCTATATCTCACAGAGTTTTTATTTCAGGAGCAGCTACTTGAAATTCTCCCAAGCACTTTTAGTCAGAACATTGCCTTTTTTTTTTTTTCAAAAGGCACACTTTTCAGGAATAATTATTCTCTTTACTAGAAATCCTTCAACTTTATAAAGTTTTTCTAAATACATGGCTCCTTCTAAGTCCTATAATATGAACCTGAAATGTGAAAGATCCTAGCCTGATTTATTCTTATTTACAATATTTTGCAAAATTAGGTCTCCCACTTCTCATTACTAAGCTATATTCCCCTCCACTTCTTCAGTGTTCTGGATCTGGATCTCTTGTTCTTTTAACATGTGTAACAAAACATCAATTGGAGTGGAACTAGACTGTGTCTTCCTTAAAAAAAACTAGCCATTATCACCCAAAATACACAGGAAGCTTTGTAGATAGGTGCATTTTCCAAGTGTTTATACAAAACACAAGTATTCTAACTTTTATGTAAAACTATCAGTTCTATCATTTCTCACAAATATCTGGGTAGGGCATTCTTCTCTCAAAGACACAATAACTGCATCAAAATCCCAAGTCTAGCATCTTGACATCTACAGCACATTTTTTTGCAAATTTCATCATAGCTATGCAAGAGAATGACTATATCAAGATATAAAAAAATAATAGCATACCAAAAGCTTCCAAAGCTGTAGGTTAAGAAAATTTGAATGAAAAAAATATGGGAAAAGTTGTTTGTGGTGCTTTAAGTTACAAATCCTACCCTGTATCTTTCATTCCAAGATCTCTTAAATTTTAAAAGGCGCTTGTTTGTTACGGTTTGCTGGTAGGTTTTTGCATTCTTTTTATTGAAAAAAAAAGATGTAGTATAAATAATGATCTTAGACTGATAGGTAGAAAAACTCCTGTCAAAATATTAACTACTAATACAAGTTACTTATTTTTGGAAGGTGAAGACTAGGATGTTTGGGACCAGGTGTCCTAGAAAATGTTTTTCCTACACAGAGATCCTTCATACAAGCTACTCAACCCTGAGAAGAGGAATCTAAGAGATCCAGTAGCTGAACAGGCAAGAGTGGCTGTGTAAACTATCATAACAATTTTCAAAGGACAATTTTACTATCCAAAAACATTGTCCTTTTTAAATAAATTCTCTGACATCATATATGATGTGTAAACTACTGATGTTCTTCCTGAAGGATGCTTAAAACACAGCCTAAGGCAAATGGAAGAACTGTAAGAAGTATTTCTACAAAACTCTATCAGAGCGTTAAAAAATATGAGCAAATACCTTATCAGCATCACTGGTCTGTATTTTGTAATCTCTAATTAAAAAATTTATTCTTGCAGGTTCCATTTTCTATGTGTCATTGTTTATGAATCATACACAAGATTATCAGCTTATGCCAAATCAAGTGTATATTCTCCTATTCACAAACCACCCACAAGTGTGCCACAATAATTAAATGTTATCAGATATTATCACAACTGTAAAAACCTCCATAACAATGCCATTTTCCAACAGAGAATGACATTGGATTTTAAGATACTGTCATTTTTTATGAATAAGAATGTCCAAAAAATATTAATGAATACCTTGTTAAAAAATAAATTAAAGAGCCTGCATGGAAAAATGTTACAGGAGGACGGGTCTTTTCATTTTGATTTATATTCTGCTTTGCTACACCTTATTTTCTCAGATATGGCAAACTGATAACAAAAAATAAAGCCTAATACATGTACTTGGATAAAATGGAAAGCTTATGGTGAGAGGTTACTGCATTTCAATTAGCCTCCATGAGGTACTGCTGGGTTTGTCTCCTCTCCCGATCCAGTTTCTTCTCCAACATGAGATGAGAGGTGGCTGAAACATGAAGGTATTTCATCATCACAGCAGACAGCAGGGAGCTGACCTCCACTATGTCTGCATGTGCCCCTGCATCAGGAGTCTGTCAGGAGGATTTACAGGACAATGGCAGGATCTTCACAGAGACAACACTCTCAAAACAACACAAAGAAAAAGGAATATCTAGAGCTTATCAAAGGGGCAGTGGTGAAGGCTCCCAAGAGGAGGTATGTTGAACACTTGTGACTTCTGCCAAGAGAAGGAAGGCTTTTTCTCTGACTACAGAGGAATAATTGCAGAAGAGGTACAATGACCTAGGAACAGGTGAGGAAGAACAAGGCCTAATGGAGGACACATCAGAGCCAGGTGAGTCTGCATCAAGCTTTCACATCACAAATAAGAGGCAGTAGCTGGCAGTCATTTGAGGCCGAGGGAACAGAGACATCCATCTACCTGATCAATCTGATGAATGTGATGGCTGTTTCTTGGATCCAGGACATTGTGGAGATGCTACTGAGACTCATCCTGACCCAGCTATTACTGCTTGCTGCTCATGTGGACATTGTGTTACTCATGTGGGCTCAAATAACATTATTAGCGCCAGCTCTGAACCCACTGATAGTGACCACAGGGCACAGAGGTCAAGCAGGGGACAGAAGGGCAGGGGACAGAGGGGGTGTTCTGAATTCTGAATCACTGAGGAGAAAAGACTAAAGTCAGGCTGCAGTCCAACACCTGACCATGTGTAGTCAAAAGCTCCAGTGAGGATCAGAGGAGCAGACCAGCATGGGTGACATTGTGGTAGATGCCTTCTATGAACCCCACAAAACCAGAGAGAAAGTCAATGAAGCCTTTGTTGGAGAGATGGAGGAAGCTTCATGATTCCAGACACTTAAACTCATCGGGGCCTATTAACAAGCCTCATATCTGCCTGTTGATATGGCTGAGTGCAGAAATCAGGAGACTTCTGGAGCTGAAAGGCATTCTTCCAGAACTGAAGCTCTCGGACAAGGAAGAAAGAGGCAGGGATGTGAAGATCAATGGCAGCCTCTCGATCTTATAGCAACCATCAGACTGTGGAGTTCAAAATCCTGAGAAGTGAGAAAGTGAGGCGGTACAGTTACAACACAGGACTTCAGGAGAGCAGAATTCAGCATGTACAGGGATCTTCCTGGAAGAATGTCACAGAAGACTGCTGTGAAAGGTAAAGGGAAAGCTTGGAAAAGCAAGCTGATCTTCGGGGACACATCTCAAAACACTGGAACAGCCCAATCCTGCATGTAGGAAATGGGTGGACTACACAGGAAGAATACAAGTATTGCCCAAAGAGTAGAGTTAGGAAAGCCAAACCTCACCTGAAGCTGAAAAAGTTGAAACTAGCAATGGATGTGGAAGGCAGAGGAAAGGTCAACAAAAGAAAGACTGGAAAATGTGGACACATTATGCAACCTAGTGACAAACAACATGGAAATGTTTGGGACTTGGTCCCTCATTTGCTTCCTTTTCCATTGAGAAAATTTGGACATAAGTGTTTCAGATCTCTGAGCCTACCTGTAGAATCTACAAGCATGAAGCATTTCCATACAGCAGAAAATACAGTGAAAAAGCGTTTAAGCCAATTAATTGGACATAGACAAGCCCATGGGACCAAATGAGAAAGGTCTGAGGGTGCCTATTCAATTGGTCAACACCACTATCTGTCAAGTCTAAAAGGATCAAAAGGAGGTTCCTGTAAATTGATAAAAGATGTATATCACACACATATCCAAGAAAAGCAAGAGGGAAGATTCAGGGAGCTGATAGCCAGTCAGCTTCATCTCAGTCTCTGGGAACATAATAGAGCAATTTCCTCTGGAAGTCATTTTCAAGCACAAAAAATGACAAGAAGGTGACTGGGAACAGTGAGGATGGATTAACCAAACAGCTGCTATACCTGACTAGGCTGATTGGTGTCTGTGATGAGATTACTGTCTGAGGACAAGCAAAGAGCAATAAATGCTGGAGGTAGCCTTATTGTAGCAGGGCTTTTGCTTGACAAAATATCCCACAGTATCCAAAGGACTATAAGGTGGGAAGATAATAGGCTGAACCTCCTGGCTCAAAGAGATTAGTCATTAGTACAAAGTCCAGCTGGTGGCTGGAAGTAACATCCTCCAAGGACTGATATTGGGTCAGTACTATTTAATATCTCTGTTAACAACCTAGATCAGGAGAGAGAGTGCATTCTTCAAAGGTTTGAGAACAATGAATTGCAGGGATACATGGGCAGGGCAGTTGTCAGATGGACGTGTATCATCTATTCTGAGATCTGATAGCTGCCTGCATGATGGGAAGGCATGGCCAGAACCTTCTCAGGGGTGCACCATGTTAGAGCAAGAGGCGAGACACAAGTTAAACTATGGGGAACTCTGGACAGATACAAAAATTGTTATTACTATTACTCCTAATCACAAAGGCAGACAAACACTACAGAGGGCCCAGAGAAGTGGAATCTCCATCCTGATCAGTGAGCAACCAGATCTTATTGTTTCTGCATGGAGCAGGGTGAACTAGACTCTTCCAGGGGTCCTTTCCAATCTAAAATACTTCAACAGGTCTATGGTTCTTGTTTCAGGCACCCTAAGTAGCTGTTTAGTAAAGGCAATTATATATTATTATGTCTATTTTTAAATCCCAAGAATATTTTGTATGCAGTGTAGGACAGGAAAGCTACTAGGGAGAGTCCAGCATGTACTAAAAAGTATCTTAAATTTGTTAACTCCAACAAACCCGATAACTTACTGATTTCCTTGCACATTGACTTGCTAACACAAACATATAACCCAACACTCTTCTTCAAAGAAAATGTCATAGAATGACTTATTATTCCTAAAGCAGTTCTTTCTAAGTAAAGCACAACTGCCATTCAAAGTAGCAATTTTGAAAATGTTTTACAATGCTTGGACTTCTTGATTTAAATATTTATCGTTATATTTGCTCAAATGTGTTAATTATTTCACTAATTTTCATTACTTTAAAAATATTTTTATTTTAATTTTTGCATTTCTTTTGAAGAGGTGCAAATTTTCACCCTTAAAATATACTACGGGTTTGGGGTTCTTTAATTTTAATTCACAGAAATTGGGCAAATGTTCCAAGACAAATGGAAGCTAGAAGAGATTTTTAGTAAGTCCTATATCCATGATCTAAAAATTATTTATGACTAAACACCAAGTAGATTGATGTTCAACTCTGAACGAATTTGATGTCTTTGATTCCAGAGCTTTCTTTAGTAGCTTAAAGCAATAAAACTGTATTTTAATAACAATACTAGACAATAGTAATGAGAACACAAAATGAAAATTTACAGGTGCAACAAGAAGCTTTCAGTATTTCTTCAAATCATTACCAAGGAATTTTCTTCTATTTACAGCATTCATTTTTGAAATGTGTTTTGTTTTATTAATTTACAAATAACTATATCTTTTCTGTTAACATTTCCTCATCTATTTTATAACTAAAATCTCATTATGACCACTTTTCTTTAATGTTGTTTATTATTTCTAAATATCTCACAAAGAACAAGCAAAAAAAGCTAAACATATAATTTAAAATTTAAGCCAGAGTAAGCAATAATATTAAAAACAATACACCCCAAGCAATAACAATAACAGGAAAAAAAAACACTTTATGCTTCCCACTGTTGGTAAAATATGTAGAAAAAATCGTGTGTAATGTAAAGATTTTAATATTTTCATTAAAATTCATTTCAGAACCTCTTAAACATAGGTGTTAGTTCTATTAGCTCCTGTACTCCCCACTGTTGTCTTTTATCCACAAGGTCTTTCAGTAACAAAAACATTTCTGTACACTAAAACATACAATAAAAACCTTAGTTTATAACCTTACACAAACCTTTTTTGTAATGTGTTTTTTAGAGACAGAATTGAATACCTGAATAAGAAAGTATATGCATTTTTGTGCTAAGTGTTGGGTTTTTTGTTTTTATTTGTTGGTTTTTTTTTAATGGAAAAATGAAGGGAGCTAACTAAGTCTCTAATTCAGTCTATAATTTGNCTTTTATTTGTTGGGTTTTTTTAATGGAAAAATGAAGGGAGCTAACTAAGTCTCTAATTCAGTCTATAATTTGCCTTACACATTACATTATCTCCAGGAAGATATAAACATAGCTAAGAAATTTGTGATGAGTGAGTGTAGCAAGTACAGGCTCATTTTCTCCTCCACTACTTTGTTACCTCTGCTGCCATGCTAACAGAATTATACGGTAGTGAAAAACATATTTCCATCAGTCAAATAAACAGAAAAAATTATGAACATGATCATACAGTGATCTATAAATAACATACTGTAATGGGGTTATTTCCTTGACCACACTCTGCATTTGAAAATTACTCAAAATGCTGGATTTTTATGGGGGAAAAGAATGATGTGTAGGGAATTTGGTACAGCACTGATATTGTTAAATGTAAATTTCAGTACTGAATATAAAGTCTATACTGGCTAAATGAATGCCCTGACTATACTGATATGAGTCCTGCAGTTGCATGTGTGTAGCTAAGTTGTCTATATTATTGGTGTAAGGAGATAGCTCTGTTTTTCTTTAAATCCAGAGATATTTCCTATTCAGAGACAAATACTGGCAGTTGCTGAAGTCTTTAAACTGTTACATTATCTCTGCTGGAAGCATACAAAACAAAAACATCTTTACAGCAGGATGTCGATATAAAATGAGTAATAATCTCCTAATGGTAAATGACACTTTTTCAGAGTACAGTTCATCTGGCACACATTCATACACAGCCCTTACTGTCTGAAAAATAAAAAATCTACAGTTTGTTGAAGAAAAATACTCCAATATTTATTTGAGGATCCAATATGGTAAGTATTGTCCCTTGAAACTATCTGATGAGCATTACATCACAAGCTCTAACTTGCAGAACAATTTAGAAGCAGACTGTCTCTTCTAGTCAGGTACCCACATTAGTGTACATACTTACTGTGGATTAAAGTGCTACAATATTGAACATTTACAAGTAATTTTTGCAATTAAAGTAGCAAGTAGTAATTCACACATTGATAAACACTTGCTCTCTCACAAGCCACACATACGTGACCTGAGAGCAGTGTATATGTCAATAAACTCAAATATAAATACTCTTGGATCATGAGAACACATGCAGAAATAACTGGGAGGTAGATCTGGCAAATGTGACCACCTTAGTTGCCAAGGAGAGCACATTGGTGCTGTTCCAGAGTGGCCATGTGACAAAGGATGCATCCTGCAGCCCAGACATCAGCCTTCTCTCCATACTGCTCACCCTTTACAGCTTCAGCACTGGGGAGAAAGCAATGCAAGCCATAAGTATTTTATTAATTCACCTAGAAGTAGGCTCATTTTCTAAAAACAAAACAAAACAAAACAAAACAAAACAAAAC